>JAQIUQ010003578.1:0-282500 GCA_030378365.1 Hybognathus amarus
CCCCCCCCCACACACACACACACACACAAACACACACACATACACCGCCACACACATTCTTCCACTCACTGGAGTGAGATCATGTTACAAGACTGTGGAATGTGCTTTATGTCTCTGACCCAAGAGATGGACTTTTCTGTGTTAAAAGACATTTAACCAGATATATTCAATGTGTTTCCTATGTATGTGTGATTTTCCCAGGTCACCGTGAAATATCTTTGTTGGTTGCAGCATAAAACAGGAATTAGAAATAACTTCCTAAGGCATTGTAAACAGAAGTACATGTTCATTTAATGTAACATAATGCTCCTTGGTGTCTCTAGAATACGTAATCAGATGAACGAACCCAATATGTACAGAGATGTAAAGTAAAGTGTGTTTTTAATATGTTTTACTGCCAAGGATGATCGAACTGGTTTCAATAGTAGCCCTTATGTGAACACACCCCCTCCCACGAGGAGCGCGTGGTCTGAGAACAAAGCACCATAAAAGAATGTTTCCCCGTGCAGCCTCCATCTCCCCTGATTGGCTCAAGCCAACAGGAAGGGGATGGATGTCCCCAAGAGGATAAAGGCAGTGCGCCAGCTCCGCCCTCTCTCCCGAAACGCCTCAGTGCCAAGAAGCACGTGCAAGGATCTCCTCACGGAGATCCAACCCCCAACCGGGATCCTTTCTTTGATCGTCCAAAGTTTCGTCTTCTTCTCAAATGAACTGACTCAAGTTCGTTTCCCAGGAAAGGAAGTGGACTGTGCCGATCTATTCCTGGGTACACGTCACCTCAAAGACTTTTAAGCCTTTCAAACATTCGCGGCGAATGCCAGACGAACGCCACGTGACTCCCACGGAACAAAGAAGCCATCGCGCACGCAACTGAACCCATGCACGCGCCAGGACGGGCAGTGCAAAGCGCGCGCTCCACGGAACTGGCGCTCACGCGCTCCACGGAACGCGCGCACACAGGAGAGCCTCTCCATTCATCGTGCGGCCCAACCGGGCCTGGCCATCGAGTCCGTGACACACACAGACCAAACATGTTGTGCAAGTATAACGTTACCTTCTTTTAGAGCTTCTCAGAAGCATAAAGAAAGTGTTTTCATGGTGTTCAGAAGATTAATTGACTGTTTGGTGACTGTAACTCCTCTCTCTCACCCTCACTCTCTCTCTCTCTCTCTCCAACTCACTTATCGTCTAACGCCCTGCGTCGTCTTAGTTTGTGTTTAATGTTTGTATATACATGTATCATTGTAACGTAGTAAATGCTTACTGAGTTGCCTTATTGAATGCTATAAGTGGATTAACTGAACCATATACTCATCTCTACTGAATTCACGGTATGTTCATATGCAATTCCCTGAAGTGCAGATCAAGCGTACATGCTTATATAACTAAACATACCAAAAGGGTATGTTTTATGGAGTTGGAATGCTGAATTCTTCTGGCCAGAGAATTAAGTTTTCCCTGCTCTATAAATTAATTGAGCTAATTAATTTTACTTGTCTTGTAAGACGTGGTCTGTGCAATCTGTTACAATTAATTTGTGGTTAATTGCAGAGATACACATGTATACATATAAGTAAAGTTAACAGAAAGCCCTCATCGAGGGATTTATTAACATGTAAGACCGGGCTGATCCAAATCTGTATGAATAATTATTAATTATGAATTATTAATTATGATATGCAAATTCCCTCGATTAGACCCGCCCAGAGTCATTACAGAATGGTGGAGGATGAACGAGCACTTCAAACTTGTTTATGAGCAAATCAGTTTCAGTCCAAATGTGTATATTGTTATTTAATATTGTTATGTAATATTTATTATTACACGCGCACATTCGGAGTGAACGCTTTGCGAACTCACGATATGACTGAGCTGGGCACGAAAGCCGCCCCAGCCAAGCATATTTGAACAAGCTGCTAAATGTTCAAACGTTTAGTCACTGTTAAATTGCTAAAAGTAAACTGCAGTTTCCTTAGTATTAAATTTGTTCTGACACAGATGGAAGAGAAACCTCTGTGCATAAACAACATTTTGAATAATTTTAACTCCTCTCTCAGGACGAAATTCTCCTGAGATTGTCGAAGACAAGATATGTTAGAACGATGTTCTTCTAACATTCTTAAAAGGCCTTATATTATAATCTGCTAGAAAAACGATGAGCTCCTGGTTTAAAAAAACATTGACTTAGCTACTCAATGTATAAAAACCGCATATTATCATAAGTGCTATTGTGATATATGTCTATTGGAGCAGGAAACAGATGAGTAATTCCTGTTCCCCTTTTGCACAATGCAGCGAAGAATCCTGCTAACGTGTTTGTAAAAAATATAGCACCAAAAAAAAAAATCCAAAACTGAAAACATTCTAATCATTAATACTAGTTTTGATAGATGTTATTTGGAGTTTTTGAAACAGATGGATAATTCCTGTTTCCCTTTTGCACAATGCAGCGAAAGAATCCTGCTAACGTGTTTGTAAAAAAAAATAGCACCAAAAGAAAATCCAAACGGAAAACATTATAATCATTAACAGTAGTTGTGATAAATGTTATTTGGAGTTTTTGAAACAGATGAGTAATTCCTGTTTCCCTTTTGCACAATGCAGCGAAGAATCCTGCTAACGTGTTTTAAATAAATATAGGAAAAAAAATCCAAAACTGAAAACATTCTAATCATTAATACTAGTTGTGATAAATGTTATTTGGAGTTTTTGAAACAGATGAGTAATTCCTGTTTCCCTTTTGCACAGTGCAGCGAAAAGAAATCCTGCCAAACGTGTTTTAAATAAAATAGTACCAAAAGAAAATCCAAACTGAAAACATTCTAATCATTAACAGTAGTTGTGATAAATGTTATTTGGAGTTTTTGAAACAGATGGATAATTCCTGTTTCCCTTTCGCACGGCGCAGCGAAAAAGAAAATCCTGCCAAACGTGTTTGTAAAAAAAAAAAAAAAAATAGCACCAAAAGAAAATCCAAACTGACAACATTCTAATCATTAACGGTAGTTGTGATAAATGTTACTTGGAGTTTTTGAAACAGATGGATAATTCCTGTTTCCCTTTCGCACGGCGCAGCGAAAAAAAAATCCTGCCAAACGTGTTTGTAAAATATAGTACCGAAAAGAAATCCGTCGAGATTTAAATTCCGCACTATTCGTGATTATGCAGAAAATAGGTGTGTAATTCGCTACACGTCCTCTGAAACAATCACATTTGAAAGCGGGCTGGCTGTAATACTACTGCCAAACACTAGGGTGCACCCCTGAGTGTTTTCCAGTATCAGATGACCCCAGCCCCGACTCAACCCTCCACGAACGCAATAGCGCCCTCGTGTGGACACTAACAGCTAGGTCATTTCTTTCCTCAAAATTCTGTCAGGAACACCCTGCTTCCTTACTGAATTTCGAACTAGTTTCCCTAATTTTCAATGCATGTGCAATCTACAGCCTGTTTCATTAACATGATTTTCCTTGCCTTGACTGTGTGCACTTGTTTTGAATTTGGTTCAAACCACATTTGAACTTGAAATTCAGAATTAAGTCTTAACAGTTTCTGATGACCACTTGGGAGGAAAGCGCCCCCTTGTGGCCATCACCTGAACCTCACTGTCCTGAATGGCTTTCTCTCTCCCAGTCGGTTTTGTTTTGGTTACAGTCACTGATCCCTCACTCGTAATCGTGATTGTCATCAAATATAACACCAAGCTGTAATTTTACTACACTTATTTAAATTTGGTTTGAAAAACAAACAAATTTCAAAGTTAATTTGAATTAAGTCTCTCATTTCCCATTGGGAAATTGCTTTATGGCTTTATTTCTATATTTCCATTTCAAATTATTTTTAATAATTTTGATCTGGTTTTATTACAACTGTATCCTTACTAATCTAAAGGTTACTTAACCCCTATGCATTTGCTCAATTTGAATTGTATTTAAATCAGTTTGAATGCACTTCAAATCAAGCTCTCTGTCAGCCAGATTGACCACTAGGAGGAAGGGACACACACCCTTAGTGGCCAAAACTCGCCACTACAGATTGCTTCCTCCTGTGCTCCTCCCGCTGCACTTAATGCTATCTCTTCCCTGTATGGAGGTTGGGTTATTCTGATAATTGACATTGTCACAATTCCCTTTGTGTTTATACCATAGACTTTAGTAAAGCCGTTGCCTTTGATTTTTCAACAAAAATAGACACTCAACTTGATGTAGATAGAGGAGCTTTAATTCAAATTGAGGCACACTTGTTCTTCATCCTGTTTTGTGTTTGTAGGTAGAAATCTCTCAAGTGCTGTGGTGATGTGACAGTCACCTTCGCTTGGGGTCTGGCTGGCTGGTTTCGTCTGATCTGCGCCACCATCGCTGACTGAGCGCAGGTCTCGTACTTTCCTGTATCTTTCTGTTGATGCGGCCCGCAACACGACACCACCAATCTGGCACCGCCGGTTGTGTTCAAGGTCAAGTTGCTTGAAAGGGCGCACCTCGGTACAGATGCACGAAATGCCCGGGACACTGCTGTCAGGTGTTGGGGGTGACAGAGGGACCAGCCACGAGGCTGACTCCAACCGGGATGACCTCATTTCACCCCAGGCAAACTAGAAAAGGTATTAAAACCCATCCACTTAATATTGGCCATCGAATCTAGAGATTCCCCTGATATTTGAAGTGGTTGGCTTCCTCCGCCTCTCCAAGCCACAAACTGCAGGCTTTAGCCTCACAAACTGCCTCTTTCACTTTTAACACTTCTTGTGTACTATTAATGCCATTTCATTACAGACCTCCCCATCTTTGATGGTTGCATGTTACTTCAAACTTTGCTAGCTTGCCATTGCTCTGTTCTGTTGTGCTCTGTTCCTTTCAGTTCACCTAGAGACAGAACCTCTCTGACACACCAAGGAAAGCTGAAGAATAGTTTGACAACCAAGTCGTCAGCATCAACAGGTGACCCTAAGCTAGCGCCCTGCCAAATCTTCATTCAGACCCATGATGACCTACCCAAATTGTCCCACCTAACGGTTTAAACTGTCTGCATCAGTTAACCAAATATTTCATACACGGCCTGAGCCGGTATTATAGCTCGTTAGACGTAGTTCAAACTTGCATTGGTCTCTGTGTGTGTTGTGTTCATCTCGCCCACAGCTGAAGCCAGCATGTTCCAGCTCCCACAACCCGGGGACAACCTGGAGACATGGCCGAGATTCATGACATCTCCATCCCTGCCCAAAGCCACCGGTTACTCAGAGCCCCCGAGCCAAGAGCAACTGGACGCAGACGTGTACAAGCTGATGGCACACAAACCAAGCCAAAGCTCCCACGACAAAGACTGGGCCAGACACGTCAACCTCGCCTACCAGCTCAGCGCACACGCACGCCTCCGCAAAAGGAGCCGCATCGCCCTGGAGCACAAGGTTGCAACGCCGAGGATGACAACGACCCCGAGCTACAGAAGGAAGTAAAAGACTTCAAACTGCCCTGTCTAAATCTTCTACACAGACTGAAGAGAATAGTCAGAGAAAGAACCAAGAGGAATTCAACGAGAACTTGACAAAGTGAAGCCCCTCTGCAAAGAGCAGAGGCTGAACTTAAGAGATTTCAAAGCCACGGCCTACGAAAGAAACTTCTCAAGAGGCCCGTGTGACCATCCACAAGCTCGTTCAGCAGAGCAAGATCTCGAACATGAACTTGATCCACAGAGTTGAGAACTCCTATGAGACTTACAGCATGACTGGAAAAGAACACACACCACACGTCTCCCTAACCAGTCTGCACATTTCAGCCAACAACACAAGAGCTGAAAAAGGGAGGTGGAAAGCCCGCCTTCCACCACATCTCTTGACAATCTACAAGACATTCGACTTTCCACCTGCTGTCTCCAACCGGTGTCTGACACGTACACTCGACACCCAGCAGAACAGACCCAGGAGGGCCTGTGCTACCACCACCGGCTCCGAACGAGTTTGCTGCTGGAACTTGCAGCGAACCTATAACTGAGGAGGACACCAGTTTCAAGAAACCTCTCCTCCTATCCCGTCAGTCACCATAGTTCTCCTGCCCCCACGCAAGGCCCACTCAATGATGCGTGAAGGCCCACTCAGTAAGAATTCCTAAAACCCCAAATTATTCTGAACTGCAACCCAGAAGACACTGCACGAACGCAGTGCAAGACTCTGCTAAAAGGTCCTTGATCAACATCGGACGTAGAACTTTTAAAAGGTAGATGAAAATGGGTGTTCAAAGAGTTGCAAGACTCTGCGTTTGTAGAATTAGAATTTTACTAAGTTAAAGGAATCTTACATAGACATGTACGCTCTCAACGGCCGACAGACTATGCATGACTCTTTTGGAACAAACAGTTTCTAGATGTTGTTTAGAACGGCACCGTTAAACATTTCACGACAGTGAAGAGTCACAGAAAACACCCACTCCATACCTTGCCTTGACGACAGAGTGTAGTAAAATCACTCGAGTTTAAATTACTGTTAATCAACAGGCGTGCACTTGACCATCGCGGTCCAACTAAAACACTACGTGCAATACGCATCTTGATAGCTGGCTTGCCTAAATGCAGATAAAACAAATAGCGGGAATTGACATCTCTACTTTAAAAAAAAATTTCTAGGCCTTAGACTCCCAACTGGTATCAGGAACTTCAGCATTAAAGCGTAAGTCTGTGTAACAGAAGAATCATCTCAGCAGCTTGTAATCTGTAACCATATCTTTTCGCTTTGGAATAACAAACAAAAAAAGAAATCCAAAATCGCGGTATAAGTAAACCTGTTTCTGACGAAGACAGCTCAGGACAGAGTTATATGTATGTAGATCTGGGCGATGCTCCCCTTCTACAAAGTAAAGGCCTTAATTTTATTGTTAGATTGATGCAATTCACCTAAATTTTAGCTGCTTCTACAAGCAGAAAGCTACTAAAAGATCAAAAGAAGTAACTCGCGGAAAAGTCAGCATTCATGCATGAGAGAGACGTAACTATATATGCTTAGGAAAGCTAATCTATTCCCTTACTCTGTAAGCAAATAGAACAAGACAAGCTTTGACTTGCAGCAAATCTATTTCCTTACTCTGTAAACAAATAGAAGACTGTGAAGTAAAGAGCAGAGTTCCATGAGAAAATTAGCAAATGCCAAAACACATTTGCGTTTTACTTAATGCAACCAAGTTCTTGAAAATCATAAAATATAGGTGCCTCCCTTTTAACCCGTTAAAACATGCACGATTCATGTAAAATACACAGACATTCTTCAGGTACTGTTGAATTGCTCTGACACCTCTGGCTCCCATGACAACTTGTCACAGGAAGTGCTAACTCTTAATGTCACTTTTTGTAAACAAACCAGCCTGGGTGGCTAAGCTGAATCTAGCCTAGCATCAAGCTAACTTAGGCTAAGCTAAAACTGACCCATCACTAAGCTAACTTAGGCTAAGCTAACCTGAGCTTAGCATCAAGCTAACTTGGGCTGAGCTAACCTGACATAGCTCCAAACCAATGCAGGCTAAGCTGAATAACCTCCACAGTTAGCTGTTAGCATTATTTCTCTGAAACCCTTAATCACAGCTGTGTTCCACAGTGCAAAGTATTTCTAGAATACTTTCCTCAACACCACTTAGGGTTTCTAATTATTCACTTTCCGTGTTTTGCAATTCCTTATGTAGCCAAAGTTTACCCTCACAGGGTTAGGAATACTCCTTGCTAACCATTGAAGACTAACTTCACAGATGCCCCTGTTAATTAAACTCAAGTTTAACTGCAGGTAAACTGCGTAACTAACAACAGAAGAATTTGTATAACCATAGGAATTTTTCGTCGGCATGTTGACTAAACCTTTGGAGGAACACACCCAATGTGGCTCTTGAACACGCAACCGCTACAACCCACTATAGAGTGTTGATCAAAAGCAAATCCAAAAGTTTAGCCACTAATGCCACTGATTATTCTCATACTTCAGATCATTTCCCATGTTTTGATCATTTTATTTCCTTTTGCTTTAATTTTGATTTTATTTTTCCTTGTTAATTATTTCATTCCTTTGACCTTGATAATAATAGCAAGCAGCTATTCCCTTGTCCATTAGGTCCTCTATATGATTTAATTCCTTTGCCTCTCTTGTCCGAGTGTGGTTCCATTTCCCATAGGGCCCAGAAAGGAAGCAGACACCTTATTTGTTATTTTGGCTTAGTTCCAGCCAGTGCACTCGTTTTGTGACCCTCTGAACACAAGTAATCTCAACAATTTACTAAAGGCACTACTAGAGTCCTGAGGATCGACAATAAGCAGAATTTAAATAAGAAAGCTGTCCTTTCCCCTATTATCGTTCACACCATCGAGCTATAGTGAACCACCAGCTAAGTCCAGAGAAATAATTTAGTCATAAGAACCACCTTACGTCATTCTATTTCATCTCGGCTATGTCCTTCCCAGGAAATACCCTCGGAACCACACAAAACTTAGCCCCCTAACATTCACAGCTAAGATTAGGACAAAAGAGACACTTAGCTTTATGCTTAAATACCTAACGAACCTATTAAGCAGTAGTTCTGAACTTTTAGGGCCACGCATTAATCACTCACAACCAGTGTGCCAGAATGCCACAGAGCCCCTGCGTAACCTGACCTCAACCTCCCAAGGAACCACTGCCACAAACCACGGCATGGCTCCAAAAGGATTTGACCAAGCTAACCAGAAAAGCCACGACATGCAGACCAGACTGTCACTTGCAAACTGTCTAACCAACCTGACTGCATGAAACAGATTCTGCTCGATATGGATTACGTCCAGTCGTGAGGTGCACAGCTTCCTAGCTCGTCAAACAGAGACTGCCAAAATGGACTATTAGCTGTTGCAATAAGCTTCGATCGCTTAACTCCCTGATCTGAGAATCATACCAAAGGTTTCACCGCCGTGGACATCTAAGCAAGATCCGACTCTGAAACTCTCACCGACTCTAACAAACCACCAGGTATGGAAAGGATGCCAATCTCAGAACTTTGTTTCTTTGAAGCTTGCATCCCACAGTGAGTTATTCCGTAAGCACCCTGGCCTGTCCCTGTAGCATATCTACCATAGCTACGAGACCACAAGCTCACATTACGCAAAGACTTTGTCCAAAAAGACTGGGTAAACACCCTCAAACTAACCTGTCTCTGAGTATCGACTCAGAGCTGCCTCTAGGAGGCACCCCACACTTTCACTGAGAGTAAACCGTTCCAAGCCAACAGAGGGCAACACAACAGTCCTGGTGCTCATCGACCGCACCAGAGCAAGAGCTCTGAGCCGCACCTCATCACCAAGAGACTCAAGCCCAACCAGCCCAGAGCGGTACCCTCTCAACACGCCACTGGTAAGCACAAATCTGAGCACACATCAGATAACAACAGTGCAGCCATGTCACTGACAGCAAAAATCCTGAAGGTGCTGAAAGAGTTTCTGCACAAGATCTCACAAGAAAGACAAGCCAGACATGCTATGTCTCAGCGCAAGACCCAAACAGACACCCAGAACACTGCTCGTCAGCATCACACCACAGAGCTCACTGCCACTTCACAAAGTGACAGCACCAAGCAGCCACCACAACTGACAGCTGCACAGCCTAGCACTGACAGACACCGTGTCCCACACAACATTAGCCCAGACGCCAGGACTTCTGGGAAACCTAATCAAAAGGGGTGGCACAAACTCTGCCTAGCCACCTAGAGACAATGATTTGAGCCTCTCAAGCCATGCTAGACACTGAGCTCAAACATCACGCTACTGCCAGCCCAACTCTTTAAAAGACTCAAACAATCAGAGCGAACTCTCAAATCCCAAACAGGTAAAGCCTAAAGGTGCAACCCTAGCAGCCAAATACGACATCTGGCTCAACACAGGTAGCTCCTCATTCACCCAACAATTGGTCCCTATGTGCCGGATTTACCCAGTGTACCGAAATCACGAACGATCATGTACGCACTGCCCCATTGGCCAAGATCTGTTAGATCGTTATGAGCCTTTAATAGACTTTAAACAACTGAATGTCGTAAGCTCAAGTTCAAGTACCCTCCCCCTCCAGTCACACAGGTCAAAAGAACCTAACTGGCAGGTCACAGAGGTCACAAGAACTCCTGCAACCAGCCATAAAGGCACAGCCTCAGCACCAAATGTAAACGTGAACTTGCTACCCTGCACCTTTCAGCTTACCAAAAACTGAGACTAACCAAATGAACTTTGAGACAACCACCTCTTAACCCTCCAACCACCCAAACCGGCCGTCAAACCATCGACAAAGGCAGCTCACCAAGCACATGCTGCTAACGGCCCAACACTTGAAATTTATGTACCTCGTGACATCACTTCGCCACAGCTTGTGCTGCCACAGTACAAAAGGGGATATACCAGCCAGTGTATGCCTGTCACGCACCATGTGAGCTGCACACTGCAGCACCAGGACATCTCGGCATCCTCGAAGGCATCAGGCTGTCCCAGCCAACAGCCGCTGAAATCTTTCTCCCTCTCTCTCTCTCTCCCTGTCTCTGTTACAGGATGCTGCTGTGCTGTGGTCGTCTTCCTGTGCCTCCAGCCAACCAGAGGACAACTGCAGTCATCACCAGGTCCGACATCACACAGCATAGGGTCGACCACCACGCAAGCAGAGCTAAATGGACACCCACGCCGCTGCTGTCAGAACGCAGTCAAACACCGGCATGTCCAGCAACAAAACGAACTGAAATCCTTCAGCCAAAGGTAACTCACAACACAGAGTGCCTCCTCACAGACCATCAAGAAATGGAAAGTAGCTGTGACAGATCCACAACGCTCACGGCATTCTACTGAACCAGACAAGTGAACTCCAGCGAGACAACTGTTTACTGTCTGCCAGAAGGCACTTTGCTCAAAACTCAGCATCGGCAGCCTTTGCTCCGAGACTGGAGCTACCCGCTGCTGCGACTGCAGCCTGAGTCAAGTCCCATCCTTCTACGAAACCCATGATTTCACCCTGATTCCAGAACTGGAATTATGAACTGTGAAAAACGGGGTGCCCAGCCGAACTGAACTTGTTCTCAGCAACATAGCTCTCCTAGCTGTGTTTCAACTGGAACACCTGCTACACTGCACTGCACCACAGCATCACCTGTTGTCCAATCCCTGAACCGCAGCTGATTCTGCGGCTGGGTACCTGCTACGGCAATCAACTCATCGTCTTGACACTTGACTTTCACACTCCACAAGAGACTCAACAAACGCAAACCTCCACAGCCACCACTGGACCCTCAGGAAGAGGGTACCACACTGGGAGACTGCGTTGACCTCATCAAGCTGAGCCCGAACCTCAGCCTAGCCACCACCTGCTACCTGACTTTCATGATTCACCTGCCCTCCATCCATTGATCGCGGTGTGTCGTTCGACGGAAGTCACACTAAGGACTTCATCTAACAAAAAGGGGAGATGTAATGATTTTGGCCAGTACTGAATCAGACCGTTCCTCCAAGGACTCGGACCCCCACATACACACACACAAACACACACACATACACCGCACACACATTCTTCCACTCACTGGAGTGAGATCAGTGTTACAAGACTGTGGAATGTGCTTTATGTCTCTGACCCAAGAGATGGACTTTTCTGTGTTAAAAGACATTTAACCAGATATATTCAATGTGTTTCTTCTATGTATGTGTGATTTTCCCCAGGTCGCAGTGCAAATATCTTTGTTGGTTGCAGCATAAGAACAGGAATTTAGAAATAACTTCCTTAGGCAATGTAAACAGAAGTATATGTTCATTTAATGTAACATAATGCTCCTTGGTGTCTCTAGAATACGTATCCAGATGAACCGACCCGAATATGTACAGAGATGTAAAGTAAAGTGTGTTTTTAATATGTTTTACTGCCAAGGATGATCGAACTGTTTCAATACAGTAGCCTTATGTGAACACACCCCTCCCACGAGGAGCGCTGTGGTCTGAGAACAAAGCACCATAAAAGAATGTTTCCCGCGTGCAGCCTCCATCTCCCTGATTGGCTCAAGCCAACAGGAAGGGGATGGATGTCCCCAAGAGGATAAAGGCAGTGCGCCAGCTCCGCCCTCTCTCTTCCGAAAACGTCTCATGCCAGAGAAGCACGTAAAGGATCTCCTCATGCGAGATCCGACCCCAACCGGGATCCTTTCTTTGATCGTCCAAAGTTTCGTCTTCTTCTCAAATGAACTACCAAGTTCGTTTCCCAGGAAGGAAGTGGACTTTGCCGATCTCATTTCCTCGGGTAACGTCACCTCAAAGACTTTTAAGCCTTTCAAACATTCGCGCCGAATGCCAACGAACGCCACGTGACTCCCCACGGAACAAAGAAGCCACGCGCACGCAACCAACCATGCACGCGCCAGGACGGGCAGTGCAAAAGCGCCGCGCTCCACGGAACGTGCTCACCGCGCTCCACGGAACGCGCGCACACAGGAGAGCCTCTCCATTCATCGTGCGGCCCAACCGGGCCTGGCCATCGAGTCCGTGACACACACAGACCAAACATGTTGTGCAAGTATAACGTTACCTTCTTTTAGAGCTTCTCAGAAGCATAAAGAAAGTGTTTTCATGGTGTTCAGAAAGATTAATTGACTGTTTGGTGACTGTAACTCCCTCTCTCTCTCACCCTCTCTCTCTCTCTCTCCAACTCACTTTATCGTCTAACGCCCTGCCGTCGTCTTAGTTTGTGTTTAATGTTTGTATATACATGTATCATTGTAACGTAGTAAATGCTTACTTAGTTGCCTTATTGAATGCTATAGTGGATTAATTAAACCAATATACTCATCCTGACTGATTCATGGTATGTTCATATGCAATTCCCTGAAATGCAGATCAAGCTACATGCTTCATATAACTAAACATACCAAAAGGGTATGTTTTATGGAGTTGGAATGCTGAATTCTTCTGGCCAGAGAATTAAGTTTTCCCTGCTCTATAAATTAATTGAGCTAATTAATTTTACTTGTCTTGTAAGACGTGGTCTGTGCAATCTGTTACAATTAATTTGTGGTTAATTGCAGAGATACACATGTATACATATAAGTAAAGTTAACAGAAAGCCCTCATCGAGGGATTTATTAACATGTAAGACCGGGCTGATCCAAATCTGTATGAATAATTATTAATTATGAATTATTAATTATGATATGCAAATTCCCTCGATATCAGACCCGCCCAGAGTCATTACATTTATCATTGTCTGCCAGTTTTTCTGGGCCGTATGTTGTAGAGCACAAAGTTAGTGATACAAACTACATTATTAAAACACCAGATCGCAGGCGCTCTTCTCGTTTGTGTCATGTTAACATGCTGAAGGCCTATCATGTACGTAATTCTTCAGACACTCCCTCTAGTGTTCCGGTCCAGTCTGCAGGATCCAGCGTGGTGTTGGTGGTACCTGTGCCTACTGTGGACCTAGAGAACAATGATGGTTTGGAATTGCGTCACTCATTACAACAGTGTAAACGTCTTAGTAATTCAGAGATGCTACAAAACTTGCCTTCCTTGATGGAACATTTGGATGGCAGTCAAAAAGATGATCTTGTGTCTCTTATACAGTCTTTTCTTACTGTGTTTCAGGATGTACCTAAGAGCACGTCTGTTTTGATGCACGATGTGGATGTTGGCAGTACAACTCCCATTCGCCAACATCCCTATCGGGTAAATATAAAAAAACGTGAGTTAATGAAATATGAGGTTGACTACTTGTTAAAACATGATATGGCAAAACGTAGTCACAGTGCTTGGAGCTCTCCGTGTATTTTAGTTCCAAAACCGGACGGCACATCCCGTCTATGCACGGATTACCGTCGAGTCAATGCAGTAATGGTGCCAGATTCCTATCCGCTGCCCAGGATAGAAGACTGTATTGACCGGGTTGGTTCGGCTGTTTTTGTAAGTAAACTTGATTTACTTAAAGGTTATTGGCAGATGCCTTTAACCCCACGTGCCTCTGACATTTCGGCTTTTGTGACCCCCGATACTTTTGTACAGTATACAGTTATGCCATTTGGAATGTGCAATGCACCCGCTACATTTCAGCGTTTAGTTAACATTGTGTTTGATGGCGTCCCTAACTGTACAGCTTACCTTGATGACGTAGTAGTATACTCACCCACGTGGGCTGAACATCTATCCACGTTGAGCTTGGTGTTCCAGCGGTTGGAGAATGCTTCGCTTACCCTCAACTTGGCTAAATGTGAATTCGGTAAGGCTACTATAACATATCTGGGGAAACAGGTGGGTCGTGGGCAAGTGCGTCCCACTGCTAGCAAGGTGGAAGCTATTGCTAGCTATCCTACCCCGAAAACACGCCGTCAGTTACGTCGTTTTCTTGGAATGGTGAGTAATTACCGGACTTTTTGTAAAAACTTTTCAACGGTAGTAGCACCCCTAACCACTTTGCTTAGTCCAAAAATATCTTTTAAATGGTCTGCAGAGTGTAACTTTGCTTTTGAGTCAGCAAAAGCACTGCTTTGTAGCGCCCCTGTGCTAACTGCTCCTAATTTTGACAAACCTTTCAAATTGGAGGTAGATGCCAGTATGGTGGGGGCTGGGGCAGTTCTTGTACAAGAAGATGAGGATGGTGTAGATCGGCCAATCAGTTTTTTTTCCAAAAAGTTCAATCCATGCCAGTCTCGGTATTCTACTATTGAACAGGAAACGCTTGCTTTATTTTTGGCCTTACAGTTTTTTGAGGTATATGTTGGTTCTAGTGTTGAGCCTGTAAGAGTATTCACAGACCATAATCCTCTTACATTCCTGAAAAGAATGTACAATCAGAACCGTCGTCTTATGCGGTGGGCTCTGATTCTACAGGGCTATAATGTCTGCATCACTCATGTCAAAGGAACATCTAACGTAGTTGCTGACGCGTTGTCCCGTGTGTACCAAGACTAAATGATGTGCAAGTGGTGGTTTGCAAAACTTTTGGGGGGTCGCATGTTACGTCCCCAGAGAACTGGGTACGTATTATAGTGATTTTCTTTTCTGTCATTTCTTGTGGTTCTTGTATTTTTCTTCTTACAGGTAAAATGGCTTCTGTAACCATTCCAGCAGCTGATTGGTGGTTCAACGGCTGATTGGATCTTGGAACTCCTCCTACTCATCAGTGGCTGCAGCTGGCTGGGCTCTTTAAAAAGCCTAGTTTTGGATCTGTTCACTCTCTGCTCTGTGCTTTGCACTCTGTTCCTGCTATTTGTGTGGTTGGTATCCCTTTGTGGGGAACTTTGTGACTAGATTACTTTATTGTTGTCTATTTTGAGATTAGGATTGAAACATTTGACAATGCTTTTGATAATGTAATCTGATTTGTTAGCTAGTAATACTAGCTTTGTGTTCCAACTTGAACAGCAGGACGGAATTCTTTCTTGTCTCTTTATCTCTTTACAGGGAGTCTGGGGAGTAGATTTAGAGCTACCCCGGGATATACATCACCCGTAGGCCTACTTCTCTGTCTAGAAACACCAGTTAGACCTGGGCGGACCACCACCTGTAATTTTGGTTCAGGGCACCTTGATCGTGTGCCAGATAGGTGATGGGTATAATTAGCATAGGTTAGTGGTGGGGGTATTTTGTTTATTTCTTTTCTTTGGTTCGTCCAGCTCTCCCCTTTCTCCCTTATAGTTGTTTATCATTTACATTATTACCGTGACAAATAAAAAACACAGTTTGTACGGTATTTGGAATTTTGTCTCCTTTTCTTGCACCACGACTCCATACTTCTTTTGCTGGCATTTGTGGGTCTGAGCGGAGGGTTATCAGGTTCCCCTCCCTTTTTGGGGGCTGGAACGTAACACAGAACGAGGGGTGTCTGTTTTGTTTGTTTTTGTGACTAACGTTTCTTTAGTATAACCATGGAGTATAAAATTCTATAGAAATTCTCGGTATTGCATTGGACTCTACGATCGGCGGAAGTTATCGATTAGCATCCTTAGACCTTCACCGGAAATACCACTGTACATAGAGCCCATAGGAAAGAAACAACATCTTTTCATTGTTTTCTCTACTCAGACAGCTCCGATTTTCTCCCCGCCTTTCTACTGTATAGGCAACCAAGTTTTATTGAAAGCCCATTTTGCCAGCGGTAAAGTACCCGTTTTCAGGGTTGATGCCTTATTTAACACTCATCCCCCATTTTTCACACCCTAATCACAAATGACTCAAAAGCCCTCTGTTAGCTTTCCAACCCAACCTGTTATTCTTCAAAACATCAGAATATTATTAATATTGGATAACCTGTTCTGGAGTAAAATTATGGTATTAAGGAAAAACAAACACACTAAAATGATTCACAAAAGTGAATATTTAGGGTGCAAACCCCCTTTGCATTCATTTGATTTTATTTTTTTTACCTTCTTTTAAATAAAAAGATAATTTCTTAAAAAAAAGAATTGAAATTAAAATATATATTGCAGGCATAGGCGACTCATTCAGCTATTTTTCATCCATCCACCACACGACCGTTTCAACGTGTGCAGTGACCACAGCCTTCCCAAACAACAACACTGACAATAACAACAAATTCAAACGCGCAAAGTCAGTCTGATTCTGAGCAGCTGTTGCCACAAAACTTTCAGCCGCAGATAAAACCATTCAGTGTTGCATATTTTGTTATAATTTATTCTGTAGATGGGATATACTGTTTTTTGTCTCTGGTCTGTAATGAGTCCAGGTGAATCGAACACTGCAGATCTTTTTCAGGATGTCCGGTTGAGTTCACTGGAGTGTGTGGGAAGGGGGATAGTGCTTCACAACCTCTCGATGTCTCTGTATTTCTTGCGTAGGATGGAGACCTGGTCTTTGAAGAGCACGGGATCCAGACGCAACTGAGAGTGTAAGAGAGGCATGAAGCCAAACCAACTTGTGAAAGAGTTCATGCAGGACTGACGCTGTGCAAAGTGGTCTGGGTCGGCCCATCGAGACGCCTTAGAGCCCTGAGAGAGAGAGAAAGAGAGAGAGGTCTGTGTATGGTTCACCAGGCAGATTATGAATGAGGGCAGGAACATGTTATTGGAATTGGGCAGCACTTTAAAAGACACTGACAAACAGAGCGAACATGGAGTGTTCATTTCACGACTGAGAGGATAGACGACAGTTATGGCCTTACATTCATGAGAAACACTTTGGAAGGATTTCTAGCCCCTTGTTAAATAAGCTTACAATCTACTAATACAGAACTACATGCACCCAATCCTTTGAGAGAACATACAAATACTATGTATTGTTCACAACTTAATTCATCACAAAGTCTTTAGATGTCCTTGATCGACTGATATTCCATTTTGAGATTATTTTCAGCAAATAGCCATTTAGCTTCTAGCGTTAGCTTCTAGTTTAAGTTCAAGTGAATTTTGACCAAATATTCAGTAAAACAAAACTTTATAAAACTTTGAAACTGTATTTTCCCAAACTCCAAATTACTCCTAATGCATTAAACTACGTTGCATTGAGATATGTCGATATTGAAAAAGCTAGTTAACTAGCCCATGCTACAAGCTAATAACAAAAAGTAGCTAACCTACCTACAGTTTTTAAGAAAATGAAGCTTGTTACTACAAAAAAGGTAACAGTTTACAATACGGGTGCACTAATATGCATTAATTCATGCTTAACTAATGCACTGATAATCATGATGTATGACTCATGAAGAACTAAACCATTAATTAATGATTACTGCATCAGCAACTAATAGTCTATATGATTAATAGATTAAGTAATACATGAATTGCTATTAATTCAATGTGTTGTGTATTAATTCCTTAATAACATATTTTACTAACTAATAGTGTAAATTAATGTGTTTATTACCACAATTAGTCAAAGCTATGCACTTCAACTTCCAGTTATCTGCTTTAATTAATCATTAGCTAATGATTTGCAAAGGTATCATTGTGTTATGACTTTACTTGTTGAGGCACATCATTATTAACTAGTAATTTAGTAATTGTAGTAATTTGCACATGAATTTGCACTAACAATGAAGTAATTAATCATATATTAATGCATATTAGTGTACCTGTCATATTATCTGGAAGTTGAAATACAAGGTTCTGGCTCATTCTGGTTATTAACATATTAATGAACACTATTAGTTAAAAAAATACTTATACTGGAATTAATCCACAATGACATATTTAATTAATAACAATTAATGTATGAACTAATACATTAACCGTACAGACTCTTAATTAGTTCCTAATGTGGTAATCATTAATGAATAGCTTAGATAATCATCAGTTACACATTAATTCGGTATTATCAGTGCATTAGTTAAGCATGAATTAATGCTTATTAGTGCACCCGTATTGTAAAGTGTTAAAAAATACAACAAAAAAAACGCATTGCTTTGAAAACCGGTAAACTAATGTCAAAGTTCTGAAATAAAATAGGGTTACTACTAAGGGTATGTTTACATGACAACAATGTGCTAAAAATGAAAAATGTTGTCCTCTGTTTTTCACATGCATATGTTGTCAAAACAATCTTAGCATTATTTCTCAATACTGTATCAATATTCTCATGTCAAGAATCTATATTTACATATTTATACTATTATTTTGCATCAATAGAAGATTCAGAGCAACTCAGCCGAAACATACTGTTGCATTTTGATTTTTTTTTGGACAAAGAACATATTACTAAAGATGGACGAAAATGGACAAAGAACATATTACTAAAGATGCACCAATACCACTTTTTCCAAAAAACTGTAAACTTCTTATCCATTGTAATGTTGGGAACCACTCCTATAAATCACGTAACAGTTCAAGTTTTTACTTGCAAATAATATTTGCTGCGATCAGCAATCAAGAGCATGCAACAGAAGTGCACACACTCTTTCTTTTTTTTACAGTCAGTTAACTTTAGTAATATGTGCCTTGTTTTACCTTTCTTTGCTATAGACATCCAACTGAACTACAAACTTTCCAGCGATGTCTGTGAAAAAGGGTCTCGCTCTTAAAATTGCACTTTCATTATAGACGATTGTTTACCTTGCTTTGAAAAGATATGTTGGCTAATAATTCATGCTAAAGAGAGCTGAGTTTTGAAAAAGACAGAGGTGATCTACAGTTAGAAAGAAATACTGAAGAATTGTATTAAAAGAGGAGAAGGAGAGCATGGGGAAATGGGTAAACAGACAGAGAGAAGGATAGTACAGCAACCTTGCTGTCAATCATTAATCTCACCTTACCATGAAGACATTCATCAAATGGACCAATACTGCTGAATCAGATCAACACACACTCACAGCCCTGGAGTGATCCATCCATCACACACTACACAGACGTTTCTGATCTCAATAGGGAATCGCCCTAGACACACACTCATCTATTTACAACCCATCACACACAGACTCCTACCTGCTGCATCATGGTCTCCTTGTACTGTTTTTTCTGCGTGACTTTGATTGGCGGGAGTTTGGATACTGCAGAGATGAGGAAATTCATGAGGATATCCTCACAGTTGGCCAACTGGTCCACCATTGACAGCAGAGACATCGGCAGGTAGTATGTGTACAGGTGATGGTAATACCTGTCAAAAACAAATAGATATCTGTGTGAAAAACGCCCTTAATTTGACATCACAATCACGCGGTAAATATTTATGTTCTGTTTGTGGACTCTTAGTGTTTCCTTTGGTTCCCATAATTCCTCCCTGTGTTTAGTTCCTATTTGCTTGGTTTCTGAGTACATCCTTTGTTACTATTGGCGCTTTTCCACTGCATGGTACGGTTAAGTACGGCACGCTTTGGCGCTTTTTCAATGCATGGTACGGTATGGCTCGGCTCGGTACGGCTCACTTGTGGCGCTTTCCACTGCACGGTACGGCTTGCTTCTGGTCGCTTTAAATGGTACCTGGTCTGTTGAGGTTCCAAGCGTACCGTACTGGTACTGAAATGTGACGTGAAAAACTGCAGATCACTGATTGGTTGGACAGAATCGTCACTACCAGCATCATTGTATTTGCAATCAATAGACATCGACACGAGAAACCAAACCCGCTAGATTTAAATAGCCAGAAACAGCCACCGCTGTTATCGATCCGTCTAAAATCTCACCCACTTTAGAGTGGTACTAAGTGCAGTGAAAAAAGCAACCGAGCTAAAGCGAACCGAGCCATGCCGTGTCGTGTCGTACCACGCAGTGGAAAAGCGAAGCGAGCCGAACCGCGCCGAGCCGAACCGTACTGAGCCGTACCAAGCCATACCAGCAGTGGAAAAGCGCCATATGGTTACTCCCCCAGCTCCCAACAGACTTTTGTTATAAGAACGTTCTCCTAATATTCAGTGTTGGTTCTGATAACCTCAAAAATGTCTTCTTGACATTAGAAGAACATGCTTTTAAAGGTATAATGCTCCTCAAACGTTCTTTCAACGTAATTTTGATTTAAAATTCAACAATCTCAGGAACGTTGATTTCTAACAGTCCAAGAACATAAAAATGTCCAGTTTCCTTAAAGGGGTGATGAACTGAGAAATCAAATTTTCCTTGAGCTTTTGACATCTAAGAGGTCATCATATTATAAGAATATCCTGTAAGTTTCAGAACTGAAAACGTCCTTGTTAGTCCAATAAAAGCTTTTATTGACACCAGCCTCAACAAACGACTCATTTTTAAAAGTAGGGTAATATGACGTCAAAGTTGTTAAAACACCAGCCCCGCAGAAGAAGATCAACGCCTGCTTCAACACGGCTGGTTTAGCCCCACCCACCGATTCGCGCATTACACGCATGGCTAAGTAGCCTAATATACATGCCTACCTCTTGATGACAATCCGGATCCAGCTACCGAGCAATACAGAATATTGTGCAGTGCCTGGTTGTGGAAGACAGTCACTGCATAAGCTTCCTGTGGATTCCAATAGGACTGCATGGATAAACTTTATTTATTTAATGACGTTCCAGCTGATAAGGTAAAACATCGTCGTCTGTTCGCTTCATTTCACTGAGGATTGTTTTGTAAACAAGACTGGATTTGCAGACCGATTAAGAGTAAAGAACGGTGCTGTGCTGTCTATATTGGATCTGACAGGAATTGTACAACACACGGACTCTTGGTCGAACATGTATGGGCGAATCCGGTTGCCATTTGACAACATTGGACGTTTTCCCCGCGTGCACCGACGGGTGAGTTAAACTCATTATAATATGCAAAACTGTTATCCACTCACAGCAGTGAGCATTTATTTCCAAGTCTTCAGTGCGACACGCCCATAAAAAAATAGTTTTTCAGGTAGGCTCACAACAAAATAGCCTATTTCTTATTAATTTTGATGTTTTTGAATGCAAAAACCAAGCGAATGTCATAAATTGACCTCAGACAACAATATAATAAAATTTAAAAAGCCAGTTCATGACCCCTTTAATGTTTCTAGAATGTTATTTAAAGGTTAGTGTGATGTTCCTGAAACATTATTTCAATCACCTTTCGAATGATTAATAAGAACACAAACTACAACTTTCTTCAGAAACAGCCTTAGATGAACTGAAGATAAAAGATATGAACTCTCTCAAGATCTGATTACACAACTCCACAAACAGCATTACCAGCTTCTCTTATTACTCACCAGACTGACTATTTCACAGGTCTACAGAAGTTCTGATTGGGAATTAACTGAGGTTTAGATGTTGATGTCTTATTGAAAATGTTTTGTTTGAGGTCACCATAATGGAGATCAGTGTTTGCTTTAATTGGGCTCTTGAACATTGATTTTCTTTAAGTTGGTGCTTTATCAGCAATTGCAGGTGTTTATGGAGAACATTTCAACCAGAGAGTTGCCGCAGCCGCAGCAACCACAGAGGCTCATCTAGATTCACCAGCATGTTTACAGAGGTAAGAAAAGTTACAGTAAGGTTATTGTTCGACAGCGCAGGGTCTGTTTTTAGCGCTGACCGGAACTCCCTCCAAGAATCAAATGCTGCTCTGATGTTGACTCTTGTCTTTGCCCAACGTCCTTTTAGGCAAGTCGTGCCACTCAGCCGCCATCTTGGCAATGCCTCCAGGCAGCTATTTCAGACTAACAAGACGAGGCTTCTAAATGAATGGGCAGGGAGTTAGAACTGCACTTTCACTGGTCACCGGGACATAAAAACTGCATGTATAGAAACAGCAGTAATATGATAAAAATCGCTGAAAAAGTTTGATGACTTTGCCCCAAAATATGATTGCCCAAAAATGCCTTTTCCCACAGGTTATACTTTTACTACACATGCGCAAGTGTACTCTCCCTCTGTCGTGCGTGCGCTACATGGTTTGATGCACAGTTTGTGCACGCTTATGCTCGCTCCTGGATTCTGGGAGATTTAAACTAATTTGTGGGATTAGGGAGCCGCTATCAATCTGCGGGAGACTCCCGGAACTTCTGGGAGACTTGGGATGTCTGATATTTACACAACGCACACATAAACTGCATATCAAATCTGCTGCCTTTTCAAATAGTATTGTATTCTCCGCTATTGCAAACCTCAACTGTGCGCATGCGTCAGTGGAACCAGACGATAGGCTTAAATGTTTCCCGGCTTGACTGTTAAAAAGCAGACGATTGGCTATCCAGCGGGAGGGGCGGGACACAGGGTTTCCGTGGGGTCTTAAAAAGTCTTAAAAGTCTAAAATTCTGAACTTTAAATTTAAGGCCTTAAAAAGACTTAACCCTCTGGGGTTCTTCGTTTAACAGTCACGCTCAGGACCTTCGGGTTAAAATTGACCCGAAGGGCGGGATTCATATTTAAAAAAGAAAATCATATATATATTTTTTACTTAATTGTTTTTTATAATATTTTTTCTTTTCTTTTTTGGTGTTTTGAGAAAATTTCAAAAAAAAAAATAAAAAATTATAATTAGTATTAATGCAATAATTATGACCAAATTTTCCCCCATTGAATATAATAGAAAAAATATTTAAAAACATTTTTTTAAGCTGTATTTCATTTTGGAGTCAAGCCTAGGCCTCATAAAAGCAATTTTTGAAATTAGATGGATGCCATCTCAGTAGACAAACTGAGCATTTTAAAAATGCAAAACACATGTATAATCTGAATTTATTGGTGTGTTTGTGTATAAAGGTGTGTTTGTGTGTGTGTGTGTGTGTGTGTGTGTGGATGTGTCTGTTTTGCACTCTTGATGTTTTATAGATTCACCCCTTCACTGTTGTGTGTTTTTCAAGATCGTTGCTGATTTGTAGATTGTACGCACAAAAAAACTCAGTATTTTCACATTTTTACCAATTTCCTATTCATTACCTATGCGGGTCATTTTTGACCCGAAGGTCCGAAGTGTTTTTTTTACGACCACTTAGACTTTTCAAATCCTGTCCCCAATTTTTTTGGGTGTTCATATACCAAGTACCAATAAAGTCACCAAGTTTCAGACCATTCCGATGAAGCTACGATTTTTAACATTTTTTATTTAAACGCCAACCCCAGAGGGTTAAAAACGGCTAGATTTTCATCTGATGTCTTAAATTTGATTTAGTCAGGTCTTAAAAAGATTTTACCCTCGTTCATTTGCCAAAACTCTGGCCGCAGAAAGTTATTACAAAGTAGCAAAAAAGTATTGAGTCGTAGCCTACAAAGCGGAGCTCTAGTGCAGGGGTTCAAACCGGTTTAAACACACCGCACACATGCTAGCATTAGCTCGTGGCTTGATACGAGGTAGCTCGCCAAGAGGCCGTTCATACACCAGGTTTGCGCACTCAAGTTCATTCAAATATAGGCACGTCGCATCCACAGCGAGATTGAAAAATCTCACCATTTCAGATTCAGAATGCCACAAACGAACCGAAGAACCAACCAATCAGCCCCTTCCGTAACAACATTGAAAGCTCAGTCAACATGAAGGATCGCGGTGCACCCAAACACTACCGGTGTTTTCTCTTCTCCGTGAATAAATCTTGTAGCAGACCTAACGTTACAGCAAGCGTTTCTCGGTGGTGGAAATCCATTGGCTACTAAAATGTCTTTGTGTTATGGAGAGCGCAGTGCATGGTTGCATAGCAACGACAGACGCAACAGGAAAATCGGCCCAGATTTTACTATTAATAATAAAAGATAAGGGGATGTGAATGTCAGTAATTTATCATTTTTTGACTCAATCTTTTTATAAAAGATAATTTAAAGGCTGAAATACGTGAGGTTTATCTGTTTATAAAACTATTTTTGTGAAGACTATTTTAACTAGATAACCTGTTGCAAGACACTCCTTTAAAATCTGGCCATCATTTTTTATGGTATTTTAATGTGGTAACACTTTACAATAAGGTTTGTTATTTAACAAACATTAGTTAACTACATTAGGTAATATGAATAGCACATATACAGCATTTGTTAATCTTTGTTAATGTTATTTTCAACATTTACTAATACTTGATTAAAATTTTGTTAACATTAGTTAATGCACCGTGAACTAACATGAACAAACAATGAACAGCTGTATTTTCATGAACTAACATTAACAAAGATGAACAAATGCAGTAACAAATGTATTGCTCATGGTTAGTTCATGTTAGTAAATACATTAACTAATGTTAAGTAATGAACCTTATTGTAAAGTGTTACCTTTAATGTTTATGTAAACAAAAAGTGCATATTCATGCTAATTTTATTTGCTGGGTTTAGACATACATTTGGCAAATTGATTTCATAGTAATCGTGAAATGAAATGTTCATGCCATTTCATCTCTGGGTATGATCAACTAAAATGAACTATAATTGTGTTTTTACAGTATAAAATGCAAAGTACAAATGTCACCTACACACACACACACACACACACACACATATAAAATCATTTTTTTATGAATATTTTCTTATTTAAATTTTTGGGAATGCATTGTGTAGGTATTAAATTTCAATATTTATGGTCTTAAAATGTCTTAAAAGGTCTTAAATTTGACTTAATGAAACCTGAAGAAACCCTGGACGTGTGCATACAACCGCCATCTTTGGTATTACAGGTTTTCCCTATATAGTTGTATTAATTGCGTCTCTTATCTTGCAGGTGTGGTATGATGGCCAATGGGCTGGAGCAGGAACGGGATGAGGAGCGAGGAGCAGACTGGAGTGTTGCGGAGGCGGGAGCGGGATGGACGGAAGACTTCGGAGAAGGGTAAGTAGCGTGATCAGTCGAGTAGCGTGTAGGGAGTCTGTGGTCGTGTGTGTAGACGAGACCAAACAGTGAGGGACTGGGTGAGTGTCTCTTTTTATAGGGCTGGTGATGAGAGCGGGAAGTGCACGCAGGTGATGAGGACAGGTGAGGGCAATTAGAAATCCGGGGAGCTGGAACGGGTGGGCGGGGTGATGGTATCTGGTGCTGACGCAGATGGATCCGTGACAGTACCCCCTCCCCCACGGCCAGCTCCAGCTGGCGGGAAAGGCCGACGACGGGGCGGCCACAGCCTCTGGGTGCAGGACGATCGGGATGAGCGGCGTGGAAGTCCTGGAGTAGGGCGGGGTCCAGAATGTCATCCCGGGGACCCAGCATCGTTCTTCTGCGCCAAATCCCTCCCAGTCGACGAGGTACTGGAGGTGGCCGCCCCGACGTCTGGAATCCAGGATTTCGTTGACCCGATAGATGGCGTCGTCTTCTGGGTCCGCCGGAGGAGGGGCACGTCTGCAGCACCAGACCCTGGGGAGGAAGGAACGAGAGGATTAGTGTAGGGTTTGAGCAGGGAGACGTGGAAGGTTGGTGCTAGACGATAATGTGCTGGTAGAGACAGTCGATAAGTGACGGGGGTTAATCTGCCTCTGTATGGCGAAGGGACCTATATAACGGGGACTCAGCTTGCGACAGGGCTGCCGGAGACGGATGTCCCGGGTGGAAAGCCAGACCAACTGCCCGGGCTGGATTGGGGAGCGGTGGAACGGCGGGCGTCGGCCTGGCCCTTGTGTCTCCGAACAGCCTGTTGGAGGTATACATGAGCTGAGTCCCAGACCCTCTCACTCGTCTGGAACCAATGGTGGACTGCTGGAACATCGGAGGGTTTGCCAGACCACGGGAAGAGGGGAGGTTGGTAGCCGAGTATGCACTGGAAGGGAGTCAGTCCGGTGGAGGGTTGGCGGAGGGAGTTTTGTACATACTCGGCCCAGGGGAGATACCGGTTCCAGCAGTCTTGATGGTCATCGCAGTAGGACCGCAGGTCTCCTTGGATCTTACGCTCAGTCTGGCCGTTGGTCTGGGGATGGTACCCAGATGACAAGCTGACTGAGACGCCCAGGAGATTGAAGAACGCCTTCCAGACACGGGAGATGAATTGGGGGCCCCGATCGGAAACGATGTCCTCTGGGATCCCGAAGTGCCGGAAGACTTGGTGGAAGAGTGCCTCGGCGGTCTCGAAGGCGGTGGGTAAGCCAGGTATTGGGATGAGCTTGCACGCCTTCGAGAATCGGTCGACCACCACGAGGATGCAGGTGTAGTTATCCGATCGAGGCAGGTCTGTAACGAAGTCGACCCTGAGGTGGGACCACGGACGAGTGGGGATAGGTAGAGGGAGTAGCTTGCCTTCCGGGAGATGGCGAGGGACCTTGGCCATGGCACAGACTGAGAAGCCCTTGAAGTACCGGGAGATATCCTGGGCCATACCTGGCCACCAGTAGCGCTGTTGGACGAGCGAGAGAGTCTGTTGGCTGCCTGGGTGTCCAAAGCCCGGAGAGGTGTAGACTGAGTCCATGAGGGACAGGCGTAGACGGTTGGGGACATAAACCCGTCCCTCTGGACCTCCCGGCGGAGCAGGTTCAGTCCGGGTGGCTTCGGCTATGTGGTCGCTGGAGGGTGGACAGCTGTGGGTGGGCGAGGAGGCGAAGGTGCAGGGCTATCTATGCGAATAGATCGCTGAATGATGTTCTCTCAGGCCAGCGCCGTCAGTCGTAGATGGCGAGCTGAAGACGGATCTCTGGGCATAGACCGTGACGGTATGCGGTGATGAGCGCAGGTTCCATTCTAGCCGACAGTCGCGGCGAGCGTTCAAAACTGTAAGGCATAATTGGCTACGGAAGATTTACCTTGTCTCAGACGATATAGTTGATCTTGTACGGTGATGAAGTGGGTGGACTGCGAAAAACACTTCGCGGAAGTGACTGGTTAAAGTCGCGAACGACTGGGTCAAGGGCCCTCGAATCGTTCCAGAGGGCGTGAGCCCAACTGAGGGCCCGACCTCTGAGCAGAGAGAGGAAAAATGCCACGTCCGAATGCTCGGTGATGAAGGAGGATGGATTCATCTCATTAAAGAGCTCACATTGTAGAAGGAAGCCACTGCACTCCCCATCCTCGCCACACTTGTCCGGGGAATGGTGAGTGGCGGCGGGAGATTGCCGTCGTGGTGGTGCTGGGTGGTGGATGAAGCATATTGTTGTTGTTGGTCTGGTCTTCTGTCACGAAACCAGAAGAACACAGACAGGTATGGTGAACAGGGTTTATTGAATAAGAGGAGAAGCAAGGCAGGTGAGTAGCGTGACAGTTGATATGGCAGATGAGTGGGATGTGAATAGGATAATTGAGTCTCTTATCTTGCAGGTGTGGTATGATGGCCAATGGGCTGGAGCAGGAATGGGATGAGGAGCGAGGAGCAGACTGGAGTGTTGCGGAGGCGGGAGTGGGATGGACGGAAGACTTCGGAGAAGGGTAAGTAGCGTGATCAGTCGAGTAGCGTGTAGGGAGTCTGTGGTCGTGTGTGTAGACGAGACCAGACAGTGAGGGACTGGGTGAGTGTCTCTTTTTATAGGGCTGGTGATGAGGACAGGTGAGGGCAATTAGAAATCCGGGGAGCTGGAACGAGTGGGCGGGGTGATGGTATCTGGTGCTGATGCAGATGGATCCGTGACAATATCGTTGGAAAGGTCTAAGACTCCTAAATAGATATTCTATCGCCGTTTTTTTTCTTACAAATTAGGAATGAACAGTAATATATGAATTTATGACAAGAGTGCGCCTCAAAAAATTTACGTCATTACAGGAGTTTCTGACCTTTGTCACAAATAGTTGACACACACACTTTTAATAATTGAAACTTTGTTTTTTAGTGCTAAAAGTTCTTAATAAAACATAATCTAGTATTTGTCAATAAAAAAGATAAATCTATATCTTTAAAAGTAAATTTAAGAAGGTTAAGAAGGTTAGGTATCATTTGAAAGCTTATGGACTCAGAATTCATCCTGTGAAAACCGTTTTGAAATTAGACGTTGCGTTACCATAGAAATTATATTTTTTTATTAGGCCCCTCCCCTTTTGGGCATCATCTTTCATAATTTATTATCAAAACCTTTTCTAATCTTGACAAAACACACATTGTCAGAAAGGTCTGAGTCTTAAGGCTCCATATTTAGTGACAGAAGTGATATTTGGATAGAAATGTATTAATTTGTTATGGCAGAATGCATACAATTGAATTCAATGGCACCCGGTGGCTATTTTTGGTATAACGCCTAAACAAAATCTCATGGGAACTTCAATTTTTGTGATATGAACTTTAAATTTGGAACACAACTTGGTTAGATATACAGCTTTCATTTTATATTCATTTTATAGTAAAACATATTTTGCAAAATATTTATTTTATATAAAAAATATATATTAATAAAGTACATTTTATTTACTGTACAATATAACTTCCATAACTTTTTCATACTTTAATTTTTTGAAGTGCTTTCACTTCAGGAATAATCTGCTGATTGTTTTCTTTAAAACAAGACCAAACTTGTGTATATATTCCAAAGCTGAGTCCATTTGAAACACTACTGCTAGCGATTGCCTCTGCTTACTTATGGCTGCCGTATGGATGTAAGCCCAAGCAGACAAGAACACGCATGACGACACATTTTGTGAATTTTTGCACCAATTTGAGTCCTCCACATACAATTGAGCCTACATAATGATAGAGGCAACCGTGGTGGACAGTCAAGGTGTGTCATTCTTTCTATTACATTATGGTTGGCTCATAAATGTACAAATAAAAATATCCTATCTTAAAGATGTTTTTAAGTAAAAACCTACATATAGCCCCTTTAAATATCTCCTCATTTATTGTGCAAGGCTCCTCATAATGATAGGCCCTGATGGCACCTGATAGGGCCATTATGGCAGGGTCTTTGTCTGTCTCAGGTGTGAAACATCAATATTCACGCCTCCTCGCATAAAGCTTTCTTACACAAAACATGTCTTACAAATTTTAAATCATTATATTGTTTTATCTGAATGAGTTAGCAGGATGATTTTCACAGTCTTGAAGCAAATATTCTAGGGTACATGACTTTTTTTTCACAAACCATGCATAAACGCTCATTATCTCACAACTACAAACTTTTACATACATGCAGCTTTAGTTGCAAACATTCTTCAAAATATCTTCTTTTGTGTTCCACACAAGAAATACTGTTTCTTTAACAAGCTTATGATTATTTATCACATTTTCATTTATGAGAAACATATGAGACAAAAGAAATGAGTCCTTCATTAAAAGAAACCTGTGAGCAACAAAACATTCTTCTTGGTGGGACTGAGATAGTCACTCATGATATCCTTCACAGACAGAGACAGGAGGAGCCTGCTGTGAGAACCTCAAAAAGACAGATGTTTTAATTTCTATGAGTGACACCTACTCTCTCTCTCTTCGTCCTTATTAAACTGAATCTCCTTTCCTGCCTGCAGATGTCTTGTCTGTCATTCTCTGTCCTCCTCTTTTACTCTCTCTCTCTCTTTGAGGGAAAGCCATCAAAACATTTCTCTCACCCCTGCAGGTGGCTTATCTCTCTTCACACGTTTATTTATGTCTTTTTCTTCTGTGCACTTTAAGCTCGGGTCACTTTGCAGGTGGTGTGTCAGCTCACTGACCAGTAGCAAAGCAGTTAATCTGTGTGTCGGGTGTGTGATGTGTCAGTCTGAAGGTCTGTGTGAGTGTGTGTGTGGCTCTGTTGTGAGTGATGAGTTTGGAGACCTTCGGCTAAAACAAACTGTGAACTCCATCTCACCCGTGCCATTTATCGTTAAAATATGGCCAGTGAAGCTGTCAGACTGAACATTTATTACCTGCTTTAATATCAGCCTGTCTCTGAGCGATCTCTATTGCAGCAGGTCTCACATTCAGCTTTTACAAGCATCTGACACTGACCTCGTACCAGCCTCTTGTCCAAATTCAGTGAGAATCTGCTACAGTGATTCAAGATTCAACAAGCTGTGAATCCATGCTGTGCAGTTGCTTGGGTGTTGTGGTTACTACAGTGTTTTTGCGTGATTGATAAGGTGCTCTTAGTGTTTTTATAGTGTTGCTATGGTGTTGTGGATGGTTACTACAGTGTTTCAATGATTTTGCTAGGGTGTAGTGGTTACTACAGTGTTTCTATGTGATTGCCAAGGTGCTCTTAGTGTTTTTATAGTGTTGCTATGTGTTGTGGATGGTTACTACAGTGTTTCAATGATGTTGCTAGGGTGTTGTTGTTACTACAGTGTTTCTGTGTGATTGCTAAGGTGCTCTTAAGTGTTTCTATAGTGTTGCTATGGTGTTGTGGATGGTTACTACAGTGTTTCAATGATGTTGCTAGGGTGTTGTTGTTACTACAGTGTTTCTGTGCGATTGCAAAGGTGCTCTTAGTGTTTTTATAGTGTTGCTATGGTGTTGTGGATGGTTACTACTGTGTTTCAGTGATGTTGCTTGGGTGTTGTGGTTACTACAGTGTTTCTGTGTGATTGTGTTTTTATAGTGTTGCTATGGTGTTGTGGATGGTTACTACTGTGTTTCAATGATGTTGCTTAGGTGTTGTGGTTACTACAGTGTTTCTGTGTGATTGCTAAGGTGCTCTTAGTGTTTTTATAGTGTTGCTATGGTGTTGTGGATGGTTACTACAGTGTTTCAATGATGTTGCTAGGGTGTTACGGTTACTACAGTGTTCATATGCGATTGTTAAGGTGCTCTTAGTGTTTTTATAGTGTTGCTATGTATTGTGGATGGTAACTACAGTGTTTCAATGATGTTGCTAGGGTGTTGTTGTTACTACAGTGTTTCTGTGCGATTGCTAAGATGCTCTTATGTTTTATAGTGTTGCTATGGTGTTGTGGATGGTTACTACTGCGTTTCAATGATGTTGCTTTGGTGTTTTGGTTACTACAGTGTTTCTGTGCGGTTGCTAAGGTGCTCTTAGTGTTTTTATAGTGTTGCTATGGTGTTGTGGATGGTTACTACAGTGTTTCAATGATGTTGCTAGGGTGTTGTTGTTACCACAGTGTTTCTGTGTGATTGCTAAGATGCTCTTAATGTTTTATAGTGTTGCTATGGTGTTGTGGATGGTTACTACTGCGTTTCAATAATGTTGCTTGGGTGTTGCGGTTACTACAGTGTTTCAATGATGTTGCTAGTGTGTTGTTGTTACTACAGTGTTTCTGTGCGATTGTTAAGATGCTCTTATGTTTTATAGTGTTGCTATGGTGTTGTAGATGGTTACTACTGTGTTTCAATGATGTTGCTAGGGTGTTGTTGTTACTACAGTGTTTCTGTGTGATTGCTAAGGTGCTCTTAAGTGTTTCTATAGTGTTGCTATGGTGTTGTGGATGGTTACTACAGTGTTTCAATGATGTTGAAAGGGTGTTGTTATTACTACAGTGTTTCTGTGCGATTGCAAAGGTGCTCTTAGTGTTTTTATAGTGCTGCTATGGTGTTGTGGATGGTTACTACTGTGTTTCAATGATGTTGCTAGGGTGTTGTTGTTTCTACAGTGTTTCTGTGTGATTGCTAAGGTGCTCTTAAGTGTTTTTATAGTGTTGCTATGTATTGTGGATGGTAACTACAGTGTTTCAATGATGTTGCTAGGGTGTTGTTGTTACTACAGTGTTTCTGTGCAATTGCTAAGATGCTCTTATGTTTTATAGTGTTGCTATGGTGTTGTGGATGGTTACTACTGCGTTTCAATGATATTGCTTTGGTGTTTTGGTTACTACAGTGTTTCTGTGTGGTTGCTAAAGTGCTCTTAGTGTTTTATAGTGTTGCTATGGTGTTATGGATGGTTACTACAGTGTTTCAATGATGTTGCTAGGGTGTTGTTGTTACTACAGTGTTTCTGTGTGATTGCTAAGATGCTCTTATGTTTTATAGTGATGCTATGGTGTTGTGGATGGTTACTACTGCGTTTCAATAATGTTGCTTGGGTGTTGCGGTTACTACAGTGTTTCAATGATGTTGCTAGTGTGTTGTTGTTACTACAGTGTTTCTGTGCGATTGCTAAGATGCTCTTATGTTTTATAGTGTTGCTATGGTGTTGTGGATGGTTACTACTGTGTTTCAATGATGTTGCTAGGGTGTTGTTGTTACTACAGTGTTTCTGTGTGATTGCTAAGGTGCTCTTAAGTGTTTCTATAGTGTTGCTATGGTGTTGTGGATGGTTACTACAGTGTTTCAATGATGTTGCTAGGGTGTTGTTGTTACTACAGTGTTTCTGTGCGATTGCAAAGGTGCTCTTAGTGTTTTTACAGTGTTGCTATGGTGTTGTGGATGGTTACTACTGTGTTTCAATGATGTTGCTTGGGAGTTGTGGTTACTACAGTGTTTCTGTGTGATTGCTAAGGTGCTCTTAGTGTTTTTATAGACGCTTTCAGCAGTGACAACATAAACAAACGGTACTGCACATGTGCATAAAACTGGCCCAAACTTAACTTCTGGCAAACTTGCGCGGACAATCCATAACAAGTAAATAACCATAGTAGCTGGTATTTCTTGACAGTCAAAGAAAATAAATGTTACCTGGCCAAACTGAAATGTGACACTACCAGACCCGTTGAACAAAAATAGGAGACAAGATGTTTTTCTACCGACGTGTCTGATTTACCGCAGTGTTAAAAAACTGTGGCGAGCGCGGCGACGAGGCTTTATTAGGTGAACATATCTCTCCTTATTAGCTTCTTACATGGTTGCTAACCTTTTTTTAAGGCGGGTCTCCACATGACAGGGTGTTGGATGGATCTGTGCAGCGTTGTTATGATACATTCTGCTCCACTGTTAATGTGTTTGTGAGAGAGAGAGAGAGAGAGAGAGAGAGAGAGAGAGAGAGAGAGAGAGAGGGAGCGTGCGAATATGCGCTACACGCAACTCTGCAGTCAAATACAACTCCATCTTAAATTGTAAAAAACACGGAAATCAATATGTGGCGGTCAGCGCTGATAATGTCGTGGGCTGCCACTAATAAATGCATGGGAAACACTGTACCGGATACTCGGATAAACCTAGCTATTTTAATATAGTATCTAATACAGTCAATGCCGTATTATCCAATAAACAGTATAAACTAACAGAACGGAAGTTAACTTTGGGCCAGCTCATCACCATGGCAACGCGTCTGATAAAAGCGTCTATAGTGCTGCTATGGTGTTGTGGATGGTTACTACTGTGTTTCAATGATGTTGCTAGGGTGTTGTTGTTTCTACAGTGTTTCTGTGTGATTGCTAAGGTGCTCTTAAGTGTTTTTATAGTGTTGCTATGGTTTTGTGGATGGTTACTACTGTGTTTCAATGATGTTGCTTGGGTGTTGTGGTTACTACAGTGTTTCTATGCGATTGATAAGGTGCTCTTAATGTTTTTATTGTGTTACTAAGGTGTTGTGGATGGTTACTACAGTGTTTCAATGATGTTGCTAGGGTGTTGTTGTTACTACAGTGTTTCTGTGTGATTGCTAAGATGCTCTTATGTTTTATAGTGTTGCTATGGTGTTGTGGATGGTTACTACTGCGTTTCAATGATGTTGCTTGGGTGTTGCGGTTACTACAGTGTTTCTGTGTGATTGCTTAGGTGCTCTTAGTGTTGTAAAGTGTTACTATGGTGCTGTGGATGATTACTACAGTGTTTCAATGATGTTGCTAGGGTGTTGATGTTACTACAGTGTTTCTGTGCGATTGCTAAGGTGCTCTTAGTGTTTTTATAATGTTGCTATGGTGTTGTGGATGGTTACTACAATGTTTCAATGATTTTGCTAGGGTGTTGTGGTTACTACAGTATTTCTTTATCATTGCTAAGGTGCTCAGAGTGTTTTATAGTGTTGCTAGGCTGTTGCTAGGGTGTTGTGGTTACTACAGTGTTTCTATAGGATTGCTGAGATGCTCTGAGTGTTTTTACAGTGTTGCTGTTGCTATGGTGTTGTGGTTATTACTGTGTTTCCATGCGATTGCTAAGGTGCTCTTGGTGTTTTTATAGTGTTGTTATGGTGTTGTGGATGGTTACTACTGTGTTTCAATGATGTTGCTAGGGTGTTGTTGTTACTACAGTGTTTCTGTGTGATTGCTAAGGTGCTCTTAAGTGTTTTATAGTGTTTCTATGGTGTTGTGGATGGTTACTACTGTGTTTCAATGATGTTGCTTGGGTGTTGTGGTTACTGCAGTGTTTCTATGCGATTGATAAGGTGCTCTTAATTTTTTTGGTAACGCTTCCTTTTACAGTACAGTACTTACAGTGTACTTACAGTGTACTTACCTAGAAAGTACTGGCTAATATAAGGTAAGTACATGGAACAGGGTTAGGTTTAGGGGTAGGTTCAGGGTTAGTACTAGTTATTACCCAGTAATTGTAGTGACTAAAGTAAGTACATAGTATTTACATAGGTAACTGGACTTTAAAAGGAAGCGTTACCATTTTTTTATAGTGCTACTATGGTGTTGTGAATGGTTACTACAGTGTTTCAATGATGTTGCTATGGTGTTGTTGTTACTACAGTGTTTCTGTGCGATTGCTAAAATGCTCTTATGTTTTATAGTGTTGCTATGGTGTTGTGGATGGTTACTACTGCGTTTCAATGATGTTGCTTGGGTGTTGCGGTTACTACAGTGTTTCTGTGTGATTGCTAAGGTGCTCTTAGTGTTGTAAAATGTTACTATGGTGCTGTGGATGGTTACTACAGTGTTTCAATGATGTTGCTAGGGTGTTGTTGTTACTACAGTGTTTCTGTGCGATTGCTAAGGTGCTCTTAGTGTTTTTATAATGTTGCTATGGTGTTGTGGATGGTTACTACAATGTTACTACAATGTTTGATTTTGCTAGGGTGTTGTGGTTACTACAGTATTTCTTTATCATTGCTAAGGTGCTCAGAGTGTTTTATAGTGTTGCTAGGCTGTTGCTAGGGTATTGTGGTTACTACAGTGTTTCTATAGGATTGCTGAGATGCTCTGAGTGTTTTTACAGTGTTGCTGTTGCTATGGTGTTGTGGTTATTACTGTGTTTCCATGCCGATTGCTAAGGTGCTCTTGGTGTTTTTATAGTGTTGTTATGGTGTTGTGGATGGTTACTACTGTGTTTCAATGATGTTGCTATGGTGCTGCGATTACTACAGTGCTTCTATAGAATTGCTCAAATGCTCTGAGTGTTTTTAAAGTGTGGCTATGCTGTAGCTATGGTCTTGTGGTTACTACCGTGTTTCTATGTGATTCCTAAGATGCTCTGATTGTTTTTAGACTGTTCTTATATTGTTGCTAGGGTATTATGGTTACTACAGGGTTTCAATCCCCCTGCTGATAGGGTGTTATCGATGCTGCTGATAGGGTGTTATCGATGGGTACTACAGTGGTTCTGTGCAATTGCTAAGGTGCTCTGAGTATTTTTAGAATGTTGCTATGTTGTTGCTAAGGGGTTGTGGTTTCTACAGTGTTTCTAAACGATTGATAAGGTGCTCTGAGTGTTTTTATAGTGTTGCTTTGCTGTTGCTAAGGTAAGTGGATGGGTTGTGGATGGTTACAACAGTGTTCATATGTGATTGGTCTTTTAGTGTTTCTATGTTGTTGCTAAAGTGCTCTGTGTGTTTTAGAGTGTTGCTATGCTGTTGCAGATATTTACTATAGTGTTTCTATACTATTTTGCTAAGGTGCTAAGTGTTTTTAGACTGTTGCTATGGTGTTGTGAATGGTATCCAGAGTGTCTTTGTGTGGTTGCTAAGGTGTTCTGGATGTTTTTAGAGTGTTGACCTTACTGTTGCTAGGGTGTTGTAAGTGGTTAGTACAGTGTTTGTGGATTTTTGATTGAAAGAATACAATTTATTTAAAGTAACTAGTTGAAAACTGTTCTTAATCAGCTGAAAAAAAAAAAATATATATATTATATATATATATATATATATATATATATATATGTATATATATATATATATGTATATATATATATATATATATATATATATGTATATTATATATATATATATATATATATATATGTATATGTATATATATATATATATATATATATATATATATATATATATATATATATATATATATATATATATACACTCACCGGCCACTTTATTAGGTACACCTGTCCAACTGCTCGTTAACACTTAATTTCTAAGCAGCCAATCACATGGCGGCAACTCAGTGCATTTAGGCATGTAGACATGGTCAAGACAATCTCCTGCAGTTCAAACCGAGCATCAGTATGGGGAAGAAAGGTGATTTGAGTGACTTTGAACGTGGCATGATTTTTGGTGCCAGAAGGGCTGGTCTGAGTATTTCAGAAACTGCTAATCTACTGGGATTTTCACGCACAACCATCTCTAGGGTTTACAGAGAATGGTCCGAAAAGAAAAAACATCCAGTGAGCGGCAGTTCTGTGGGCGGAAATGCCTTGTTGATGCCAGAGGTCAGAGGAGAATGGCCAGACTGGTTCGAGCTGATAGAAGGGCAACAGTGACTCAAATAACCACCCTTTACAACCAAGGTGGGCAGAAGAGCATCTCTGAACGCACAGTACGTCGAACTTTGAGGCAGATGGGCTACAGCAGCAGAAGACCACACCGGGTGCCACTCCTTTCAGCTAAGAACAGGAAACTGAGGCTACAATTTGCACAAGCTCATCCAAATTGGACAATAGAAGATTGGAAAAACGTTGCCTGGTCTGATGAGTCTCGATTTCTGCTGCGACATTCGGATGGTAGGGTCAGAATTTGGCGTCTACAACATGAAAGCATGGATCCATCCTGCCTTGTATCAATGGTTCAGGCTGGTGGTGGTGGTGTCATGGTGTGGAGAATATTTTCTTGGCACTCTTTGGGCCCCTTGGTACCAATTGAGCATCGTTGCAATGCCACAGCCTACCTGAGTATTGTTGCTGACCATTCCTCAGGGGGTTAGCATTCCTCAGGGGGTTTGGTCCATATTGACATGATGGCATCACACAGTTGCCGCAGATTTGTCGGCTGCACATCCATGATGTGAATCTCCCGTTCCACCACATCCCAAAGATGCTCTATTGGATTGAGATCTGGTGACTGTGGAGGTCCTTTGAGTACAGCGAACTCATTGTCATGTTCAAGAAACCAGTCTGAGATGATTCCAGCTTTATGACATGGCGCATTATCCTGCTGAAAGTAGCCATCAGAAGTTGGGTACATTGTGGTCATAAAGGGATGGACATGGTCAGCAACAATACTCAGGTAGGCTGTGGCGTTGCAACTATGCTCAATTGGTACCAAGGGGCCCAAAGAGTGCCAAGAAAATAATCTCCACACCATGACACCACCACCACCAGCCTGAACCGTTGATACAAGGCAGGATGGATCCATGCTTTCATGTTGTAGACGCCAAATTCTGATCCTACCATCCGAATGTCGCAGCAGAAATCGAGACTCATCAGACCAGGCAACGTTTTTCAAATCTTCTATTGTCCAATTTCGATGAGCTTGTGCAAATTGTAGCCTCAGTTTCCTGTTCTTAGCTGAAAGGAGTGGCACCCGGTGTGGTCTTCTGCTGCTGTAGCCCATCTGCCTCAAAGTTCGACGTACTGTGCGTTCAGAGATGCTCTTCTGCCCACCTTGGTTGTAACGGGTGGTTATTTGAGTCACTGTTGCCCTTCTATCAGCTCGAACCAGTCTGGCCATTCTCCTCTGACCTCTGGCATCAACAAGGCATTTCCGCCCACAGAACTGCCGCTCACTGGATGTGTTTTCTTTTTCGGACCATTCTCTGTAAACCCTAGAGATGGTTGTGCGTGAAAATCCTAGTAGATTAGCAGTTTCTGAAATACTCAGACCAGCCCTTCTGGCACCAACAATCATGCCACGTTCAAAGTCACTCAAATCACCTTTCTTCCCCATACTGATGCTCGGTTTGAACTGCAGATTCTTGACCATGTCTACATGCCTAAATGTACTGAGTTGCCGCCATGTGATTGGCTGCTTAGAAATTAAGTGTTAACGAGCAGTTGGACAGGTGTACCTAATAAAGTGGCCGGTGAGTGTATATATATATATATATATATATATATATATATATATATATATATATATATATATATATATATATATATATATATATATAGTGCAGTGGTTCTTAGCCTTTTAAAGTTTTTTAGGCCCCATCCCCACTGTCCAACACAATATTTAAAGGCTCCCCAAGATAAGTTAAGATATTCCTTGTGGTGTTTCTGCTGTAATTATTCCAACTTTTTTGTGAACAGAAACTGGGGGTATTGATTTATTTATCAACCACAAGTCATTTTGTGATTCCAGAAATAAATGTTTCTTATACCAAAAGATGTGAATATGAAGGAAAATTGTAACATTACCCCAGTCTCCCTAAAAGGCTAGAAGTAATAAGTGCACTAGAGCCAATTATATCTACACATGATGAAAGATGAATTCATTTTGACATCACTAGAGAGACACGACACAAAATATTTATGTGCTAGATATTCAATAAACTACTTTACAAAATCTAGCTATATGTGTAGCTTGGTGATTCTTGGTATATAACTTTATTTCAGAGTTAAATTTAAAGAGCTAAAGAAACAAATCAGCCCTTTCTTTCCACAGGGAAATCAGTTTTTTTGTGCTTTATTCAAAGGGACTTCAGACTTTATGACTGATGGTCCAGCAATGAAAAATGTTATAAATTCAATTTCATAAGTGCAAATGTTCAGAGGTATGTTTTCATGGCATGTGTGATTGTTTAGACATTTTTTCTTCTACATATAGCTCATGTGCTAGTTGTGAGGAGTTGTGAGGTGCTATGACACATGAAAAGGATAGGATGAATATAATTAGACAACATAATAACACTTTTCTTCACGGTCAAGTTCGCCATGATTGGGGGATTACTAAGCTCCAACAAACATAAATAAAACACATGCATCATAATATTATGTACCTAGTTACTGTGAGAACAGTAGTAACTAGTTAACACGTTTCAGTAATAATAGTAATTTTCCTGGTAAATAGTAGTGTATCTAAGTACTAATAAAATTAAAGTAATATCACATTTACCATGCAAAACAAAAATGGCTAGTTGTAATGGGAAAGTAAAATAACTAGTAGTTTAACTAATTACTGTTGGCCAGGAGTAATAAGTAATAATTTTACTTTTAAAATAAGTAATTAGTAATGAGTAAAATATTAAATTTTTTGAGTAACAAGCCCAGCACTGATCATACCTCTTTATTTGGCATTGGCAACAGTCTATTACAATACGCACATTAGAGCCCGTTCTCATCCTTTAGCGTCACATAAAGCGCTTTATGACAAAACGGCGCTATACTACGCACATGGTACCCTTTATCGTTTATATAACACGCGAACTCAAGGCGTCATAAATCCTTTAGCGTAATATGAGACCACCCTACCCTACCCCACACCTAAACCTAACCATCACAGCGCGTGTTATATAAACGATAAAGGGTACCATGCGCGTCAGTATAACGCCATTTTGTCATATAACGTTCTATATGACGCTAAAGGATGAGAACGCGTTGCACATTAATAGTGTTCAGTCAGACCTGGCTCTATGTCTCTTCACCAATAGATGCATATGCAAAAGTTACTGTTCTCTTTCGAATGGGAACTCATCCCCTAGAGGGCGCTATGGGGAATGCCTCGGTTGTGATACGACAATGAACACGACAACCAAGATAATGAACTTGACACTGGCAGGCGGCCAACTACCATGTAACTACTGGTGCGACCGGGAGTGTAAAAGGGCACCAGTGACATACGTCATCCCCTTTCTTGTCGTCTGTTTAAACGTATGTCTAACTGGAAGACTATGGCTAGCATTAGAGCGCTAAGTTCATTAGATAGTGTGTGTGTATCCATGTCAGGGTTTTCGGACACCTAATGACACATTTGCGTTATTTGCATGGGCGTGGAGCATGCATGCATTCATTGATGGCGTGCATTGTAAGCGCTTTTCAATGAAGAAACTTCACTCTCATCTGTCCCTCTTCTCGAGGGAATTGAGACTGGCCTCTGCTCACCAGGAGCTCCACTCCAAAAAAAAAGCTTTTTTGCAATTCAGAGTTTTAGGGTCTCTTTGAGCCTCCTTGGAGCTGCCCTCTACTTAAGACAACAATTGAATGATGTATTTCACAGGTGCCCTTTTAAACTCATGCTTGCACGAGCAGTGATGTTATTGGATGTCGTCTGCCCATGTCAAGTTCATTGTCATGTTTAGGCTCCAGACAATAGTCACGCCAGAGGCATTCCCATAGCACTCTCTAGAGGACGCAGCATCTCGTTCACCTTCTCAGGGAACCATGCTTGCATAACCTGAGACGTTTTGGTTATTGTGTATGTAATGCCCTGTGAAGAAGATAAGCAAGTAAGCAGATTAAAATAAGCAAAGGATTTTTCTTACTTTGTAAAGGATTAGTAAACTCAACTAATCAGGTTGTATTAGCTATGGCAAACTGACTACGGATATTTTCAGATGACACACACTTTAATCCACAGCTGTGCTTGGGTCTTAGAAACAATACAAATAAAACTAAAGTTCATTGCAAAAATTTTATACATTTGCATCTCTTTCCATCCAACCTTGCAACATTGTGCAACATAATTATTTGCATTTTGGACCTGCCACTACTGCATTGTGGGTTTCCATTTTCTCAAAACACCTTACTTTATTTAAAGGAGAACTCCAGCGCAAAATGAACCTTTGGTCTAATTACACATGGGTACCTAGTCGACCGTTCTCTGAGATTTGTTTTCATGATAATTTAATGTAAAGAGTTTTATCTCTAAAAACTGTTTAGCATATACGCTAGTATATGGGGCATTTAATAAGTAAAAAGAAATCGCTATATAGTTAATACCACTAACAAGGTTCAAAATAGCCCCACACTAACACAGTAACATAATGAGGGTCTCTGCATGCAAAACGAAGCATTGAGAACTTTGTAAGTGTACAGACCATTTAATAAGAAGATATTTTATAAAGACCACGAACACAACCACAAATATATTTTTAACATGTCAAACTGTAAAAAATGCATTGCAATTGTCAATGCATTAATTTTGACAGCACTAGTTAAAACTCAACTACATATTATAGTAGTATTAGTAAATACTGAAAAAAAAGTTCTCTGGAGATTACCTGTGGTAGAACGCAGCTCCTGTGAGCACCATGGAGTATTCGTTGGTCCATTTAGAGGTATAACCCCACCTCCCCTTCCCACTGTCCCAGTAATGGCTGCGTGCTGGGTAGCCTACAATACGATCTGGAAAACTTTGCCATACAATGAAGGCAAAATCCACCTGCAAATACAGAGGTGCACAATTTAGATTACGAAAGTTCTGAAATAAACTACAATAAATAAAGAAGTTTCATTTCTGCTTTTCCTTTAAGAACGAAGACATCATGTTCCTGTCCATTATCTCTTCAGACGTAAGATAAAAAACAGAGTGAACACACTGCTTAAGAAACTCATCAGAGGAGATTAAAGATGTAGAATTAACAAAAGCAACATTTGCTCTTTTGATAGTGTCTTAAAAGAATTGTCACAGGCAAACTTCCAATGAGATAAATGATCAAAAGAGCCAATGCGTGTTAAAAGAGAACAAGCCTTTTCTAACTCATCTCTTTATTTATAGCCTTGGATTTTTTAATGCATTCAGACATGCTTTAATGTCAAAACAACTAACTTGTCTGCATGCAGGGGATGAGAGCCGTTCTTGGTCTGTCAAAGTCAGCGTGCGCACATATTAAAAAATGAACCCTCAAATCAGAGGAAAAGGTTGCAAACGTCCCCCTTAATGTTACAATAGATTAATCGCTGCATTAGTCGTAGACTCTGAGCTTGATTTATGACATCATGCAAATAATTTGGCCGTAAGGAATTACGACTTTCACCATTACACCATTTCAGCAATGCTTCTGCATGTAGTATGTGTACCGGACCTTGATTATGGATCTGAGTGAGTGGGAAAGATGAATGGCAGATAGAATCATGGCTGCTTTTTTCAAGAAGAACGTCACTTTATTCTAATGAATGTAACTAATTGTCTAAAACAATTGTTTTGTGAAATTTGTGCCAAAACTTTGGGCAAAAAAGGTCAATACTGAAATTATTTGTGCAGATGCTGTAACTATGATTTAACATACCCAGCGCCCCATGTAAGTGCAAGGAAGTAGTCCTCCATAACCGAAGGGGACGGAAGGAACAGGGTTTACTCTGGGGATGGTCGAAAGATGGTCTTCCTACCCCAGACATGAGTGCATTGGAATTCAATTCCCATTGTTTTTCAGCCATGACCATAACGCTGGGGAAGCGTGCCTGATCCCAAAGGAGGGGACCACACTAGACCTCACCAGGCCCAAAGGGAGGTAACGTGTGGAGGTTACACATAGGGACTGACCCGTGGGGCAGTGCTACACATGGAAGATCCCTGTGGTAGGTCCTACCTAGCCAGGGAGGGGCTACTTCGGTGTAGAGATTGGGCAGAGCAGAACCACACAGGGAAAGATGCGGTTTACCATCAGGCGATGGCATCCACTATCCAGTTGGCCAACTTGTGTTTGGAGACAGCTTTTGTCTTCTCATGGCCGACCAAGGGCTGAATTTTTGGTGACAGCTCGGTGTGATAGCCTCTATATGCATCAATCCGAACGCCGTAATCGCGGCTGCCATATGCCCCAGGAGCCTCTAAAATAGTTTCAGTGGTACTGCTGTCTTCCGCCTGAAAGTATTTAGGCAGTTCAGCACCGACTGTGCATGCTCGTTGGTGAAACATGCTGTCATACTGGCCGAGTCCCTCTCTACACTGAGAAAAGAGATGCTTTGCATGAGGGAGAGTTTGCTCTTTCCCAGTTGACCCGAAGCCTCAATTGGCTGAGGGGCCTGACCACAAGGGTCCTGTGTTTGCATAACTGATCCCAAGACTGGGCCAGAATGAGCCAGTGATTGAGATAGTTGCGAATGCCTACTTCCCTGACTGGGGCAAGGGCAGCCTCGCAACCTTGCTAAAGACATGGGAGACAGGGACAACTACTGTAAAAGGTTCGGACCTTGTACTGATATGCTCGACCCTTGAACACAAAAATATAGAAAGGTCAGTGTCGAGGAAGAATCAAGACAAGCAAGTACGCGTCCTTCAGGTTGATCACTGCAAACCAATCCTGGGAACGAATGCACATGAGATCTGTGTGAGCATCTTGAAAGGGAGCCAGTGAAGGGCCCGATTCAAGACACGCAGATTTTACAGACTGTAAAATCCTGACTTTATCTCGCCAGGAGGACTGCAAGATCCGCTCGCATAAACAGGACGCTATATGTATATATGGACCCTGAACCTGGGGGGAAGCCTGGTGAACTGCCAACGGGTAGGACTGAGAAGCACTAGCCAAGCTCCCAAGCTCCGATACGAGTGGTACCAAAGGGCCGGGTAATGTATCTTCCGTTCTGTTTTATTTCTGTTCAGCCGAGCAGGCGAATAGGGGCGAGCCCATGGCGTCTTGGTGGCAGAGTCACGCTGGGGCAGGATGTGCTTTATGGCCACCATCTGCCCATGGACTACCAAGAAATGTTGGGCAATGTCCTCGACAGTGTCGCTGAAGAGGAAAGCTAATTTTGACGGCGCCCTTCATCTCAGCCAGGTCTAATCATAGTTACATTCCTGGGAGGGTACGGCTTGCAAATCTCACTGGCCAATGAACATTGGCTCATTTTGTTACCACTTGGAGGTGATTGGACTCCCAGGCGAGACCCCATGATGTCAGTTCGATATAGCGTCGAACGTGACTGACTGGATGGGAACTATAGCTTTCTAAGCTACAATCTACTCCTAATCTATTGGAGTTGAAGTCGTGATGAAACAGTTGCAACAGATCTTTTCTTTCATATTGTGAAGTACATCAAAGTGAAACATTGTCAAAAAAGAAAAAAAGGTTTGGAGAGGAATTGGTTCAATCCATTGGTTTTTGATTGGATGGAGGCGGATCTGAATGCAAGCTTAGAGTCAATTGTATGAAAGGGGTGGAGTGAGTGATTAGTTACAGGAATTTTGTTGCACAGGTGATTGACTTAACTCAACAAACCTTGAGTTCCCACAAGCAAATATGGGAATCTAATTGAGATGAATGGAAATGCTAACATTTGTGGCAAGGGCACATACAGTCAGATGTGCAATAAAGACAAAATGTCAAAACAAACATACACACAATAAATGAAGACACAAGTTCACCTGTGGAAATAAGCACACACTAGATTAATGCTGTAATTTATATTACTCTGTCATTGTACTATAACAATTATTACCCTTTCTGGTCAATTCTTCAGGCCATTAACTGCAGCACAGACATCATAACCCATGGGCTCTGCTTTGCCGCTGTTACACCACACATGTACCTACAGTCTAATGATGCTTGACGCACAAGAAAAACTCAACCCCTATATTACATTTCCCATTTTAATAAGCTAGTTAATGAGTCGAAACAATGCAATTATCAATTCCGATGGAGCCATAGCGCTGCACAGTCTTAAAAAAAAAAAATTAAACTGCTACTGTTAAATATGCCATATTCTCACAATCTCAGCACTATTCAATTAAAACCCTCTCAAACGCTTAAAGGGCAATTGCTGGGGCAGATTACTGTGCGAAATGAGTAGAAGCTTCTTTCCAAATGTTGCTGGATTTGTCTAAAGCCACAAGAGATTCCTCACTGAAACTGAGACTCATTAAACTTTTGTAACACGGGATCTGTAATCTTGTACCACTATAAAAGTTGAGTGGAAATTCTGGCCAGGCAGAGGTAAAGATGTACTAGCTGCAGTTAATAAAACATCCGTTTGTTGAATTATGAATAGCAGGTTTCAAACACACACTGAGCTTCGCCACACGTAATGAACCTGAGAAAGCTTTCTACATCTCGATTGTGATTGGATGAATACTCACCGCTTGTAACACTGAAATGGAATAATACACTGTCAAATATTTTTATAGTACTATTATACCATTTATATATGTATATATGTATATATATATAAATATAAATAAAAATATATACAAATATATTCTGTATATATATTCTGTAAATATTCTGTAACTATATAGTTCAGTAATTTCACTTAAATGACAATTAATAGGTAATCTGCATTGCCATTTAAGTGAAATTACTGAACTTGAATATACAAGCTTGATAAAAATGGTCATTTTAGAAGAAAATTTCAAATGGCACTTAGAGGCTTTTGCATCTGAACTCTTCACATATATATATATATATATATATATATATATATATATATATATATATATATATATATATATATATATATATAAAAACATGGTACAACTTACACCACAGCTTATTCTTATTATATATAATAATTCATTACTAACCTTTACTTATGACTAATGGTTTTGTAGATTTGCAATTTACCAACATAATTAAACATGTACACATAGATAAATTTGCTTTGACATTCTAATTTTACCTGTCATTTACAACATTTACAAAACAACAACAACAACAATTAAAAAGTTGATCACTCTTCTCAACTACAGGCAGGTGTTTTATACAAGATTTACAGTTGTATAAATCTAAATAATTTATATCTTTCTTTCCTTAAACTTTCCCCTGGGATTAGGATAGTGTCAGAGAGTCGTGATTTTGCTAACTTCTACTGTTGGTTGATTCAACATAATAAAATTGGCACCATCAGAGGATCAACACAATCTTTCAAGATCTAACGGCAATATACATTCCCTAACAAGATTAATTCCCACATTGTTTTTTTCCAATCCCTGCCCAGGAATTTACAAACAAGCTTCATATTCCCACAGACCCTGCCAGGAAAGCTGGCCAAAAAATGTGTTTCTTTTGTTTTTAACCAGAAAATGCACTCAACCCTGTAAACTGCAAAGGGAGAATTATCCTTACGTTGCCAACACATCTTTTCTGGCCTCTGGATCATCTCAGCCTTAATCAAACTTAGACATACAACACTCTAATCATCACAGCACCCTGTCTGTCTGAGAATAAATACATCCCAGAATACTTCACATTGCCTGAAACATCTTTGCCAGATGGTGCAGCCATGTTTTGTGAATTGGCACTGCAGCCAGACTGATTTGCATATCACAGCTCGAGGAATGATAGTTGTTAACTACACATTTATAATCCTTTTAAATAATAATCACTCCAGATTTGGCCAATTTGCTGGAAAACTGTAATATCATTCAGGTCTTTGAAACATTTAACTCTTCTATAGCACTTTATTTCTATAGGGTATAAAGATAAGTAACTTTACCACTACTTGTCAACTAACTCCACTGATATTCCACTGGTAAAATTGATTAAACCTGAAATCAGGATACATACCAACATCTTTTTGTAAGTTTGGACATAAGAGTAGAGATGGCCTCTTTCTCTCTCTTTCTCTTTTCTTTGTCTAGCACATATTTTTGTCTGATTAAATTATACAGCTGAGAGAAATTAAAAAATGAGCCCAGCAGGCTGCTGATGCTGCAGTGTGCAAATATCATCTCTTCTCTCAGGGAAAATGAAGACAGAGAATTGACATTAACAAAGTGCAGTACAAACACAAAATATGCCAGCAATGGACAATACATGCAGCATCACAAATACCACTGAACAAAAGAGAATATAATGAGGTGAGAAAAAAAAGACAGGACAGAGGGAGTAAACTGACGCTACGTTTACACAAGTGTGTTTTTGTTTTAAAACCCATAACATTTGCTACGGTTATGCCTGCACTGTTAAACTGAATACACTTTTTCTAATCAATAAAATTGTGGCAACAGATTACAAGCAATATTATTAATTAAATTAAACAAATTAGAATTGAGTTATAATTAATCAAATTATCCCTTAAAAGTTAACCATTTAAAATGAGTAACATTTACACCAAAAAATGAAAAAAAAAAAAAAAATCTGAAAAGACAGATATCAAAGATTAAGAACTCTTTGTTTTATATTGCCAACATTAAAGACACCTGATGTTAACAAGCAGAATCACTGAAGGAGAATTCATTTTAAAACGTCATTTTAAAACAAAACTAAAACAAACACCGATCACCATAATGGTGACTTAAATGTACGTTTTTTTTGTTTGTTTTTTTACTCATTTACAAACGTTTTACTCATTTTAAATGGTTAACTTTTAAGGAATTAATTTGATTAATTATTACTCAATTCTAAAGTGTTAAATTAAATTAATAATATTGCTTGTAATCTGTTGCCACAATTTTTTTTAATTAGATAAAGCGCATTCATCAGTGGCATCCACACTTCTCTGGAGTTTTCAACCCTTAGAAATCGAGACTTTTAGAAATGCTGTAGACCTCGTTTTAGTTTGAAAACTCTAGGGCTGTAGTCAACCAAAGAAATACTTAGTCGACCAAAGTCTTGTCCTGCACAACGATTAGTCAAAAAAAAAAAAAAAAAAACAGAAGTTTTGAATGAACATTTTTTAAACAATTGTCATAGAGCATTTATAAAACAACAACGAAAAAACATCAAAAATAAATAAAACTATAATAATAATAATTTATTGAAAATTAAGTGATTTTTTTTAACTGCAAAAAGTGAGGAGCTCTGTCCTAGGTCTATGGTGACAGTCACAATCGTGCACCTGATCACACCACACGCTACAAAAATATCTGCCACATAATGCAAAATCTTAACAAAAGCTCTCGTTTATACAGGCTATATTCTTCTTTATTTACAAAGCTATGGGTTACTTTTGTCCAGCCGTTCTAGGCGTTTAAAAAAAAGCAAAAAAAAAAGCCTAAAAACAATCTGAAATAGGCTGTGTTGTAGGAAGGCTGCAAGGCATATAGGTTTTTTTCGTTTTGTTACATTATTTAGGCTATTTTTTAAATGCGTCAAGTGGACAAATAAAAAAATGAAAGAAATCACAATCATGATAAAGCCGTTAAAAGGGCTGCTCACGTCTTTTGCGCGCTCAAGATCAATTTCAAATGTAGGCGCGTGATGTGCGAGCTCATAATGTAAATTACGTGTAAATTACTAATAATGTAAATTACGTGGGCGCAGTCGCCTACCTCCACAGTCTTGTAGTCTTAGTTTTAAAATGTAGCCAGACAAAAGATTTAGATTTCGACTAAAGTCAAAACAAGTAGCGTTCTACCTAAATGAATACAGCAAAACTACCTATATCCCTAACTGAGCGCGAAGCAGCAGCACAGCCAGCCACATGTGTGGTTCCCGAGTGTATTATGTGTGTGCGCTAAACAGTTACAAGAAATAGTCTAAATTAAAGCATTTAAAGTTGGGGATAAAACATATTCTAATTATATTTAGAATACAGTAATAAATAACTGTTTATAAAGAAATAAATATCAAGGAGTAAATCATTGAAAATGTATTTCTATTGTTAAAAAAATCGGTACCGCTTCCTTTTACAGTACAGTACTTACAGTGTACTTACAGTGTACATTACATAGAAAGTACTGGCTAATATAAGGTAAGTATATGTAACAGGGGTAGGTTTAGGGGTAGGTTCAGGTTTAGTACTAGTTATTACCCAGTAATTGTAGTTACTAAAATAGTACATTGTATTTACATGGGTAACTGGACTGTAAAAGGAAGTGTTACCAAAAAATCGAACCGATCAGTCGGCTAAACAACTAAAGTTGACAGCCCTAGAAAACTCAGTTACGTTTCAGACGGAACAAAACGGAGACTTCTGGATCATTGCGTATCCCTTCCCTGATTTGTCAGGCCCTTATCATATGACCATTACCAAAGTCGTTTCACTCGGCGGCCATGTTTGAAACGTCTCTCAGACATGCAAGTGCAGCTCTAATGTTTCTGAATGGGGAAACATCAAATTCTACAAAACTGTTCACCAAGCTTACGATTAAATTTCATATATGAAATCACCAATGAAATTCGACAACAACTGCACAACAATCATGACAGAAAAGGACATTTTCCAGGCTAGATCAAGCTGACGTGTGGACAAAGATCTTTTCTGAAACGAGGTGCAAACGCCCGTATGGACGACAATCATTTTAATTTTAAAACACTGTGACAAAACACAAACGCACAAGTGTGGACATAGCCTAAGAGAGTGAATGTTTGTGTGTGAGAGAGAAAGAGCTTGTTAACATTAAAATTAGTTGTGTTTACTTAACAATTTATGAGGGAAGTGCTATTTCAAACTGATAATTCTAATTCAATTATATTTATATTTCAATTATAATGTCAATTATGTCACTTGATGAAGGTTTGGGATTTCACTTAACCTTTATTGTAATAAATGAATTTGTGATTTCTCACCTCATTGGTGGACAGAACCGAGTCCTCATCCAGGCTGAGTACTGCATCAGTTTTGATAGCTTGATGAGGAAAAAACGGCCACTCATCGTCTAATGGGAAACAGAAAGTGACATTAGTGATTCATTGGTGAAATTATTTAATTTACACAATCTTTGCAGTACTTTTTTGCTTTTACACTGTTTAATACTGTATTTATTAATAGAACTTTTATTTGGCATCCTTGTCAATCATCGCCTACATCGCCTGTGACATCTGTTTGTGTCTGTTATCTGTTCATCAAGTGAACGTCAGAATAGTTGAACATCTGCCAAGACAATATGTTAATTTACACCTTGCGACTGCAAAAAGGACATAAAAGAAATTAAAGTGTGTAGTGAAACTTTTATGTCATTTGAGGTTATTAATCATCCACTTTAATGGTGCATTGCTGAATTTTCTGTAACATGGACACATGTCTGTATACCTGACTCATTATTTGTGTGTCTCAGGAGACAATTTAGCGTGCCATTTGGCTTAAGAAAATAACTATTTATTTTCTGCCAAATTCTAGGGTTATATTTTATTTTGATGGTTCGCTTGAGACATTCTGTTGACTTTAAATAAAGGTGCATCTACATGTCAACTAACTAAGTTTTAGCTGAGTATTAATAGACTGTTAGGGATAGGGTTGGTGGAATAAGGTGTACTTACAGTCTGATGGGGAACATAAAAATAAAGTGTTAGCAGATATTAATATTTAGTCTTAATCTGATAACTGTTGGCAAACCAAAAGGATTATTCGGAACACCATACTAATACTGTGTTTGACCCCTTTTCGCCTTTAGATCTACCTTAATTCTATGTGGCATTGATTCAACAAGGTGCTGAAAGCATTCTTTAGAAATGTTGGCCCATATTGATAGGATAGTATCTTGCAGTTGATGGAGACTCATAGGATGCGCATCCAGGGCACGAAGCTCCTGTTCCACCACATCCCAAAGATGCTCTATTGGGTTGAGATCTGGTGACTGTGGGGGCCATTTTAGTACAGTGAACTCATCGTCATGTTCAAGAAACCAATTTGAAATGATTCAAGCTTTGTGACATGGTGCATTATCCTGCTGGAAGTAGCCATCAGAGGATGACTACATGGTGGCCATAAAGGGATGGACATGGTCAGAAACAATGCTCAGGTAGGCCGTGGCATTTAAACGATGCCCAATTGGCACTAAGGGCCTAAAGTGTGCCAAGAAAACATCCCCCACACCATTACACCACCACCAGCCTGCACAGTGGTAACAAGGCATGATGGATCCATGTTCTCATTCTGTTTACGCCAAATTCTGACTCTACCATCTGAATGTCTCAACAAAAATCAAGACTCATCAGACCAGGCAACATTTTTCCAGTCTTCAACTGTCCAATGTTGGTGAGCTCTTGCAAATTGTAGCCTCTTTTCCTATTTGTAGTGGGGATGAGTGGTACCCGAGTGGAGTCTTCTGCTGTTGTAGCCCATCCGCCTCAAGGCTGTGCGTGTTGTGGCTTCACAAATGCTTTGCTGCATACCTCGGTTGTAACGAGTGGTTATTTCAGTCAAAGTTGCTCAGCTTGAATCAGTCGGCCCATTCTCCTCTGACCTCTAGCATCAACAAGGCATTTTCGCCCACAGGACTGCTGCATACTGGATGTTTTTCCCTTTTCACACCATTCTTTGTAAACCCTAGAAATGGTTGTGTGAAAATCCCAGTAACTGAGCAGATTGTGAAATACTCAGACTGGCCTGTCTGGCACCAACAACCATGCCATGCTCAAAATTGCTTAAATTGCTTTTTTTCCCATTCTGACATTCAGTTTGGAGTTCAGGAGATTGTCTTGACCAGGACCACACCCCTAAATGCATTGAAGAAACTGCCATGTGATTGGTTGATTAGATAATTGCATTAATGAGAAATTGAACAAGTGTTCCTAATAATCCTTTAGGTCAGTCTATACAAAGAACTTCTATATTCAGGTTCACAATAAATGTGAATAATGCACAATGTATAACTAATTCTGAGGTAAAAGTCATGATAACCCACTAGTAATGACTCAATTATAACTAAAGGCATTACTAATTGTTTGGAATAGCAGTGAAAAAACATTATAACTCTCTGGTAAGGAATGAAATCATTGTAAGCTTTTGAGGTGTTTATAAGGTTTTGGATAGTAATGATGAAGTGTTACTACATCTGTCTAAAGGAATTAATAATTATTTGGATTAGTATTCTAAAGTGAAGATCATGATAACTCTCTAGTAATGACATGAAGTCATTATAAGCTTTTGAGGTTTTCAAAAGGTTTTGCATAGTAATTCCTTCCAATGGATTTGGTAACACTTGAGTGATCACAGTCAAAAACCTGAGACCCATTATTTTTCAACCAACCAGGACTTTGAAAGCTTAGGAACCGAGTAAAAGCTCTATTTCAACGATTTTACAGATTTTCTCCAGGGTCCTGTTAAAACTGCCATTGAAGTCATTGAAATGTTGACCATGACCATTGAAATGTTAAAACTGCCATTGAAGTCATAGAACACTGTCATAGCAAGTCATGTTTAGCGAATAGTGCGACTTTGTGATATCAGTGATAGAGAGCAGGAGGGCGGAGTTTTCCCATCATTCCCCTCTGTCAAGTCAAGTCAGTCACAATTCATTTCTATTGCTGTCATAATTCCTGTCTCGTGTGGACTTTTATGTTATGTCATGTTTTGCACCATGTTTTTGTAGTGCTGTAGTTTGTATTTTTTCATATTGATTATGCCCTTATTGTTCCCAAGTGCGTCTTGTTTTCCTATCACCTCTTGTGTAACATTGATCCACTGGAGGCAAGTTTGCAGAATCCAAGTGCAGTTTAATACTATTCAAAAACAAGATCAAACAATAAATCAAAGGCATGGCGTGGCATGAAACTCAAGACACGGACATGGAAATGGCGCTTACCAACAGTGGTTACATTAAACAATTCTTGACAAAGTAACAAGGCAAAAATAAGGACTTAAATGACAAGACATGGGACACCTGTGAACAATTATCAGACAATAAATCAATGACAACATGACACATTCACATGGGGAACACGTGGCTGGTAGCCTGGATGCCAGCCTGAACTCCGCCCACAACATTTTTGGGGCGAGAAGTTCGGTCTGGACTCTGATCCATTGAGGAGTAATTATGATCAGACAAGAAACTTTCGGGCCAATCAAATTGCCAGGGTGGGCTTTATACGATGATGGACAGGTGATCTGCAAGGACGTAATCATCACGTTATCAAAGAGCGCTTCGGTTTCCCTCAGAGATGACTGCAGCTGGAGAATTGAGATGTATAGATTCCACTGTCGCGTCTGTTGTGAAATAAATTGAACATCAATGCGCATTAATTTTAATAGACAAACAGAGAACTGCAATCAAGGCATTTGTCGATCGGAAAGATATCTTTCGTCAAAAGTGTAACTTGTCAGCTGGCTCTGACGGTCGCTAAGAAGATGGGGCGTAATGAAAAGCCTGTGGTCGTTGTGGTTTCTCCTTTGGTCGCACTCATGAAGGAGTAAGTAAAAGAAGCAACACTTGTCATTTAACTTCTAAAATAAGTAAGTGCTGTACTTGAAAACTGCGCTATGCAAAGTTGTTGAGTTACTGCTTTGCTCTGATTGGTTGTAGGTCTACCGACTGTTTTTCCTGGTTCGGTTAAGACACGCCTCATAATCAAAGCCCTACGGAGCAGATTCAGACTCATATTCTCACTAGAATATGAGTATGACGAAGTCAGGCTACGTGGCTGGATCACATGAATCAAAAACCAAAACTACTTGTGACAATATACCTCAGCGTTTCTCATGTTCTTTGTCTGTTGCTGTGCTTCTATGGATGTTATGTGTGCGCTTGTTGTCAGTTTTGTTTGCCTTTCTTGCCCCTTTTGTTTTTACCAGTTTTGCCTGGATTTACTTTTATTGTGTGTTTGAATAAATGTTTGCCACTCTTCTTCCTCTGCAGCCACCGTTATAATATCGCTTTTTACAATACAGATTGTTTCAAAGTGGCTTTACAGAGATAAAAGGACATGAATGCAACAAAAAATGTTTTGGCTGTACAGCAGATCTAGAAGAAGTCATTGTCTAGCTTAAGTAAGTTTTTAATTGATTAATTTCTGTTAATTAAAAATCCTTAGGCCGTATGTCCACCAAAGTGTTTTTTTTTTGCCAGCTGAATACGCAAGACGCCGAGCTTTGGCGCTTGAGAGCGTTTTGGCAGGGCAGCTTTTTTCAGTTGAGACGTTAGCCATTGCAATGATACAGAATATCCTCAGCATAGTTTGCTTGTAACTGATTTCGCAGATAATTTGTTTCATACTGAAATGTATTTTCATCAGTTTTGTTTGGGTTAGCTCAGCTGGTTAATGTCGTTGTACAGAAATAATTTTGTGACATTTGGTTATGTGGTTTGGTTCCGCCTCTCCTCCACTGTGGATTGGATGGCTGGGTAAGAAGTGACAGTGATGAGCGCTGTGTTTAATCCAAAGTTGAACATTTTTCACTCTTGGCAACCAGTAAAACGGCAACACTTTACAATACGTGTACACTAATATGCATTAATTTATGCTTAACTAATGCACAGATACTCATGAGTTAATGTATAACTAATCAAGAACTAAACCATTAATTAATGATTACTGCATCAGCAACTAATAAAGAGTCTATATGATTAATAGATTAAGTAATAAATGAATTGCTATTAATTCAATGTGTCATTGTGTATTAATTCCTTAATAACAAATTTTATTAACTAATAGTGTAAATTAATGTGTTAATTACCACAATTAGTCAGTAGCTATGCACTTCAACTTCCAGTTGTCTGCCTTAATTAATCATTAGCTAATGATTTGCAAAGGTATCATTATGTTATGACTTTACTTGTTGAGGCACATCATTATTAACTAGTCATTTAGTAATTGTGGTAATTTGCACATGAATTTGCATTAACAATTAATTAATTAATCATGAATTAATGCATATTAGTGTACCTGTCATATTATCTGGAAGTTGAAATACAAGGCTTTGGCTCATTCTAGTAATTAACATATTAATTAACACTATTAGTTAAAAAAATGAGTTATTATGGAATTAATCCACAATTACATATTTAATTAATAACAATTCATGTATGAACTAATACATTAACCTTACATACTCTTAATTAGTTAATAATGTGGTAATCATTAATGAATAGCTTAGATAATCATTAGTTACACATTAATTCAGTATTATTTGTGCAATAGTTAAGCATGAATTAATGCTTATCAGTGCACACGTATCTGTAAAGTGTTACCGTAAAAACCCTGGGCGCTCAGGCACTTCAGCGTGAAAAAAACGCTCAGCACCTCGTTGACGCTCATGGCGTTTAAAAAACGCGGCACTACCATTGAAAACAATTGAAACCATACACGGCCTTAGTCATTAAAGGAGTAGTTCACTTTAAAAAAAACCTTTTGCTGATAATTTACTCACCATGTCACCCAAGATGTCCACGATCTTTCTTTCTTCATTTGAAAAGAAATAAAGGTTTTTGATGAAAACTTTCAAGGATTTTTCCCATTGAAGGATGGACTTGAATGGGAACCGAATGGTTCAAGGTCCAATGATGTTTCAGTGCAGCTTCAGAAGGGCTTTTAACGACACCAGACAATGAATAAGGGTCTTATCTAGCAAAACAAACGGCTGTTTAAAAAAGAAATAAAAAAGATGAAGTTTTATAAGCAAAAATGCTCGCCTTGCTCTGTTCTGTGATGCGACGTTTCGTGGGTCTCCTGTTCAAACTAACGTTCATCAAAATGAACAAATCTTTGTCGAATCATGACTTGGAAGGGTACCTTGATTGAGCCCTTGTTCGAGTCGTCTAGGTGTCGCTTTGGAGCCCTTTATGAAGCTGCACTGAAACTCTCATCTGGACCTTGAACTGTTTGGCTCCCATTTTGAAGTCCCGTTATATGGAGAAAATCCTGGAATGTTTTCATCAAAATTACCTTAATTTCTTTCGGGTGAAGGAAAAAGGCAATTAAAGCATCTTTTTCGAATGAGCTAGTGAGGTAAGTGATTTATCGGCAAATGTCTTTTTTGTTTTTTGAAGTGAAACTACTCCTTTAACTTAATGGCCGCTCACACAAGACCACTTCAAGTCTGAAAAGGGAAAAGTCATAGACAACAAGACAACAGCAATTTTGGTGGCCTGATAATGTAAACTTTGAAGTAGATTTCAAAGTGCAGGTTTTTGAATAGTTTTGAAAGCAATACCGTTATCATCTTCGTGTAAACTTCAAAAACGTGAAGCTTTGAAAACGGTGACGGCCTGCACATGTGTATTAAGAGTTTAGTCTATATGCATGAACATTTGAATGTGTATGTGCGCAAGCACTTAGTCTTTCTTTACAAAGCAACATTGGCAATTACTTGTCTGGCATCCATAATACAGAAAAAAAGTCCATGATGTAATTAGCCATTCATCAATGCCACAGCACTATAAAGGATAAGGTCTGGTCTCAATAAGTCTATACTCTAGGCAGGAGTGGATTAGCTTTGGATCTTAAAACAAAGTGGGGAATGCATACCAGGGCTGCGTTTCTCAAAAGCATTGTGAGCTAAGTTGATCGTAGAGACCACTGGCGCCAATGCTTCAACGATTTACTTAAGCTTCCGATGCTTTTAAAAATAAAGCTCAGAATGATCAAATACTTATTTGTAAAAACATTGCCTGATTAGCTATTAGTTTATTGTTGAATAATTCCAATATGCTGCACGGACAAGGCCCTGTTTACACCTGGTCTTAAAGGAGTAGTTCACTTTGAAAAAACTTTTGCTGATAATTTACTCACCCTCATGTCATCCAAGATGTCCATGTCTTTCTTTCTTCAGTCGAAAAGAAATTACGTTTTTTGATGAAAACATTCCAGCATTTTTCTTAATATAATGGACTTCAATGCAAACCAAATGGTTCAAGGTCTAAAAGACAGTTTCAGTGCAAACTGCAAACTGTTCAAAGGCCTTTAAACCAGTGGTGTAGTCTAGTTTTTTGTAGTGAGTATACTGTGATATACCAGCAGCCAGATTATTTCTCTCCCCTCATCAGCATCACCCTCTTTTTCTCTTTGTTTTATCTTGCCCTGTCTATTCCCTCCAAAAGCTGAGCTTTGACTGATATAGGCTTTTCATTTTTGGTTGGTTGGTGCTTAAATTTTTTTTTTAATTTCTCTGATGTGCATTTCAAGACGTTTGAAGACAAAAAAAAGAATAAGAAATAGAATAAGAATGCAGTGGGCAGTAAATTCTCTTCCCCTCCGAAGGCTGAGCTTTTTTAATGTAGCCTACTAAATGCTACAATTATTATTATATTCTCAATATGTACACATTCATTATTACTCTTGTGGCTAAAATGATGTAAACGGCTTTGTTAATGTTTCTTGTCCCCTCGCAATGACAGTAAACTATTAAATTGCATGAGTCACGTTACATGGGCCTATTTATTTCAGTTCAAAATGGCGAAATTAGACAAAACTATATTAGTTTGCCTGATTATTTTTTTGTCATTCGTTTAACATTTATGACCTAAAATGTAAAATATGAAATGTTAAGTTTAGCCACTTACATCTCGCACTTGCCCGTAAACTGAAGCGTCGAGTCGCTCTGCTGAAATTCGCGCTCAGCAGCGTCTTTGAACATAAAGCCCGCCTACTTTGATTTGATTTGTCATCTCAAATATTCTGACATTGACGAGCAGTGACAGACCAATGAGGCTCAGATGAACACGAACACACACACACACACCTGTCCTCTGTTTTTGACGTGCTCTCTGCTCGCGCGCTGAATCTGATAACAGAACTTAATTCTGTCGCCTACGTTTAGGGGGGCTGATGTCGTAGGAAATTTATTTCACAAAACGATGTTGTGATGAATCCTCACGCTTTTTAAACTGGGCATACGGAGATCTTTGCCATTTCCTAGTGGGCATACGCAAATCCTTGACATTTTCTAGTGGGTATACGGCGTATACCTGCGTATGCACGTAGACTACACCACTGCTTTAAACGATTCCAGACGATGAATAAGGGTCTTTATCAAGGGAAACGATCACTCATTTAAATAAATAAATAACAAAGTTTAAGTTTTATAAGCTCAAATGGTCACCTTGCTCTATTCTGTGACGCACGTTTATGACTCTCCTGTTCGAACTCGTTCATCAAAATGAACAAATCTTTTCGAGTCATTTGGTTCATTCAACGGACGAAACAAATGGAATTGACTTGAAAAAGGGTTTGTTCATTTGACGACAGAAGTTCGAACAGGAAGTCATGACGCGCATAGCAGAACAGAGCCAAGGCGAACCATTTGATCTTATAAAACTTAAAGGGTTAGTGCCACATTAAGTCATTAATTACTCAGCCCCATGCTGTACCAACCCCATAAGACCTTCGTTCATCTTCGGAACCCAAATAAAGATTTATTTTTTTTTGTTAAATCTGAGAGCTGGATCACTCCTCTATCCACAAGTTTCCTCAGCCCCATGAAGCCCTTGCGTCAAAAGTGAGCGCGATTCCGGTTCAGAGTAAACAAAGCGCGACTTGACACATGCTTGACACTCGTTCATTCAAGAGTTGACAGTCTTTCAAGTTATAACGATCCAAACTAGCTGCACAAATCTGGAACACAACCTAGACGGAATTAAAAAAGGGTGAAGTAACAGTACCTTTACCCTCCGCAGTAGTTGATTGGGAGTATTATAATAACATTTATTAATAATCAATACTCATCAGAGGCATGGTGACAGACAGTTGTGCGAGCTGACAAAACAATTAAAATAAAAAAAATACACACTTAGTCATTGTGCTTTGGAGTTTATTCAAAATTATAAATGAATGTGCCACTTGAATACATTAACTGGCACATTTTGCTATTATGTCAACACAGGCTTTGATCCTTAGTTTAGTGTAACATCAGTCAGCGAACAGCCAAACGCATGCTGATAGAGTTTTATAGAATATTACGAATTTAAACAAATGTACACAGGAAGATTCGTTGTATTTTGGGAGGTGATGGAAACTACAGTCGTTGGCAGGATCACTCCGATTCGTTTTCAGCTTATGTTCAAAACAATAAGTTTAAGCCACTGGAATTAGTTTAGTCCGGTTATACGTACAACCAGCGAACCGCACATGTTTCCCTGAGCTCTGTCACAGACATTCTCTCATAAAGATTTGCGTCTTTAAATAGTAAAATAATTCTCTGAAAAACAGCTAGCCTCTTCGCTAACTAACACACAAAATACCATTGAAATGCTACTTCCGCCGCCTCACCGGAAGTTTCACCCACTTTATTTTTTACAGGAGCACCCCTTCGGAAACTTGTGGATAGACTGCCTAAGGGACTAGCTCTTGATGGACCATGAAAGTCATTAAAAGAAAATGTTTAAATGTTCCATGTGCCTACAGTGGCTCAATTATAAGTTTATCAAGCGACGAGACTACTTTTTGTGCGAAAAAACATATATAACGACTTTATTTGACTATTCCATTACTTCCTTTATGGGTGCATGCGCGAGAACTGAGATGAGGAAGGTCTTCTTCGACTACTTTTGTTACCGGCTGTTCACCACTTCGGAGTATTCCGCCACCTACCGTATAAGATGATGTGCTGATATAGCCGGAGCGCCTTATATATGGATCTTATCTTATACGTGTAGGTGGCGATAATTTATCTCTATACTTCTAAGCGGTGAGCAGCCGGATTAGCAAAAAGTAGTGAAGAGACCTCCTCATCTCAGTTCTCGCGTATGGCCGTAAGGAAGTAATGAAATAGTGAGATAAAGTCGTTTATTTATGTTTTCTCGCACAAAAAGTAGTCTCGTCACTTGATAGACTTATAATTGAGCCACTGTAGGCACATGGAATATTTAAACATTTTCTTTAATGACTTTATGGGCCGTAAGAGCCAGTCCCTTAGGCAGTTATCCAGCTCTCAGATTTAATCAAAAATATCTTTATTTCTGTTCCGAAGATGAACGAAGGTCTTACAGAGTTGGTACTGCATGGGGGGGGGGTAATTAATGACTTAATTTTCATTTTTGGGTGAACTAACCCTTTAAACGTATTTCTTTATTTTTTTTGTAAATAAGCGATCGCTTCACTTCATAAAACCCTTATTCATCGTCTGGAATCGTTTAAAGCCATTTGAACAGTTTGCAGTTTGCACTGAGAACTGTCTTTTGAAAACCGTTTGGTTCCCACTGAAGTGCATTATATGGAGAAAAATGCTGGAATGTTTTCATCAAAAACCTTAATTTCTTTTCGACTGAAGAAAGAATGACATGGACATCTTGGATGACATGGGGTCAAGTAAATTATCAGCAAAATTTTTTTGAAAAGTGAATTACTCCTTTAAAAAGTTTTGGTCGTTCGGATGAGGTGGATGGAAGTAGTTGAGGGAGACACATCCTATTTATACTTGGTGTAGTAATCCATCTCTTTTGTGCATTTTCAATCAACCACTTCTGTCCTGATTTCTTCAAAGGATGGGTTATGGGCTTTTTCAGATCTTTCAATCTAATGGACGAAATAAGCTCACGCAATATTCATATGAACACACTTCGTTTCTGCTCTGACAGCTGCAAGATCACACCAAACGCTGTGAATGTGTGTTAAAAATCGGGATGGTGAGAGAACATTGTCCTTGGTATGTTTTTCATCTACCAAACTCAGGTCAGGTGTAAATAGGGTCTAACTGACATAAGCAGAAAAGGAAAGTTGTCTCTGTTGAAGACCAAGTTATTAGTCTTGACTCAAATTCTCCAAATAACCAACTGTGAGTCCAGCTGCCTTTAATTAACAGAGCTGTAGAAATGAACATTTAGTAGCTAAAAAATCACTGTTTCCCACAATCGATCCACCACGCCATTAGGATGACACTGTTTTAATCCATTACAGTAAATGGAGGCTACAGGGGAGTTCAAACCTAATTACACTATCGACTCTTCATTAATGCCATTAATGAAACTGCTCATGTGAAAAGAGAAACTCTACAAGTTCAGGAATGTATTCTTATCAACATAACAATCTCTGAACCACCAGAGGGGCTGATATAGATTCAGAGGAATACAGGGAGTAGAATAAATTGACTGCCGAGTTTGTGTCATTAGTGAAGATAAGTGAAGTGTACAAGCCAAGTAAATAATTCAAGTGATGGAAATTATATAATAATTTCATGTTATCAAGTAAATATGCAATTCAACGGTAAATCTATTTTGCTCCTGGTGGTAAAAATAAGGCATATATAACATACTTATTGTATTTTTTGGTGTATTTAAAACATGCTCTGTCACATAGAATTCCATTGTATGTGCATTACAACAACAACAAAAACTGTGAGTCTGAACCGAGCATATAATATATGCACTGCATTTTTCATTCTGAGTCTTCTCTCATATATGTTCTGGAAAGGACCATGTAGTTATCTGGGAGGCCAGCTGTCTTTGTTGACACATGGCTCCTTCCTCTGATATCACTCCTTTTCCCTCAAGACATGGTTTATTTAACTGTAAAGCTCACATAATCTTCCACAGGGACTGTCTGCCCTTTACGGTTTCCTCGCCTCTTCTCCTGCATTATTTTATATATATATATTATCAGAAATTTTAACACCAGTTAATGCAGATATGTTTGTGTATTGTTTAGTGTTGTTCCTCTCCTCACCATGCCCTTTTTCTTTAGTTTAACATTTACGAGAGTCATTCATTTCACTACTTTAATTGAAGAATATTGTGTTAAGAACTCAAATAAGACCGGTAACCATAAATGTTTATTGTTTTCAGTTAACCACTTGCATAATATAAATTGTCCAACACAGTCTCATGAAAATTCGTATCAATACCACGAATGTCATTTCTCGTTGGATTTTTAAACGGCAAAAATGTTTTTTGCATGCATATGCTACGCACTAAATACCCTGGGATAGGTTTAGGGGGAGGGGGGTGGGGAGTTTGTGCGTATTATACGCCAAAAAATGCGTATCATATGCACGCGAAAACGCGTACCATATACACGCAAAAACTGTTTTTGGCGTATAAATGCCACGAGAAATGACATTCGTGCTACAGATACGAACTTTTCATGAGATCGGGCTCAAATTGTCATACTTACGTTCTGGAACATTTTCCCATACCAAACAGACAAAATCCAGTCACAATAACTGCCACCATTTTTGAATATCTCTTCCCCGCCAATTACGGCACAGTTAATTGTTCTCATGTGTGAGGGGGAGATTGGTGTTCTCTTTGATTCTTCGTTAAACATTGTTAAACATTAATAATTGTGTTTGTTTTATTTCCAATATTTACAGCATATATTTTTGTATTATTCTAACAGTTTATCTCTTTGTTACTGTTTTGTCTATTACCTTTAATTACTAAATGGTTAAGTCCAAGTAAGAGGGGCTCTGCCTTTTTAAGAGGGCCTCTCATTGTTGTTCATTGAGTGAGTTGGTTTGTAGTTGTTCTGTTTTGGGTCAATTTATTGGCATAGCCAATAGTTTGTTTGCGAAAACTTTGAATAGTTAATTTTTGTTTGTTTGGTCTTATTTGGATTTTCACTGTAAATGCCATTTGAGCTCTGTTGGAAAACCTTTATTGTTCACTTAATGGAGTAAAAAGTCAAATTTTGACTTACTCACGTCACTTTATTTGAGCCCGATCTCACTGAAAGTTCGTATTTATAGCACAAATGTCATTTCTCGTGCTATTTATATGCCTAAAACAGTTTTTGCGTGTATATGGTACGACGTTTTCGCGTGCATATGATGCGCACATTTTGCCGTGTAATACACACAAACTCCCCACCCCCTCCCCCCTAAACCTACCCCAGGGTTTTTTAGTGCGTAGCATATACACGCACATTTTTGGCATATAAATGCCACGAGAAATGACATTCGTGGTATAGATACGCATTTTCATAAGACTGTGTTGCTTCATTTTTACGCCTCCATTTTGCAGTACATTCAGAGCAGTGGTGCTGCTACTGTTTGAAAGATATTTGGGGCCTCTTTGTGGCAGTTAGTACACCCTGTCTCAGTTACAATTAATTTGGTTTCAGGTTCACTTGACCCTAAACCAGACATGTTTCTTAGGGGGTATTTACATAAAACATGTTGGAAACAAAGTTGAAGTGCAATAAAATGAAATGAAATGGAAAAAAGGATGAAATGAACAAAGTTGTCAAAGACTTCATGGCATTGCAGCATTGCTGTAAGACACTTCCTTTAACTTCCCTGAAAGGGTTTTCCAAAACAAACAGTTAAAGCACACCATGTAGAATGCTAAATTAATCACTATGCTTAAATCCAGTTTATCCAGTAGCTTTCTTCACTGGTACGTCTGTGCTTTGTGTATTTAAAAGACATCATTATGATGCAAATGCTTCTTCTTTATATGTAAATGCATTGTGCTTTTTCCATAAAAATCTGAGCAAAGCAGTATTGGGGGGTAACTAAATAAAAGTCCACAAATACAATTTTCAGTTGTATGACCATGAGTAGCAGTATAGTGCAACCAAATGCAACATCGCTTTTTTAATAGCTGAGCTAAGGGAAGAATCAAACATGCTCACCTAAATGGTGATCACACTAATGTAGTGGAATTAAAATGACTAATGCTGTGAGTCGAAATCAAATACTTCCCTACTATATAGGGGAGCGCGGGCACAACCTAACGCGGGGTTAAATGTAACACGGACCGTTTACATAGTACGTCAGGATCAAGACGGCCGTGTTTCCGCTATTGTTCTCTTGCTGCCAGAAGACGGTCTCCTGCCAATTTGCAGAAAGTTTTGATTATATTTTGTGAAGATACTGGACAAAGAGTGTTTTGACACCACTGAAAGTATTTTTTTTCATCATAGGTTTTTTTTTTCATTTTCTGACTTGGTATATACGTTTCCAAATCTAACTTTATATTGCCTTAATCACTGTCTTGTTGGCTCAAACATAGCACCGTTTTGAAACATGTCAGCAATTCCTAGCGAACTGTTAGCTAGGCTTAAAATATGTAATACACAGCGGGGTTAGTTTTAATGAGTGTTACAACTAAGCCGCCAAGTGTACAATGATAATCAAATGAAAACAGAGCCACACAACTTTTCAGGTTTGAGTATTTATTTAGACATTTAACTTTGTTAGACTTTCACAAACAATGTTGGAATTTAAAATGTTTAAAATTTAGTGTACTATGAATGATAACTTGTTTATTTATTAAAAATATGGCCTGTTGTTAATGCAATAAACCCTTTAAATTTTTATTTTATGCTCATTTGTATTATTATTACTGTTATTATTATTATTAATAATAATAATTGTACATGCAGCTGCCACACACAAGTCTAATTTAATTGCAATTACAATATTTATAATTTTATTTATTATAATTTATTGCAAAACTGTGCAGCCCTTTTCTATGTCTCTATCCATGATATTGATCCATAATAGATATGCAAGTTATAAATAAACGTTATAAATAAACATTTTTTTCCATATGTGTCTCTCACTCTGTTTGCAAGCGTAACTGTTATTATGGTTACCAATGTTTTTTTTTACAGTCTATGGTTTATAGTAGCGGATTCCATTTCGAACTGTAATCAAACTGACTGGAACTGCCTGTGCATTAAACGGTTTTTTCGATTCCAATCAGGAATTAGAGTATTTAAAACAGCTCGTGGTATAAACACAATTTAGACCATAGTAGGCTACCGATGCTTGGGAAATGCATCCATGTTGAAGACATCAGACATGTCTAATAAGGACACACAAAACATCACATAGCATGATTTATAAGCTGTTGTCCTCATGGGGACAAGGATTTCAGATATTGCCATCTTTGCCATCACAATTGGCCTCTGGGATGAACTCTCTCCCTTTCATGACCCTCTCGTGATTGCAGTTCTAGTGAAAACCAAGAAGCATGTTTCTCTATTAAGATTTTATCTCGGTGTTGAACAATTCCAATTTATCTTGATCAGGACGCAGATAAAAGCGTGTTATGATTTGGATGTGGTGTTTGATAGCTTATTAGTCACAATATGATTTAATTTTGACAAATGGCTTTTGATTCAAATTTTGATTATCTATTTCTCACTTGTTTGATACATTAATTTACAGTCCTTTCAAAGTAACTAACTGCATTATATTTATTTATGAGTTTCTAGATACTTTAAAAAACATTATTTTCACCAGTTATATCAGCAAAGACTTAAACTTGGACTAAAATTGTGGCAGGTTGTTTTTCTTTTCTCAGGTGGATATATATATATATATATATATATATATATATATATATATATATATATATATATATATATATATATATATATATATATATATATAACCATACTCTATATGTATTACATATTATTTAAAACTGAGGGTTGCACTTTGAAGACTGGCCTTTAATCACATGCATTTGGTAATATATCAATGTATTTGCCGTTATGAAAAAGCTTACCCAGTAACTGTACACACTACATTTACATTTTGTGTAATGCATTTTTAAATGTTGTAAATTAAAACATTCTCCTGTAAACTATACGGAGTAAAATCCATTAATGTAAAATCAAAAAGCTGTTAACATCTTGATGAATGATACTCAGATCTTCCTGTCATGATGATGATAATTGAAATGTCAGTCTCATAATGAATCTCTTGAGATGATGAAATTGTTTGTTGGGTCATTGACGTGTGCGCATCAGGATCTTTTCAGTTCCAATGGAAAGGCAATTTGAAGTGGTCTAGATGACCCTTGAACTTACTCCTCTGGCGTTCTCCTGTCTGACTGGCTGCTTAGTCTCCCATAGCCAAACTTTTGACTAACTGCATAATGTCCAATTTGCAGCTTGGATACATTTTTACAGCCCATTTTAGTAGCAGGAAATCATTTATACTACAATAACAGATGTGTGCAGACGTGATTCTCATTATCTTTTATGGATTTGATGCAACTAACCTGGCAAACCTTTGCCAACATTGTATGAAAGTATGGTAGGAGTGTTTAAGAAACCTGTTGATGCCTGATATATGTATATCTAGCTGATATTGTTATTTATATCATTCCTGAGGGTTTATTTGTTCTCTGCATATATGTGTAAATCAATCTTCCAAGGAAACAGATGCAGAGATCATGGTTGCTATGGCAGACATGCATAGCTGATAGAAAGAGGCTTTAGTCAACCTGAATTTGATAATCAGTTAGAAAATGTGTTATTTTTCAGTTTTAGATGTTGAGACCAACAAGCAACAACATATCTAGAGTCTATGACAAACCACCACTTTTAGTGTTGCATAATTACAAACTCTAAATAAATGTAATTAAATGATAGGCTTTACTAGTGATGTCTGTCTCGAGACCGGTCTAAGAGCCTCAAGCACCGTTCTAAGACCACTTTTACGTGGTCTCGGTCTACCATCACGGTCTTGGCGGTCTTTGGTCTTGTCTTGGTTTTCGGACTTGAAGCATAGTGGCTCAGGGGATTTAGCAATACAATACTACAATATCCACGACGAATATCTGCAACAGATTGAGCGCGTGCGTCCGAGTGAAGTACGAGGTGTGCAACCAACTTTCAGTTCCTGCACTTAAGCTTATAATTTCATTTTAAAAAATATTTATGTATTTAAAAAGTTGCAAGAATGGATTCATTTGGAGACTTCAAAATCGGCAGAGATAGACAGGCAATGCAAAACAAAATCTTACAAGTTATTGCTTAGCTTCAACAACACTAGTTGCTTTTTGGTCTCGTGTCTTAGTCTCGAATTGGCCTGTCTTGGTCTTGGTCTTGTCTTGGTCTCGATACCTTCTGGTCTTGGTAGTGTCTTGGTCTCGGTTTAGATGGTCTTGACTACAAGTCTAGGCTTTACTGATATTGTAGTGTGGTTTCAGGGTGCAGTATACAAATAAACAAACTGTTAGGGTGAGAAATTTCCACAAATTTGTTTGCACATGGTGGTGCACTAATTAATATATATGGGCAAAAATATTGGGACACATTTATTCTTGAATTCAGGTGTTTCAATCGAGACCTTGAGTGCGCGAAGCGCACGTGAATTTGTAGGCCAATACGCGGAAGTGAGATAGCATTTTAGCAATTCCGGTTCCCCTCGCCCTAAAGTCTATGGGATTTTTGAATGTTTTTTTTTTTTTGCTAAATCATCTGAAATAAGGTCAGTCGTTAACAAAGCCTCTAAATATTTTCACGTTTTGATCTTATGACATAAAACACACCAGTTATAACCTGCTTGTGTTTTTTTAAACTTTATAGACTTCAAAATGTATACATTTTAGATTAACTTGTAAGGTTCACAACTCTTGAACACAGATCTTATTTTATGCGATTTTCCAAAAGTGTATGGGCTTTTCGATACGAGGAAACCCATGCAACGCAAACTTCCGAGTTGTTCTACAAAGTGACGTCATAACTTCGGCACTATGCAGTCTGCATTTACAAACATAAAAAAAGGTCGCTCTGAAGAGCTCAGTGTAATTCAAGCTTGGTAATTGTGATTTGATGCCACCTTTTCAGTAAGTCAGTTCTTGATATTTCATCCCTGCTAGATATTCAGTCAACTGTAATTGGTATTATTGGTAAATGGAAGCATTTTAGGAACAGCAGCAACTTTAATATCAGCACAAATATTGTGCGGCGGTAGCTTCATGGAATGGGTTTCCATGGCCGAGCAGATTCATGCAAACCTGAAGTCACCAAGTACAATGATAAGCGTTGGCTGGAGTAAGGCATGTCGTCGCTAGACTCCGGAGCAGTGGAAACGTGCTCTGAGGAGTAACGAATCACAGTTTGGCACTGTTTGGCCGACTGCTCTGTTTGGCAGTCTAATGTGCGAGCCTGGGTTTGGCGGTTGCCAGGAGTAGCTGCCTTACTGTAAAATTTTGTGAAGGAGGGATAATGGTTTGGGGCTGTTTGTCAGTGATGGCCAACCCTGCTCCTGCCTGATCGTACTGTCCAGCACAGTTCATCTCCAATCCTAATCAAACACACTTGCCTTTAATTTTCATGTAAATCTGAAGACCTTAATTGGTTTCTTCAGGTGTGTTTGATTAGGGTTGGAAGAAACTATGTAGGACAGTCGATCGGCAGCGAGCAGGGTTGGGGCACCCCTGTACTTAGGGGCTTTACTTGGCAATCTTCACTGGGGCTACAGCATCTTTAAAATCGGGATCCCGATACATGTATCAACCCAGAAAACATGAAAAGTGTCGAACCAGAAAATTTGTTTTGGTAATCCTTTTCTGCAAACATGTCAAAAAGAAAGCTTGTCAGATTTCGCTCCCTTCTGGATTTAGGTAGCGACAACAGTGTAACCAGTTCCGCAGCCGCTACTGATTATTTCTGAGATTTTGGATGAGTGAGATTTTGTTATTGTCGTTTGTAATTGAGTGTTATTGTTAAGCTTGTGTAAAGGATCGGCCCTCTTCTTCACATTCTGGGGACACCATAGATGTATATTACATCTTTGTGAAAAGGGGCATAATATGTCACCTTTAAGACATTTTGGACAATGCTATGCTTCCAACTTTGTAGGAACAGTTTGAGGAAGGCCCTTTTCTATTCCAGCATGACTGTGCCCCTGTGCACAAATCAAGGTCATTTGGTAACACTTTTCTTTGATGGTTCCTTTTGAACATTCTAATAACTATAAGTAACATTGCAACTACATGTTAAAGGAGTGATGAACTGAGAAATCAAAGTTTCCTTGAACTTTTGACATCTAAGAGGTCATCATATTATAAGATATCCTGTAAGTTTCAGAACTATGACTTCAAAGAAGGATAAAACACCACCCTCGCAAAAGAAGATCAACACCTACTTCAACACGGCCGGTTTAGCCCCGCCCACCGATTCGCTCATTACACGCATAGCTAAAGAACATAGATGCCTACCTCGTTGATGACAAACCAGATCGAGCTACCAAGCAATACAAAATATTGTGTCGTCCCTGGTTGTGGAAGAAGACAGCTCGCTGCATAAGCTTCCTCTGGATTCCAATAAGACTGCATGGTTAAACTTTATTTTTAATGACGCTCCCGTTGATATGTGTAAATCATTGTCCGTTTGTTCGCTTCATTTCACTCAGGATTGTTTTGTAAACAAGTCTGGATTTTCAGACCCATTAAAGAGTAACTAAACACTTAACCAACTTTTGGTAGTTAATGATCTGTAAGAATGGAGCTTCATAAATGCTGTTTCATTGATTCGAGTACATTCTTTGACAATTGGCAATAAAGTCTTTTAATTTTCAAATATATGAGTGTAAAAGCGTTCTTAGAATGCTGCCCTCTTTCAGGCCGACGGAAAGTCCCTGCAGCAGGGGTACTTCTCTGACGGCAGCGAACTCTCTGACACTACTCTGTCACGTCCCTTGGTGCCGGCCCCATCCACGCCTCTGGCAGCTCCCTGGAGTCTGCTGAGCATCTCTGGTTCCGTCAAAACTTCTGTGAGCGGAGTCAGTTGGATTTTATAAGTATTAAAAACGATCAGGATGGCATCATGAGAACCCGAACTCTGGAAAGATGGACTAATGGTTTCTTCTTCCGGTGCTGACAGCACTAGAGTATATGGGACTGACAGGAAGAACGGAAAGACTCGGTCCCGGCTCGAACTCGAGATAGAACTAATACTTTTATTCTTTCCGGTACTGCTGTGCTCTGTGGCACGGCCGCTTCCTTTCGCGCCCATGTTATGGTGTTGCTTGTCACACCAGCGCCGCGGAGCGTCGGCGGCGCAGGCCGCGGTCGCCAGCGCCGTGAAGCTGCCAGTTCGGCGTCCAGTCTATTTTTTTCCGCGAGCCGCGAGTGACCGTCAGATTCCGGAAGAGAAGTTACACCAGGAGCACATCTGACCATTCCGGTAAATGTAATCAGGCAGAATTTTCGTAAGTAGCCTACTCAGATGTTTTGGAATATTTAACATGACATTTTAATTATATAATGATGAAATGAATGAAATGATTCGATAAAAGATTAGTTCATTTTTTGCTGAGCGAGACTCAAAGATCCGAGTCAGTAAATGATCTGGGAACTTCCCACCCGCTACAGCTGTCAATTAATCCATCACTGCGGGTCTGCATGTGCCACGCTTCCTGCTCAGCCCCGCCCTCTGGCTTGTCCCTCTGCTCCAGCTGGGGTCTGCTTGCCACTTTTTTAGCATTTTTCAAATTTTGCCATGTGGGTGGAGTCAGGGCTTTTGACCAGGGGTTTGCAGTCTACGCTTTACGAGTGAGAGAACGGTGCTGTGCCGTCTATGTCTGGATCCGACAGGAATGGTGCAACACACGGACTCTGGGTCGAACATGTATGGCGAATCATTCCGATTGCCATTTTACAACATTGGACGATTTCAAAACAATTTCCCCCAGTGTATACCGACGAGTGAGTTGAAACTCATTATAATATGCAAAACTGTTCTCCACTCACAGCAGTGGGCGTTTTACTTCCAAGTCTTCAGTGTGAGACGCCCATAAAGACGAGCGTTTTTCAGCTAAGCTCAAAACTAGGGTAAAAAATAGCCAATTACTATTCATTTTGATGTTTTTTAATGCAAAAACCAAGCGAACGTCATCAGTTGACCTCAGACAACAATATAATAGAACTTAAAAAGCCAGTTCATGACCCTTTAACTAACTCTCATTAGAGTATTAAGTAGATTGTCTGCTTAATAACTCTTTAATCGCGATGCTCCCCAACAGACATTCCACTGACTATAAGTAACAGGTATATGTCAACTTATTCTAACCCTATCAATCTACTAATACTCTATAACACTCTACTGAGAGTTCAGTAGAGATGTAGGTGCCACGTTACTTATAGTCAACAGAATGTGTTAAAGGGAACATCAAAATAAAGTGAAACCGGTCATAGACATGGTTGAATGAGTTTGGTGTGGAAGAACTTGACTGGCTTGCTCAGAGCCATGACCTCAACCCCATGGGGTCATGAACTGGAACAGAGACTGCGAGTCAGGCCTTCTCGTCTAAACATCATTGCCTGACCTCACAAATGCTCTAATCCATATTATTTGGAACAAAAAAGAGAGGTCTGGTTTTACGCCGCCTTCACACTGGCAGTTGAAATCAGCTCCGATGCGGCTGCGAAACGATCTCCGCATGAGAATGGGTCCGAAACGGGTCCGACTGAGTTCGGTGCGAAGGAGAATTCGTGTTTCGATCAGTCATCCGGATGCGTTCAGAAATTTGAACTCTTGCGAAAAGCTACGGACGGTTCCTATCCGACAATTCCAGCGGAAGTTAAGCGTTGCTATGGAACTGATAAACAAACCTGAATTATTAACGTTTAATAAAATAAATAATGATTTTATAACGAAAAAGTTGTCATGTCATGTTTTTGTTCATGACTGTCTAACGTTATTAGGGGGCCAGTTGATATAATTAAATTGTAGGCAGACAAACTATTGATCACCATATCACAGTTTTTAGTTCGACCTGACATGTCAACGTCCTCAGCAACTTTCCTCACGCTGCAGCCTTCATATTAATATGTCTAATATAACCCTCATCAGAGATCATACAGAACTGACAGAATCAACCTTTCTCTCCATTTCATTCTACCCGCGTCCGACGCTTTCACTGTGTTGTTGCGGACGTCCGTTGGGAACGTATTGCGTATTACAGAGCTGATTTCAACTGCCAGTGTGATGGTGGCGTTAGGTTTTAATAGTGTTTGTCCATATAGTGTCTGTTCTGTGTCCACTGTATGTCCATTACTTGTATTCTCCGTGTCTTATAGGCTAAATAAGGGGTTGTCAAGGATTCTGTCAAGAAAATAGACAGCTATATATTTCAAAGTTGGTATTTTGGAGATTTTTGTGGCTGGATGTATTGCATATCAGAATTGTGGCAGCTTTTGATTTTATTTATTTTGTGATTTCCCTGGAAAACAGAAATATAAACATATTGTCATGCTCCTGGACTCTTATTTTGATGTTCTGTTGTGTTTCCCTTAATTCGTGTTTCCCATCTTTTTTTTATCTTCTGTTTCTTAGGTTTCTGATTATGTCCCTGAAATCGTTCGAAATTCGCCCCCTCATTCACTATTCCCTTCATTACTCAACTAATATAGTCCACTTGAAGGAGTGAATGAAAACGAGAGTGAAGTGAATTTCGGACACTGAGTGCAACGGATGCTGCTTTTGCATATTTGTGCTTGCTGTTTAATAACATTTAAAACTTAGCAAACTGGCAGCTCCAATAGTGCAATGAAAAGATGTTTCTTGAGCTATGTATAAACCTTAACAAATTAAAAAGGAACTTATACCTGTATGATATTACATTGTAGCCATATTAAACCAGTGATTTGGAAAATGCATGGATGGATGATTCAGCTGTGAGCATTATGTTATTCTTTAGCTGTTAGAGCATATATCAGTTGTACACTCCTTATTTTGGTGCATTTTGGGATTGAATGAGTAGCACTCGATTACACCCACTATGGTTTCAGAGACCACGTAAAATGTCCCTGCTTGTTTCTATGTTAATTATTATCAGGTTTCTTATTTATTTTAAGTCCTTATAAACCAATAAATCTGAATCTGGCCATAATTGAATAAACACCCAGTGTTTTTATGCAGAGTTTAGTTAATCATAATAACTTATCACATAAGATATTTTGGTAACACTTTACAATACGTGTGCACTAATAAGAATTAATTCATGCTTAACTGAAAGCACAGATAATACTGAATTAATGTGTAATTAATGATTATTTAAGCTATTCATTAATGATTACCACATTAGGAACTAATTAAGAGTCTGTATGGTAAATGTATTAGTTTATACATGAATTGTTATTAACTAACTATTTTAACTAATATTGTTAATTAATATGTTAATTACCAGAATGAGCCAACACCTTGTATTTCAAATTCCAGATAATATGACAGGTACACTAATATGCATTAACACATTATTAATTACTTTATTGTTAGTGCAAATTACTACAATTACTAAATGAATAGTTAATAATGATGTGCCCCAACAAGTAAAGTCATAACATAATGATACCTTTTGCAAATCATTAGCTAATGATTAATTAAAGCCAACAACTGGAAGCTAGTCATAGCTTTGACTAATTGTGGTAATTAACACATTAATTTACACTATTAGTTAATAAAATATGTTATTAAGGAATTTATACACAATGACACATTGAATTAATAGCAATTCATGATTAATCATATTGACTCTTTATTAGTTGCTGATGCAGTAATCATTAATTAATGGTTTAATTCTTCATGAGTTATATATTAACTCTTGATTATCTGTGCATTAGTTAAGTATGAATTAATGTATATTAGTGCACCCGTATTGTAAAGTGTTACCGATATTGTTTCCTACACAGCATTTGAAAACCGTAAACATCTTAATAGTTAGTTGCATCTAAGATGAAACAAACGAAGCGATAAGTGAGAAAGAGTGAGCCATCACATCAACTTTGTTCATAGGCTATCTGCAAATTACACATGACAAGAAGATGTAAATGAGTAAAACATGTGCAAAGAGGGAAGACGGTGAGCAGGCAAAGTCTGAAAGGTGCAAATGATGAGATACATTCAGAATATTCACATAACCACCCACACACAGCTGTGCAGATATCACACTTACAAACACAATTTCTTCATTTTAGAGATTTTAAATGGTGACATCTGTCCTGTTAACAGTTAACTGAGTATTACTTAACTACTTATTGTTTTATTATTAATTTAATTCCAAAACTGCAAATATTTATAGCTTATAAATTACAGCTACATGAAAATCAAATAAAAACATTACATTTACAATAAAAATTTTTCTCTTTTTATTTCATCATCTTTCCATCTACCTCACCTTTCGCTTGCCCTCGATGATGGAGAAGGGTATTGTGATGGAGGGCCACTTGTTTCTGGGTGGTGGAGGCTTCTCACAGTTCCACAGCACTAAAATCTGAAACCACATTAAAACACATTTCCATACACGTGAAAAACATGACTATTCAATGTTAGATTTAAAGAAATAAAATAAAATATTTTTTTTGTAGGTGCAGGTGTGAATTATTACTGCCCACATGCAAAAAGTAATTAACATTTCTCAACAAATCCCATACTCATTTATTAGCGCAGAAAATAGGTCCAAGAGCCTCCAAACAAACTCAAAATTATCTAGAGACTTTTCATTTTTAGAAACTGTTAATTAAGAGCATTTGGAGATAAGGCCTAATGTTAGCCCTTGTGAAAATACAGTAAGTGTGCTTGATTGTATTGAATGTGCAATTCCAGTGTATTTCAAATCTTAAAAGAATATTTTCACGCAGCATTGACATTAAAGGCCACTTAAATGTATTTAAAGAAATTCCACTTTCATTATATTTCTTAAGACACTTAAAGGTTGTGTAGGTCAGAATTGAAAAAAAAACTTTTTCCAAATTTCTTTAAACTTTCTGTATATATCAATGCATAATTAAAATCTAAGTACTCTGAAAAAGAAAGTATAAAAATCGAGTGTCTGTAGACCTCTCACGACTGTTTTAAAGACAGCTCATTATTTCCATTCACTTCACCCCCTCCCTTCTTGGCTCCTTCCAAAGCCACGCCCCCAAAACACATGAACACGCAACTCCGACAGCGGAGCTGAAGATGCATTATTTACCTGAGACGAGCGGAGAGGTGAGGAAGAAGTGCATGTAGTGACATCATGTCAGAAACACATGTAAATAAAAAATCTAACTATCATTATGAAGATAAACAAATAAGTTGTATTTTATTACTCTCTATCAAGCTAGCATATTGATATTGGTAAAGCTAACAATATTGATTCGCTAACGAGCTAGTTAGTTATCTATAAGGCAAAGCTAAAAACAGGTTGCATGATACACGTTTTTCCATTGCCATCATTTACACTGTGATGAAGATGAATTTCATGTAAGATTCATTACATATATATGGTGTTCTGCATGTAAGAGTTTGCTTGATGAAAGCATTGTTGATTCTGATGAGGACTACACACCCGAGACAAGTAAGTTACCCATAGACAGTATAAGACAGCAAGTACCGCATCGTCAGCTCGAGGACAGATCCGTGGTCGAAGGCGAAAGCAGAGGATTTTGCTATTAGGGTCCGAGGAAGTAGAGGCCGAGGACGGGGTAGTCGAAGTGCAGGGCAAGGAGCACTTTTCAGACAAGAGGACCTGCGTCGGGTTTTGCATCTTCAAGCTCGAACAAGCACGCGAACAGGTACGATCTGGATACGCACAAGTGGGCAGGTCCTGTGTGGCAAAAGGGTGGTTGCCATGGTTGCGAGAGAGTGACAGTTCGCCTAAGCCAATTGTTTCGTCCCATTGATTCGTCCCGGTTCGAACTAATGAGCTGCATTTAGTGCACATTAAACGGTCTAGAGTCACTCGATTTTTATACTCTTTTTTTTCAGAGTACTTAGATTTTAATTATGCATTGATATATATAGAAAGTTTAAACAAATATGGTAAAAAGTTTTTATAAAATTCTGACCTTCAATATACCTTTAACTACTTTCAAAAAGTGCACTTTGTAATAATGTCAAAGTTTTACTTTAAAGTGCATTTTAAATCAACATTTTTATAATATTTGTCATGCTTTACAGAAGTGTTTTTCTGGTATCTTGACTAACATGACTGTAGTGTGTGTAGTAGTGTGTTATTTGCTATTACATTCAATTTGAATGTGCAAATGTACTCAATTAAATCTTCATCATTACTAATCTGTAATTCCATAAAAAGTATATTTCAGTTTACCATCTGGCAGTACACTTTAACCTGATTTCAAAGACAATGGAAACAGAAATTACATATACAGCTTAAGCACAATTAAGTTTAACTTATTGCATGTAATTGTATCTAAAATGCAATTAAGTGTCCAAAATAGAATATTATTTTATAGTACTCTAAGAATAAAGTGCACTTTTTAATGGGAAAACATGATCATTAATACTGTGTGACACTGCATGTCATACAATTTAGTATCCATCTAATATAAATTTAACCAACGTGTATGTCTGCTGATTGGAAAAATGTTGTTTACTTTAACTTAATGAAAGGAGCACCAAATATGAGTTAAGAAGGTGAAGTTAACATGATCTGCCATTTATCACATACTGCATTTATACTGAGTGTTTGCAAGCCAGGCTTTTGACTTGTTTTGCATGATTAGTCGCTGCCCACATACAGGGACATAATAAAAAATGATGTGTGGAAAACCATGTCAAAAATTGGGGACATTCTAAAATGAGTTTGATTCATGCATTGATAATCATTCATCTTCTTCATGATATGATAAATTTAGGCAGTGCTGCAATTAATATACCAACACTTTCCTCTCCAGAATGCTAAAGGTCCAAGGAACTGGAATCTTGATCTCATATCATTCCAAACCAGATATAATTTATGTTTTTGATGCAGGATTATTAACGTTAACTGAAAAATAAAAACTTAAACTACTGATATATATACTACTATATGTATATATATATATAAATTATACACAATGCACCCACATATATTATGTGAACACAAACTTTTATTTTGGAAGCAATTAATTGTGATTAATCGTTTGAAAGCCATTATATATACATATACTGATATTATGTATTATATTGTACAGATACTTTTATTTTAGATTGTGATTAATCGCGATTAATCGTTTGACAGCCCATATATATTATACATATACATATGAAGAGTTCAGATGCAAAAGCCTCTAAATGCCATTTGAAATTTTCTTCTAAAATGAAAATTTTTATCAAGCTTGTATATAAGTTCAGTAATTTCACTTAAATGACAATTAATAGGAAATCTTCATTGCCATTTAAGTGAAAAATTACTAAACTAAATATACAAGGTTGGTAAAATGGTCATTTTGAGAAAATGTGTGTGTGTGTGTGTGTGTGTGTGTGTGTGTGTGTGTGTGTGTGTATATATATATATATGTATATATATATATATATATATATATATATATATATATATTATGGCTGTTCAAGTGATTAATCACATCCAAAATAAAAGTTTGTGTTTTCATAATATATGTGGGTGCACTGTGTATAATTATTTTGTATATATAAATAAATACACACACATGCATTTATATTTAAGAAAAAATATTACTTATATGTATATAAAATATTTATATATATATATATATATATATATATATATATATATATAAACACAGTGCACACACATATATTATGTGAACACAAACTTTTATTTTGGAAGCAATTAATCGCAATATATTTAATAGGGCTGTCTTCTAATAGTCGAGGATTCAACGATTCGAATTCGGAGAGGTCTGATTCGGACTGTGAACATTATAGTCGAATAGTACACGGCCAGTTCAACTCCGTTTAAATCAGGTTATGTGTGTCTCCCGCTCACGAGCGCTCACTCTTAACAGACACACGAACAGACACGCTGCGCGCGCGTCATAGAATGTCCATCAAGCGCTCCCCGTTCACAGTAACCGGGTCATCTCGTTCAAAACAGCCAGCCGTTGCTGTCAGCGAGCCACCGCACATGAATACTCATATGAGTCAGGCTGCGAATGTAAGTTACGTGTCCGCCCCAGCGCGCTCACACTAGCCTAATAAACGCCTCGGGCGCCGCGCACTCGCTACATTCCCAGCACATCTAGTGGATGCATAAGCATTCATGCGTGACAAAAAATCGTTAAGTTTTAGGAGGCAAAATATATTTTTTGTAATTGTGTGAATTACACTGCTCAAATCAGATGAGGAAGGGTTGGCTCTCCACAAAGCATAAAATATTATTTTTCGTGTTCACAGAGGAAAAAACAATGTTACAGACGTGACAGTTCTCCGACGGACACGAGCGCTCTGAAGCAGCACTAAAAAGACTGCTTTAAAACTCTCACAGACCTCAAACAGAAAAGCACAAAGCCTTTCTTTAAAGTGAATTTCGTTTTTTTTTATAATTTTTTTCTTGATTTTAATTAATGTTTTATCAACCAATTATCTTGATTTAATCAATAAGAAGGAAAAGCAGATTATTAGGATACTGATAATCAAGGAACGGAGGCACCGAAGCTCGTCTCATAAATATAACTACTGCAACTCAGCGTATACGTATAATCTACTCCACAGACCTAAATATCTATATTGAAATGTCTACTTGTAAATAGAACGATTCAAAACGGAAAGAAACGTAATGCTCTCTGCTTATGAAATTAACTGTGCGTTTCTCTCTGGTGCATGCACCTGCGAAGATCGCGCAGCATCGTCAACTTCATCTTTATTAATAAACAATTAAAATGTCTCCTTGCTATATATTTCTTCTTTGTGACAGCTTTTTATTTTCGGCAGCGCCGCTGCTACCATCTAGGCGAAAGCGTTAAATTACAAGTTACAAGCCCACCACCGCATCAAAAACATGATTGCGTGATAAAAACATGAAAAATACTAGGCTACCTAAACATAGCCTAAACATGTTTAGACAAATAAAACACAGAACGAATAGCCTAATGTGCATACATCCATCTCTTTTGTTTGAAATGGAAAAAATATAGCTGCTACTGACCTATCTAAAAAAAAAGAAAAAAAAAGGTTTGACTATCAGTCGACTACGGCAAAATCTAACAATCAGATTCGACTATGAAAATCCTTAGTCGAAAACAGCCCTAATATTTAAGAATGTTATGTATATACTGTATATAGATTTATACATAACTTATATTATATTTAAATATTTTACATATAAATATTTTTTTTCTTAAATATACATACTGTGTGTGTGTGTGTATATATATATATATATATATATATATATATATATATATATATATATATATATATATATATATATAAATATTATACACAGTGCACCCACATATATAATGTAAACACAAACACATGAGGGTGAGCAAATGATGATAAAATTATTATTGTTAATATTTTTGGTGACATTTTTATTTTATTTTACTTGCAGTACATCTAGTTTATGATTTAATATAGGCAGAATTTGTGAAGTCCAAAATAAAAGCAAGAACTCTGACCAATACTATGACAATGTGACCTCCAGCAAAACAATTTTGTGAGTGACATCTAACATGATACACACTTGCAGCATAGATAATATTTTATTTATAGTTTCCTCTCATCTTCTCACCTGCGCACAGAACTTGGACTTGGTGACTGCATGGATTAGCTTGAATATGGGCTGCTGTTGGGACTGTAAAGGTGTGACCGCTTGAATGACGGCTGTAAACTCCTGAGATGGACTCTTACCTGCAGAAATACAGACGTGCATGCCAGAAATGACTTTTGGATAGCCTTTACTTGTTGATGAATTTCTTTGTTAAATTCAAGAACCACACAAAATACATTTTTTACACACTGCAAAAGAGCAGAGTAGCCTTTATGAAATCAGTCTTCAACAGCATCAGTCTCCTGTGTGTAACATCTCTCTGCGCTTGTATTAGTTTGCTTTATGGCAGCCATTCAAAGAGAGCACCTTTGTTCCTCCGCAGGGATTCGCTTCATTTATCTGCGTTTGCGACTGGGACTCCAGAAACCCGACAGCTACATTAAGTCTCTATTACATCACAATAAAGGTTACTACAAAGAACAAAAGAGAACCAGAGAGGATACAACTAGTAAAATGAATTGATCAAAGCTTTGAATTTTTTCTGGGTTCAGCAATAAACAAAAGAGAAGTTCATAATATATCACGCAGTGACAGTAATTACGTTTAGACAGAACATCTATTATCCCCATTTCCTCTCTGCAGGGATTCAAACTCTATAAAACAGAACAAAACAAGAACATGTAAACACACACGCACAGTCTGAAACACGTGAACAAACAGGCCACACACAAAGACCACACAGAAACAAACCACACAAAAACAAAGCGGACTAGTAGTAACTACTAAGCACATTCACACATCTACTTTTGGTTTGATTTTCAAAATGTATTATATGAATCTATTTTTAATGATCCACCCAGACTGTGGAGCCATCCATCCATCCAGAGACATAGACAGACAGACACACACACAGTTAAAAATTAAATGCCCCCCTCTCAATTCTCACATAATTAAATAAAAATGACAAAAATATTAATATAATTCACATATTTTACATTTGGATTGTTTTTTTTTAAATAATATTCAATTAAAAAAAATTTAATATATATACACTCACCTAGAAGGACTATTTGGAAGACCTGTTAAATTTGTCATTAAAGAGCCCCTATCATGGATTTTTGAAAATGACTGTTCATATGGTGTGGAATATAGCTCTAAGGGAATGAAAACATCCTGCAAAGATTTATATCTGAAAGTGCACTGTATATAAAGTTATTGTCTTTCAAAAGTGAGAGTCGACTCTGAGTCAGTCAATGAAATGAATTGTTTTTGAAATGAGTCATTAGCTGTTTTGTCGTGACGTAGATGCATATTTGCCGCGCCCAGTTACTGCGCGCGCACTGACGTTAGTGTAAACTTGAAGTCTACTCATTCAAATACTTCATCATAGCATCATGTCGAGAAGACGCTGTGTTCTACAATGCAAAGATAGTTCAGCCACTTTGTTTTCATTTACCAGGGACGAGCATGTGAAGAATCGGTGGTTAGAGTTCATATTTGCAACGATACCACAACAGTATAGCCCGATTGTGTTCTCATCATTTTAATTACGAATCGTTCAAAAAACATGTGGATTCGCAAGCCGGTTGTTCCTGAAGGAGGGCTCAGTACTCCCACAGTGTATATGGATCAGCTTCCTCCTCTGAATCACAACCTGTAAGTATTATTAATAACTGTTGCTTTTATGGGTTTTAAACGGTTTTGTAGCGCCGAGGCGCGAGGAGGGAAGGCGCAAATAAGTATGTATGTGTGTAAGTTATGCTTAGCGCAGCTTCTAAGTCTCCAATGTATTTTTTTTTAATATGTGAAATGTTTGTCGCTGTTATTGGAGTTGTCATAAAGAATAGAGCGTCTTGTAGTACTGCAGTGCTTTCAATATGTTTATGCGTTATGCTAACAAACAATAACTGACTGGGTCATCTGACTGATCACCGCCGATTAGCGTCACGCAAAGGAGTGGTTTGGAAAAACGAGTCGTTGTACGAAATCATTTGGGAGTCGAGTGAGCAAATCAGGTAAAAATAAATGCATATTATAAGACAACAAAAGTGTTTTTTGTCATTGCATTCCTGTAAAACTGTTGTTGGGACTCACAGAACAATATTAGGTACATTTTAAATGCCATAATAGGTGCCCTTTAATGCAATTATCTATTCAACCAATCACAGGGCAGTTGGGGGTGTGGTCCTGGTCAAGACAATCTCTTGAACTCCAAACTGAATGTCAGAATGGGAAAGGAAGGTGATTTAAGCAATTTTGAGCATGGCATGGTTGTTGGTGCCAGACGGGTCGGTCTGAGTATTTCACAATCTGCTCAGTTACTGGGATTTTCACACACAACCATTTCTAGGGTTTACAAAGAATGGTGTGAAAGGGAAAAACATCCAGTATGCGGCAGTCCTGTGGGCGAAAATGCCTTGTTGATGTTAGAGGTCAGAGGAGAATGGGCCGACTGATTCAAGCTGATAGAAGAGCAACTTCGACTGAAAAAACCACTCGTTACAACCGAGGTATTCAGCAAAGCATTTGTGAAGCCACAACACACACAACCTTGAGGCGGATGAGCTACAACAGCAGAAGACCCCACCGGGTACCACTCATCTCCACTGCAAATAGGAAAAAGAGGCTACAATTAGCAAGAGCTCATCAAAATTGGACAGTTGAAGACTGGAGAAATGTTAAATTGTCTTGACCAGGACCACACCCTAAATGCATTGAAGCAACTGCCATGTGATTGGTTGAATAGTAGGGGTGTAACGAATACACGTATTCGTATTGAACCGTTCGGTACGAGGCTTTCGGTTCGAGTTTTCGGTACGCATGTTTGAACCGAACGGTTCATTCGGTTCATTTTCCCTACCAACCAACATTTCGTTATTCAAATGTCAGGCGCGTCGCGGCGTGGCAAGCGCGTTCATAATGTAAGAGACGTTGGTGTGACCACAACATTGCCCAACATCAAATGGCAAATGTAATGTAAGCGAAACAAAACTGAGCTACTCGTTATTGTGATGATGGACCGCTTATCAGTTTGGACCAGTTCAGCGCAGAGCCGATCTTCATCATCAGCACTGTTACTACACATCCAAATCCAGTAAAGAAAACATTTGAATTCGCCACTGAAGTAATAAGATCGATGTGCCATGAATGAATAAGATTGTGCCATGAATGAACTATCCAGTGTCCACAGATCAGCAACATCACCAAGGATATACTGTATAACACGAACTATCTGTAAGTTTGGCAGGAATAGTAGGCTATAATGCTTTCAAGTAACATCTCGTCAGTTGTATTTTGACCTTATCAATACAATTGCTTCCCTCAAATGTTAATCTAAACTAAAATAAACCTTTGTTTATAACTACTACAATATTACATTTCATTTTGTCCAAGGAGCCGTTTAAAAGTCAAGTATAGTTCCATCATTGCTCCAAGTTAAAAAATATCATACTTTATGATGTTAGTTTTAAAAAAATATAATAAAAAAAAATAAATCAAGGAAATTTCTCTGCCATTGCTTTCTTTTTGCTGTATTTGAAACGTACCGAACCGTACCGAACCGAACCGTGACACAAGTGTATCTGTATCGAACCAAACCGTGAATTTTGTGAACCGTTACACCCCTATTGAATAGATAATTGCATTAATGAGAAATTGAACAGGTGCTCATAATAATCCTTTAGGTGAGTGTCCGTCCATCCACCCACCAACCCATCCACCCATCCATCCATCCATCCATCCATCCATCCATCCATCCATCAGTGAGCTTTTCACTCACCACTAAAACGTGTTGTTTTAGCAGGATTCTGTGAAAAAGTTTCAGCTTTTATTTTCCTTTTACGAGCCAAAGAAGATAACATGGGTTCGTCAAATTTGCTGAAATCCATCCTCGATCACTTTTAGTCCGCTTTGACGAAACTCCTCTCAGCTAGCGCGTCTTTTCAAAGTGACAAGCAGTCTTGTCACCTGACCTGAATACGGTCACTGATTTGCTAAAATAGACTTTTCGGGGCTTGTCACTTCTGATGTAAAACATAAACTTGTGATGCCTTTTCACCAGCTTTTGTGACAAAGGGTTCAGTCAATCTTGGCAGACATCTATTTCAGCGGAGAAAAGTTACATTAGGATGTGGATCATGTCAAAATAAAGGTACCGTATATCGATATTTTATGTGTGGTATTAATGCATCATATCGTTAGATGTTTGATAGATGCATCGATCCATATCGATGTATTGTTACACCCCTAGTTATCGGCCCATCCCTAGTTACGTGTTACCCCGTCACAATAGCGGTGCGATGCAGCACCAATCAGAATTGGACTAGCTGCATACTTGCTTCACACACTGTCACGCTAAAGGCATTCCTGAAAGTGTCAGCACGAGTTCCTCGAGAGGGAACAGTACATTTACACCCTTTCCAAGCTCAGGTTATAATTGACAACTCACAGGCTTCAGAACAACCATCTTGATGTGGCAGGAAATTATAAATTTTAAAAAAAAAAAAACTAAAATTGCAGAGCTGTGTGTGAAGGATCAAGGAAGACAGGGACACAGCAAACCATTGGTGCAATCCACTGCCATGTTGGATGATATCTCATTACCTAATAAACAGCATGTATTGCAGGTAGCTGGATTTATAGTGTTGCCCAGGCAGAGCGAATCACACCGTATATCACGGCACAGTGAAGTTCTCTCAAGTTATGGCCACAGACAGGGAGTCTAAACTGCCTTGTCATCAAAATTATGGAAAGTGAGACTAACAACACCTGTGACAGCAGAGTATAGACCATCTATCACTTCTGCAATACAGATTTACTGCTGACATGTGAAGCCCAGGGACAAATCCATCACAAAACCCCTACATGAGCATGCAAACACACAGGCCATGCTTCAGGGAGGAATATGGTGGACACATATGTTCAACACCATCCACTATGAGATGTCACACACACGCACACACACACACACACACACACACACACACACACACACACACACACACACACACACACACACACACACACACACACACACACACACACACACACACACACACTGACTGCTTGGAGGGAAACCAACATCTATCTGAGTTATGATTTCATTTTCACAGCAACAAAGTTTTACGGCATTGAGCTGGAGGTGGTGAGGAGATGCGCACACACACACACAAGCATACATATACACGCTCACCGAGTGTCGAGTAGTAGAAGGGGAAGAGGGTGAGGTCGCTGGAGAACTCAGGGAAGTGCGTAGAGTCCTCCAGGCAAAGAATTCCACATAATCCTGCTCCTGGTCATGTGCGTCCGTATCCGGTCGTGGATAATCTGAAAAAAAAAACAACAACAACAACGCATACATTACTATTACAGTTTTTTTACAGTCACTACGACACATTTCTCAATACTTGGGTCACTTTTTCAAAACTCTTCACACAGTTCTCCTAACCAACTTTCAGCTCGGTACAGCTGTTATTTTCACATTCAAAATCCACTAAAACTACCAAATCAATGCCTCAAATCAACAGAGGTGTCAAGTAATGAAGTACAAATACTTCGTCACTTTACTTAACCCTCAGGTGCTCTCCGTTTCGGAGTCACACTTATCTTCCCGGTCAAAAGTGACCAGACACCTAAAAATTAAACTTTCTCCATCCCAGTAAAACCAATGCAATTTATTTTTGTTCTATAATATTTATTCTTTGTAATTTAGTATTTTGAGACAATTTAATTGAATTTATTAATATTTATGCAATATGTATGGTTTATTTTTGCCATGGAGATATGTGTGTGTATGTATATATATATATATATATATATATATATATATATATATATATATATATATATATATATATATATATATATATATATATATATATAAAATATTAATGCAGTATTTTAGTTTAATATAGAGTCTAGGCCTTCAGAAAAAAATATGTTTAGAAGAAAATTAGCACCATCTGGTTACAGTATAGATAAAAAGCGTATAATCATGGTATAACCACTATATGGCATGTACAGCTCTCTATGGAGAGACATGTGAATTCCCAGCTGTTTATGAACACTTTTTTTGTTGTTGTTGGATTTGAATATAAAGTTGAAACAATCTCAAAAACTATTTCTTATTAAAAAAATTGACTGAAATTATTATTATTATTATTATTATTATTATTATTATTTTTTACAATTTCCCATTCATTTCCTATGGGGGTAATTTTTGACCAAAGACCACAAGTGTGACTATTTTTTTTAAGACCACTTAGCATGCTCAGATCAGGACCTCAATTTTTTTTTTTTTACATACATAATGCCATAAAAGTCACCATGTTTCGTAACATTGTGATGAAGCTGTGATTTTTAAAAATTCAAAACATACTTTTTGAAATCAAAATGTATTGGTGTGTATGTGTATAAAAGTGTGTTTGTATGTGTGTGTTGGTGAGTGTGTCTGTTTTGCACTCTAGATGTTGTAGACTGTCACCCCTTTCCTGCGGTGTACTTTTTTTTCAGAATCGTGGCCGATTTTTAAATTGTACATACAAAAATGCAGATAATTTTTTTGGTCAATTTCCCATTAATTTCCTATGGGTTGTCATTTTTGACAGAAGAGCAAAAGTGTGACTCATTTTTTTACGACCACTTAAATTGCTCGAATCATGACCTCAATATTTTTGTGTGTTCACATACCCAATGCCATAAAAGTCACTAAGTTTCGTAATTTTCTGAAGAAGTTGTGATTTTTAAATATTCAAAACAGATTTCTTTAATCACAATTTATTGGTGTTTTTGTGTATAAAAGTGTGTATGTGTGTGTAGGGGTGGGTATGTCTGTTTTGCACTCTTGGGGCTCTATCTTGCACCCGGCGCACATGACTTTATACACTGACGCATTTATCATTCCAATTTTGCACTCGCACAAAGCGGGCTTTTTTCCTCCACAGACGCACGTCGGTAAACTAACAAATGAACTTGCGCTTCCTGGGCGGGTTGGCGCAAAAAGGAGGCGTGTGTCGACGCAAACAATCCCTGGTGCTATTTTGCAGTTCCAGAAAACAATTGTGCCAATGACCAGAAAAAAACTGGTCTAAAGTCAGTGGCGCGTTGCGCGTATATTCAGATGCTATTTTAAACGTGCATGCTTGGCCATAATACAGAGTGTGAACAACGCGGATACACTGTAGATGATTCTCTCATCAACACAGATGCATTTTACTTTTTGCAAATGATACATTATTATACGGAAAAATATATAAACATGAGGGAAATCATTGTTGTGTCCATGATGATGGGAAAAACAGGCATAAAGCTTACACATTTACCCAAATTATTATATGCATGTCTAACCCGAAGCTAATTTGGGTGGGTTTGTCCCATCCCCAGTGTCCCTTCTCTTTCTTTTACGGCCCTGACAGGAACATCGTTCTACTTGGCTGTGAACCGATGCTGAAGCGCGCCTGGTAAATGCGCCGTTAAAATAGAATTGCGCCACGGAACAAGCGCATCTCGTTCATCATGCTCTTAAAGGGAATGTGATATGACGCTCTTATTGGTTTATTTCCGTTAGGCCCAAACCACACCTATGAATAATGAAGCTACTCCAGACCAACCCCTTTTAGATTTGCGCCAGGCGCAAGAGGCATTTATCCCGCCGGGAAAATAGCAACAGCGCCGGAATCCGCCCACAAAGTTAATTGCGCTTTGCGCTTTGACACTTGCGTTTCAGATCGTTAAAATAGGGCCCTTGATGTTTTAGAGTGTCACCCCTTCAATGCTGAGCACTTTTTTTTCTGCATTGATGACTCAATTTGTAGATTGTACACACAATAATTCTCAAAGTTTTTATGTTTTTATCAATTTCCCATTCATTTCCTATGGCCGGTCATTTTTGACCGAAGAGCACAAGTGTGACTATTTTTTTGTGACTAGTGGTTAAGTGTCAACCACTTAGCATGCTCGGATCATGACCTCATTTTTTTGTGTGTGTGTGTGTGTGTGTTCACATACCCAATGGCATAAAAGTCACCAAGTTTCGTAACATTCCGAATGAAGCTGTGATTTTTAAAATTTCAAAACTTTCAGAAAATGTTTTTGATTAGAAATGACCGAAGAGCACCTGAGGGTTAAGTAGAAATTTGTGGGTATCTATACTTTACTTGAGTCATTATTTTTCAGCCGACTTTTTACTTGTACTTCTTACATTTTCACGCAATTATCTGTACTTTCTACTCCTTACATTTTAAAGAATAATATACCATTCCAAGATATCATGCCTCTGAAGTTTGTCTGCACCATTACTACACTTATAAGCAACTAGTCATCATATCTTCCGCTCCACGAAACACGTTAATGCTCAATAGTACACATATGGTTCTTTAAATTTGCATTTTGCCAATATGGAAATTGGCAGAAATTAATTTTCTATGAGCATATATGTGACTGAAATAGGTAGTGCATCCCAAATTTTTAACATTATAGTGATGGCCATTAGAAAAATGTTTTTTTTTAAGGAGGGTTAGGCCTAAGCTTTTGTCCTTAATGGAATTTTTTCCTTGCATTAAGTTTACTTTTATACTTTAAGTAGTTTTGAAACCAGTTACTTTTACACTTTTACTTGAGTAAAAAGCTTGAGTTGATACTTCAAATTTAAAACCTAGTATCTATACTTCTACTTGAGTAACCAATGTGAATAGTTTTGACACCTCTGCAAATCAACACATTCTTCCATAACACCAGCGAAGGTTGACAGCCAACAAGCACACTTTGTCACCCACAGAACAATGACCTAAAAAACACTAACTCTACTGTTAAGAATTCACTGCAATATGTGTTACTGGAATGAATCCGACATTATGCAATATGCTTCAATATTTTTATATCTTTTTTGTTTTTTTGCACTGATTAATTCCAAAATACACAAATTTGTATACACACACCATTCACCGACACAGATACAATAGGAATGCTAATCTACTCAGTCTTCTGCATTTGGCCACAGGTTCTCATCCACATCACATCTTATGTCATCTTGGGCCAGCGCAGTCTCATCCCAATTCGTCATATAACTGACGTCTTGGGATGTCTTTTGACCATTCGTCAATATATGCCTTTCAGGCCCCCTTAAATGTCAGTAGATGACGTTCATCGGATCCTAACTCTACCTCAGACCTAAACCTAACCCTAAACCCAACTCGTCACCTGAACTGACGTTACAGGTAAAGCGTCAGTTGTATGACGACCCGGGATCGTCATCTACTGACGTTTAAGGGGGCCCTGAAAAGGCAATACACCTAGGAAATAATCTTCTGGCATGCCTGATCCATCCCTGATAATCTTCTGCTGATATGTCCAGGCATCCAGCATTCATTTGATCATGTGGATAGTGGTCATAAACCTTCCACCTCTATGAGGAAAATAATTCCTCTATCTATGGGGTTGAGGAATGGAGAGTAAGGTGGGAAGAAAAGTGACATCATTCTGCACTGGGATGGGCTGCAAACCACTTTGTGACTGCACGGGAATGGTGAAATGCCACATTGTCCCATACAATTATACATGTTGGCTGATTTCTTCTCTCTGCATCCCTTTCCTCACCTAGCACAACCCTTCCATAGAGATCATGCAGGAACTCAAGGATACGCTCAGTGTTGAATGGCCCAATTAGTGGTTTGTGTAAAAGTGATCCATCAGTGGATATTGCTGCAGCACTTTGTGATGTTTACATACCCTTTTTGTTTGAATTTATTCATTCGTCTAGGCTAAAAGCTGCTAGTTGGGATTTTTCTCACACTGGGGTAGGCTACTGATTGCACTGTCGGGGTTTATTTTGCAATAACAACTAGATGTACATTATCTATTACTAAACAAATGTAACATTATTGGAAAATGTCATGATTATGAACAAAGTTATGGCTGACCATCCCTATGAGCACATTAACTCTTTGTTTATTCTCTAATTATTAAGTATTAAGTAACTCTAATTGTTAAGTATTGTTCATTATTAGTTTATGATATCTAATGCATAAACAAATGTAACATTATTATACAGTGTTACAAATATACATAAAAGTCAACATAAAAAATATAACCCTTCAAAGATTTTGTAGAAGCCAGCTTTGTGTGATTATGCCTCAAAAATAAAAAAAAAATCAACATGGCCGACTATCCTATCAGTCTTCAAAGGCAACGCACAGACACCATTCTCAACAGTATGCACACAGGCCTAATTACTCAAATTAAACACATTAATCTCATTTTATTACAAGACTAATTAATCACAATCTGCCTCACCCTCATCACAACAGGGTGCGTGCGATCTTTAAGCCATAAATAACCAGTACTGTAACACACACACACACACACACCACTACAGAATTTGTCCTGAGTCCTTCTCCCACTGGGCTTGATTGGTTCTGTCTCTGCAGAGCCAATTACGATCAACTACAGTCTAAAACGCTCATGTCAGGGAGCATGTGTGTTTGTGTATCTTTGTGCATTTACATGCTGATGTTTTAATGTGCTGTACGTGGAGTGTAGGGATTTTGTCAGATCCACGTAGCTAGTGAAGCATCTTGCAGCTCTTGTGCAGTAGAGCAGGGGAATGAACTCAACGTGGCATATGTTCTAGAGGATGTGCCAGTGAACCCGAGTCCACGGAGAGGGCATTTGATCTATGTGGTTAATTAGGCAGCATTTATTGCTGCATGCAAACACACCGCACATGCACGAGTGTTGAAACACTCATAGTTTGTCAACATGGTGCGGACTTCACAGTGCACTAAATATCAGTCTATAGAATAAAGTGTAAATGGTCCCCTCTGTATGTTTTTGTTTCACTAATTCTACTTTTTCCCAATGATCTTCGATGTTATCCTGACACCTATTTGTCTGGATGAAAGAAGATTAAGTTAAGATTAAGTCCTTTAAGTTATTAAATGAATAAATTATCAATTGCTGCTTGACTATGGTCGCAAATTAAGTCGTTAGCCAAATAGTTCAATGATTAGGTGATTCCCAAAATTGTAGTTCCACTTTACATTTGCTAACAGCATTGCAAAATTATATGAATGAACTACAGCTTTCAGTAAGAATTTTGTTTTTGTTTTTTGAAACGCCTGAATTTATTTGATCAAAAATACAGCCCAAAACAGTAATATTCTGAAATGTTATTATAATTCAAAATATCTGTTCCCTTTCAAGGAAACGAGATGCTGTGAAAAAAAACATAATAATAGCGAGCGAACAGCAGTTCAGGAAGTGTGTTCATCCCTGCCTGTTCAACACCTGTTCAATTTCTCATTAATGCAATTATCTAATCAACAGCTTCAATGCATTTAGGGGTGTGGTCCTGGTCAAGACAATCTCCTAAACTCCAAACTGAATGTCAGAATGGGAAAGAAAGATGATTTAAGCAATTTTGGCATGGTTTTTGGTGCCAGACGGGCCAGTCTGAGTTTTTTTTTTTTTACAATCTGCTCAGTTACTGGGATTTTCATGCACAACCAATTCTAACCGAGGAATGCAGCAAAGCATTTGTGAAGCCACAACATGTACGGCGATGGGCTACAACAGCAGAAGACCCCACTGGGTACCTCTCATCTCCACTACAAATAGAAAAAAGAGGCTACAATTTGCAAGAGCTCACCAAAATTGGACAGTTGAAGACTGGAAAAATGTTGCCTGGTCTGATGAGTCTCGATTTTTGTTGAGACATTCAGATGGTAGAGTCAGAATTTGGCGTAAACAGAATGAGAACATGAACAAAAACACTAACTCTACTGTTACCATGCCTTGTTACCACTGTTCAGGCTGGTGGTGGTGGTGTAATGGTGTGGGGGATGTTTTCTTGGCACACTTTAGGCCTCTTAGTGCCAATTGGGCATTGTTTAAATTTCACAGCCTACCTGAGCATTGTTTCTGACCATGTCCATCCCTTTATGGCCACCATGTACACATCCTCTGATGGCTACTTCCATCAGGATAATGTACCATGTCACAAAGCTTGAACTTGACAATGAGTTTGTACTGAAATGGCCCCCAGTCACCAGATCTCAACCCAATAGAGCATCTTTGGGATGTGGTGGAATGGGAGCTTCGTGTCCTGGATGTGCATCCCACAAATCTCCATCAACTGCAAGATGCTATCCCATCAATATGGTCCAACATTTCTAAAGAATATTTTCAACATTGATTCAACATTTCTTGTTGAATCAATGCTACATTGAATAAAGGTAGTTCTAAAGGTGAAAGGGGGTCAAGGTGTTCCTAATAATCCTTTAGGTGAGTGTATTACAGGTGAGCATACACATTCTTGAGGGGGCTGAATGTAAGCATTGTGAGCTGCTACTATTGAAAACGCTGTGTTCCTGTCGAGCTCTTTTCAAGCTCTTTTCTGCTCACGGTTCTCGAGGCTTGGGTCCCGCTTGGTTGTAGGGTTCACACATGGATCTGGCATAGGGATTAGAGACAAGCCTCACCCTTTCTCTGCCTTCACCTGCCAGGTCCAGTGTTTTGTATCAGGGTCTATAAGTACGCTCTGCGGTTACTTCCTCCATGAGTGAAGGTACTGCAATTATCTGGATATAAAGAAGCTGGATATTGTTTGTATTGAGAGAGTTGTATCACTTCAGACTCCTGCATTTGACATCAAGTGTACAACCTCTTCATCGAGGCTTCCCGTTATTTCCCAGGGTGCAGCGCTTCCCAATGAGTGCTTATCTGAATGAAATGAAGCGGCATCAGGTTGCTCGCTCCCTCCGAGGAGGGCTCTAGAGCAGGGGTGCGTTTCTCGAAAGCATCGTTGGCCAACTATGGTCGCAAGTTCCGTCGTTATCAGCATAGTTCAACGATGTTTCCCTAAACTCATCGTTCCAACAAACATTTGCAAACAGCAAAGTTGTGTGGTTTGAACGACAGCTCTCGATCTGTGGTTAGAGGCATCATTTCTATATTGCAACACTTTTGGACGTAATAAATCCTTATCTTGAGCAAAATAAGTAAGCTGACATTCAGTACAACCGGTGTCTTTTATTTAGAATAAATACAAATGTAATTTACGTCTTTTATTTTTTCAAAAGATTTGAAGTACCGTGTTTGAAGAGTGTGCATGTGCGAACATGCTCTAATATGTAAGAACGAGCTAAACATTGAGCCTGGTAATAAAGCAAAATAACTGAGAACAATTAGAAATAGTCCTCAGATGACTTGTCAGTAATTTATATTTAAAAAATCTAGCATTAATTGGATCTTAAACAGTTTCATTAAAAGTAGTTATTACTCCACCACATGCGAAACCAACGTGGTTGAACGATACTTTGCGAAAGTGGGTTTCGGGAAACAGTCGTGACTAGCTATTTGATTTCTCCAACGATGCATCGTACTATGGTAGTGAGGCAGTGAACTACGTCGTTGTACGGGAAACGCACCCCAGACAAGTCAGTTGCTACCTGCTGGCTCGCCGATTCAGGATTCACTTGCTGCTGAAGCTACACCTGAAGCTAGTCTCAAGACACTGGTACCCATAGTAGATTTTTTGGCATACAGTGGATACATCAGTTCAGTACAGACTACACATCAGTGGTCTCTTAAATTAACCATCAGTGTGGTCTGCGGTTGCACCCTTTATACAAGATCCTCCTGTGGGCTCAGGGAAAGTTTCTCTTTCTGATGACACATCCCGGGTCTCTAAATCAGTGGGCATACATCCTGTCATTGCAGGTGGTGGAGCTCCTGTGAGAGAAGTTCGGAAGTAGATCTGTTCGCATCTCAGATCTAGTAGGGCTAATTTTCCACTGTGGTTCTTCCTCACTCATACAGCTCCATGATAATGCAGACATAGCCATATTGCAGACATGGCCGTGGTTGCATCTGTACACCTTTCCCACAATTGCTCTGCTCCCGGGAGTTCAGGAGAGAGTTCACCGGGACGGGTTCGTATTCTATTCGTCTTCTCCGGCCCGAGTATGGTTCTTGGACCTCATGTCTCTTCTCTGGAGATTCCGCCCAGTAGGGACCTTCTTTCTTAGGTAAAGGGATTGATCCTTCACCCCAGTCCAGTTGTGGAAACTGTGGGCTTGGCCACTGAGGGGGCCCAGCTCATAAGTACAGGTCTCTCAACAGAGGTTGTTGAGACCATCCTCCTCTCCAGACCTCCATGAGGAAACTCCACACCCTGAAGTGGAGATACACTTCATGGTGTGGAAATCGCCAGCTGGACCCAGTTAACTACCCTGTTGGTACAGTGCTGGAGTTCCTACAAGAGCACTTCTCTGCAGGGTTATCCTCCTCCAGCCAATAGGTTTACTGTATGTGGTGGCCTTAGGCCTTGCTTACCAGACTCCTTTGGGTGGTATGTCTTTGGGGAGACACCTTTGAGTAACCCGTTTAAAAAAAAACATTTATTATTATTAGGGCTGTCAGTTAATCTCGTTATTAATGGCGTAAAAGCATACCGATTTTAACGCCGTCGATTTTTGGCCTAGCAAACTTTGTCATTTTTTTCATAAGCTTTTACAACAGGACGCGGTGCTGTGCTATGAAACCCATTCAATTCAAATAGCTTGCGACACGTGAGGACGTTTTGTTGCTTCGTCGACCAAAGCGCAAGCGGATCTAGCTTTGTCTAGAAACAAAACAACAGACACGCCGCACACACTTGTTTGGGCAAAATAGTTGGTTGGTTCACGTTACATTTTGAGTGGATGACGAGCGCAGAGACGCTGAAATGGATGCCAATAAGATTCTGAATGGAAAGGTTAGTTTTAAAAGTTACCAAATGGTCCCATTGACAAGACCAAAGTGATCTGTGTGTTTTGTCATTGTGAACTGAGCTATCATCATTGCAGCATGTCCAGTCTGAAATACCACTTGATGATGGCCAAGCACACTCGCCCCTCTCGTCAATATCAGGACCTCGTCAGTATTTCTTTCACAATTTTATTGATGGACAATTACATTGTGTGAGAGATTATTTGCTCCAAGTGAGAAAGTGTGAAATTGAACGCAGTATATGGCAACGTTATTTTCAATACAAAAAGCATTTGCACAAAGCAAGCCGATCCACTTTTCCATGTTGATGCGAGCATTAAGTTGAGAAAAAATAATGGGACAAAAATACATCAAGAGACATTTAGAACAGATTAAAATGTGCAATTAATCACAATTGTCGTCTATGACATTAATGTGATTTGAATTGTAAAAAGTTTAATCGTTTGACAGCACTAATTATTATTTTATTAGTATTGTTTAATTATTATTAGTGTTGGGGAAACATAAATTAATAATAATTAGGCTGAAGGAAATATGAATTCGTGCATGTACAATAGAGGGCATATATATTTGTATTATTTAACATATTTAATTATTGCAGGTTTGCATAATATTCTGATTTTGCATTTCACTGTTTAAATTTCACTACAATTTAAAGAGAGATTTGGTACCATTTTGGGTAATCACTCAATGACCAGTGTAAAATCTGGGTCCTAAAGCAAAACCAGTTAAGTCCCACAAAATACCATTTTAATTGTTACAGTTGTTTCTGATCACTGTGGCATGTTGGTGAAGTTGGCAGAAATATTCCTCTGTCTGCTTTCTGAACACATTTCTGAACACATTTTTAGTCAGTCATATTTTTGGCAGTGACGTCTGGCAGATCTCAGTAAGGCCTGTTATTAAAAGACTTGTCCAACACCTTCCTGAGATGAAGAGAAACCAAGCACAAACTTTCCTTAGCATCTAGCTGACCAAGGCATGCTCGTACCCTGGGAGAAAGTTCTCAGAGACGTGAAAGTGAGGGAGGGAATGTTTGTGTAAATCTGTCTGCATTTTTATGTGTTGGAGAGGTCTGGAAAAGACCAAGTGCGTTTGATCATGGCAGGTATCATCTTCTTATGTGTGACAGCAACTCATGATGAAAGCTTTTGAAGAAAACAGAAGATGTCAACGAGGGGAGAGACAAGAGAAAGCAAGAAATGAGTGAGTGAAAATGAGAGACAGAGACAAAACAAAAGTGTATGCTAAGCATGATCAGCATTAACTAAATTACCTACTGTATATGAACTATGACGCTGTGTGGGAAAACAAAAGAGAGTCTCATGTATAAAACTTTACATGGATTTCATCGTAAAATATAATTACTTATTTAACAACAACTTTTACTATGCATAACCTGGTGAAAAATTAATTGCATTGAATGTGCACTTGTATTTTACTTCAAATCTTAAAAGTATATGTTAAAAAAACGGTACCTAAAATTAATAGGACACTCAAAAAAGTCCACTTTCACTGTTTCTTAACACACTTATAAAAGTGCACGTTACAAAACTGTTAAAAATCTTTAAATCATTATGTTTAAATAATCTTCTGTCGTGCTTTAAAGAAGTACACTTATTTTAATGTGACAAACATACTAAAGAACATGTCAAGAATGAGGTAACACTTTATTTCACATTGTCCTTGTTACATGTGACAGTTACTATAGTAATAACTATAAATTAGCCATAATTACTTGCAACTAACCCAAAATAACATCCTTATCCTAACCTTAACCCTATAGTACACGTAATTAATATAACTTGGTACATAAATGTATATTTGTACAGTAACAAGGAAACCTTAAAATAAATTTTGGTGGAGGGGGATTATGGTGTGGGGTTGTTTTTCAGGGGTCAGGCCTGAATGGAACTCTTAAAGCTTCAGCATACCAATACATTTTGGACAATTTCTACTCCCAACTTTTTTTGAACATTTTAGGAATGGCACTTTCCTGTTCCAACAAAGCAAGGTCCATAAATACATAAGTTGCAGTTTTCCATTACCCTTCAATTTGCGCAAATTGAAATTGCGAAATGAAGATACGCTCAATGGAAACACGTAAATTTAGCAAAAACTCCCGTTTATCGCAAAAAAGTTTTTACGCTCGCATGAGGAGGTTTTTCAGGCAATTCGAGAAAGTCACCTGACTTAGAAGACTGTGTGTTTTAGGTCCGTGTCCGCAAATAATAATAATAATTAAAGCTGCAAGCAGCATTTATTGGGGTTTAAGCAGTTAAGGCCTTTAAGCACAAAAGCATCAAAAGGCATTGAGTTTTATTTAGCATACATTTATCCACTGACATAATAGATGGAAAACACCATTTACAGCCATTACTGGCAATTTACCATGGTAAAAAGCTTTAAAACCATGTATTTCTTATGCATAAGAAATACATGGTTTTAAAGCTTTTTAACAGTTATAGCGTCACCTATAGTCCGATCTCCATGAAACTGTACATGCCTCTTCAACATGTTATGACACATATGCTCATCAATTTTTGTGAAGTTTGTGAAGTACCTTTTGTGAATGACCCTGTTATAGCAAAACAAATGACAAAGTTAGACTTTTTTTGATAATTATTACAGTTTGTTTCCAATTGCTCACACAATGAAATAACATCACAATTATTTAAACGGACACACAGAGAGCAAAACTTCTTCTCAAGTTTCCAAAAGTCTAAACACATTTTCTGCTTTACACACATTTTACATTTCAAAATGCCACTTTTAAATGCACTGAACACAGTTCTCTGCATAAGACACAACAATCTGACATAAAGTCACATGTTTGCCACTTTAAAACACTACCATTCAAAATGACACTACATGAGCTAATTGGCCAATTACATGTGCCACCTGGCCAAACACCTCAATGGTTAATTGTTAACACTTCAATCAGGATGTAAGTACTATAAAAAGGCCACAGATGAGCACCGTTTTTGTTACAACAACAATGGAAGACGTTGCAGAGAGGAAGAGGAAGAGGGAGGTTGAGAATAAGAGGGGAAGGAAGAGTGAGAGGTAGGGGTAGAGCAGGTAGAGGAGTTCATGGCCAAAGAAGACAAACACTTTCAAATGAAATCAGAGCAACCTTAGTAGATCATGTCATCAACCATGGGCTGACAATGCATGAGGCTGGACAGAGAGTGCAGCCAAACTTGAGCCGTTTTACTGTTGCCTCTGTCATCCGGACCTTTAGACTGGAGAACAGGTATGTAACCAAATTTTCATGTAGTTCACCCTATGTAATAGTGTACTGTTTACTTACAGTAGTGTATGACATCAGCCATTCATGAACTGTACAAGTTTCCTGTACAATCTACTCTACTGTGGGGAAAAATATTTAGGCTGCATTGTCCAAGCCCTGTATATTTTATTTTTTCTAAAGGACTGAGAGACGACACCTTGGTGGAGGAAGGGGCCAAATGTTCACCGGGGTACAGGAAGCTGCCATTGTAAACTTGGTTTTGGAAAATAATGAAATCAGATTACGAGAAATTCAAAATCCACATCATCCAAGACAACACCTTATTAAACAACATTCAACGAGTCAGTCTGTCCACATTGGCTCGCATTCTGAAGCGACACCAAATCAGATTGAAACAACTTTATAAGGTGCCGTTTGAGAGAAACTCTCAAAGAAACAAAGAGCTCAGACGAGCATATGTGGATGAAAGTACCATATTGACTGCAGTAGGCTACACTACACGCAACATTGTTTCCCAGTGTAGTGGATAACACCATATTGACGGGACGAGTTTTGTTCCTTGTTTTGAGGGAGTACTGGAAATGGATGCTCATGCAATCCCACATGAGTTCATCTTTATAGATGAGGCTGGGTTCAACCTAACAAAGACCAGAAGAAGGGGAGAAACATCATTGGCCACAGAGCCATTATAGATGTTCCTGGCCAACGTGGCGGGAATATCACAATGTGCGCTGCCATCTCCAGTATGCATGGTGTCCTCCACTGTCATGCCAACCTTGGACCATACAACACAGGCCATATTCTCACATTTCTGGACAGACTTCATGACATTCTCATACCACCAGAGCGTATGAATGAAGCAGAGCATGAAAGAAACCGGTACGTTGTAGTATGGGACAACGTGAGCTTTCATGTGCAGCCCCAGTCCAAAACTGGTTTGCAGACCACCCAAGATTTGTCGTGCAATGCTTCCCACCATACTCACCATTTCTGAACCCCATAGAAGAGTTCTTTCGGCATGGCGGTGGAAGGTATACGACCGGCAGCCCTATGTGCGCATGCCTCTTGTGCAGGCGATGGAAGAGGCATGTGATGATATTGATGTGGGTGCAATTCAGGGATGGATAAGGCACTCAAGGCGCTTCTTCCCTTGATGTCTGGCAAGGGAAGATATTGCCTGTGATGTTGACGAGGCGTTGTGGCCAGACCCAGCTGTGCAGCAAGATGTTGCCTAATTATTTTTCTTGCCACTGGAAGTTTCTGGAAGTTTATTTTTCAGTTTACTGTTTTTTTGTAAAAAAATTAAAAAAATTTCAGTCCCATCATGTAAATATTTCTGCTGTGCATATGTTGCACTGACTGGTTTACTGTAGTAAAAAAAATGAAGTTTCAACAGCATGTGTGTATCTGCAAATATTTCTGTGCATGTGAACAATCTGATACATATTTTACAGTAGTATTATGGCAAAGCATACTAAAGACAGGAATGCTTTTCGTTATGCCCAACAGTGTGCAGTTGATTAGGCAAAAATCTAGTCATATGAATGAAGTGTGTGCCACTTCAAGCAAAAGTTTGATTTTGATAATGCTATGTGTAGTTTCAGTTGCAGTGCTTCATTTTGCAGGATATATGAGGTATTTTGCAGTTTGGCTGTGTGGTTTTGTGAATTGTATTAAATATTTTATAAAACCAGACTAGTTTGCAAAATTGTGTGTTAGCAATTGGAAAAAACTGTAATCTAAGAGAATTGTCCTAGACTGGTCTGGTTCCGATTGGGCATGAATATTTAACGAATGATTTGATTGACAGCAATGGTTCTAAAGGCAAAGTTGTTCAGCGTGAGGAGATCTATCCAATGATATGCATTTTGTGGGGATGGGAGCAACACCACATGATTGCAGAGCCATAGAACTAGTTAGCGCCAACTAGTGATCGATTTCTTTCAAAACTCTTACAGACCTCTTGGACCATGAGTCAAACATGCCCGTCAAGTTTCGTTCCGATCGGCCTCCGTTAACCTTGTCTCATTGGTGCTCAAACTTCATTGGCCAATGGCGGCCATGTTTTTTGAGATACACTAATGTCCTCATACACATACATGGGGACTTAGACCATGACACTGGATACCAATTTTCAAGTCAATCAGACTAACGGTCAGGTGGTTATATGTTTTTTTCATGTTATAGCGCCACCAAGTGGCCAATCGTCACGATTTTTTTCATGTGACCTCAAAAGGAGCTTCTGAACACGTGACCCAAGTTTAGTGAAAATATCTCATTCCAGTCACAAGTTATAACCATTTTAGTAAAAGTGGCTGTCGTGCCATCCTACATTTTGGTCCCCCTTAGCAACCGATAATTGAAATTGTGAAATTTTTTTTATGATTATAGACATTCAGACTCCAGAGAACAATTCTGCAGTGGTTTGGTTCAGATTGGGCCAAAAACCTAGAAGTAGTTCTCAAAAGTAGGTTTTTCAGAAAAACGCAATTTACTCGAAATTGGGGCGAGCCAATCCGAGGCATGCATCTTGTCCGTCTGGAGCCAAGGATTCCAACGATGTAAGACACTTGAGCCTACGCCCGACGGTTGAGGAGTTATGAGCCATTTCGTACTTTTGCCCGCTGTAGCGCCCCGTCAGGCCGATCGGGGCGTGCCTTTTTGACGCTGTTGGCGGATATGAGTACTATTAGCCCACCAAGTTTCAAGTCTCCAGGACTTACGGTTCGTCCTGCACGATCAGTTTTACATGGAGAATGTTGCATTATGGGTAAATTAACAATAACAATAGGGTTTCAGCACTTTCAGTGCTTGAACCCCTAATAATAGGGGCTAAAAAGGGACTAAAAAGGCCTATAAAAATAAAACCTTTGGGTCTACGCACTTGACGCTTACACTGCTGCGTTCCAAAAACTTTATCAAGCTTTTTAACATGTGCCTTGGAGTGGAGAGAGTCGTTGTTTTGCCTTTTTTGCTCATTTTTCATGGAAATGTGGTGTTTTATTTTTTCACCTTTTTCACCTTTTAAACTCCACCGATGGCCCGATCTCCATAAAACTTTGCACGCTTCCTTAGAATAATATGGCGCACGTGCTCAGCTAATTTGGTGAAGTTTTGAGCAGAGCAGACCATTTTTCAGCCATTTAAATGTCATTCTGCATATGATTTTATGGAGCATTTGCCCCCTTTATAACAGTTAAAGGGCCACCGGTGGACCGACATCCATAAAAGTTTCCAGGCCTCTACAGGGTCAGGTGACGCATGCGCACGCCCGGTTTTGTGAGGTTTTATGCAAATCAGGCAGGTAGAGGGCCGCTTTCATCCATTTCATGGGATTTGCCATAGAAATACATCATTTTGGCACCTTTTTAACAGTTATAGCGCCACCAAGTGGCCATTCGCCCCGTCCTTTTTCACGCGACCACAGAATGAGCTCTCACACAGGTGCGTTGAGTTTGGTGCAAATATCTCGTTCCGTTGACGAGTTATAGGCGATTTAGTGAAAGAGGCTCCTCCCACTTGGGACGTTTTGGCGGCCCTCAGGGACCGTGAACCCAAATTTCAACTTTTTTTTGATAATTATTGACATTCGGACTCCATAGAATCTTGCCGCATTGGTTTGGTTCCGGCCGGGCCAAAAACCTAGGACTAGTTCGCAAAAGTAGGTTTTACAAAAAACACAAAATACCCGAAAATGTACCCATGGTGACGAGCCAATCCGAGGCATGCATCTTGTCCGTCTGGAGCCAAGGATTCCAACGATGTAAGACACTTGAGCCTACGCCCGACGGTTGAGGAGTTATGAGCCATTTCGTACTTTTGCCCGCTGTAGCGCCCCCGTCAGGCCGATCGGGGCGTGCCTTTTTGACGCTGTCGGCGGATATGAGTACTATTAGCCCACCAAGTTTCAAGTCTCCAGGACTTACGGTTCGTCCTGCACGATCAGTTTTACATGGAGAATGTTGCATTATGGGTAAATTAACAATAACAATAGGGTTTCAGCACTTTCAGTGCTTGAACCCCTAATAATAATTATCATCATTAGCCTATTATAACAGACGCTATTATCCAAAAAAAAGGAACAGAGCAATTCGTCACATCTCATTCATAGTACAGGTTGGACAATAATAATAATAGGGCTAAGATTATCACAAAAAAACACTCGATTTTGACCAATATTCAAGAGTGTGTGCGGAGTTTGGAGCACACACTGGATGGCAGACAGGCGCCGTGAAAACTTTCATTTTCCCATCAACAGTGTAATCAGCTTAAACTATCATTTCTGGTTATACAGAAAATAATAATACATTATTTGCAACTACTTTTATTTGCGTAATGTCACAATAACAAGAAAACGTTGTGCTTATGTAAAATAAAAAAAAAAACAATCATGCGCGCTTTCATGATCTTCGTGAACTGGAGCGCGAGAACTGATAATAGCCTTTATAGACTAAAGCTTTAGGCTAAATGTCCACTTTAAAAAGAGCAAATTCGAATCGTAAACTAATACCTTCTGATTATGTAATCTGTATGAAAGGTGGAGTTCTCTCTAAAGGTATCCAGAGATTATGTTTTTAGCTCGTTATTTTTTCAGATGCATTTATAATAACTCACCTGTAAAGCACTGCAGGAAAAATATCATAAATATCCAGGTTCTAATTTGGCCTTAGAAAACCAGTAAAATGTACATTTTCCCATATTAATTTGTGAATATTTTAAATGTTTTAAAGGGACAAAAAGTAATAAACAAATATTTGAAAATTCGTTGAGATGTATAGCGCAGCATTGGTGTGGTCAAACTAAAATGTTGGTGTTCTACTTTGCGTTTTAAAAATACAACAACAGTTCATTTTTCATTTTGCAACGACTATTTGGACATAATACGAGATAGACTTCTTTATTAAATTCATAAAAAAAGAAACAATAATTACAGAAATAGCCTGTATAGGAATACAGGAATGGCTGTGAAATAGGCTATGTTATAAACCTACCAAAGTCCGTTGCCATGATTTTTGGAATGACTTATCGCGAGACGAAAAAAGACGTTTTAGTCGCATTACATCGGTTAATGGAAACACCGTCATTTCGCAATAGTTTTTTATCGACATTTGGAAAATATCGCAAAAATTTTGTGCAAATCTGTAATTGGAACGCGCCTATAGATGAATGAGTGTGATGTGGAGAAACTTGACTGGTCTGCACCTTAACACAATAGAGAACCTTTGGGATGAATTGGAGCAGAGACTGTGAGCCAGGCCTTCTCATCCAACATCAGTGCCTGACTCCACAAATGTGCTTCAAGAAGAATTGTCAAAAAATTCCAATAAACACTCTTAAACCTTTTGGAAAGCCTTCCCAGAAGAGTTGAAGCTGTTATACGTGCAAAGGGTGGACCAACTCCATAAATATGATGTATGAGATATGATATATGATATGTGATGTATGATGTGTGATATATGATATATGATATGTATCTGTATGATATATGATATGATATAATATGATATAATTTGATATACGAAATATGATAGGAGATCTGTGATAGGATATGATATGATTGAAAATATACAATGCGATATGATATACTGGGTTGGGGAGTAACGGAATACATGTAACGGCGTTATGTAATCAGGATACAAAAATCCAGTAACTGTAATTCGTTACAGTTATCAAAAAACGTAGTAATCAGATTTTGAAAAAGGGGGGGGGGGTACAGGATTACAATGGTGTCATTTAAAACTAAGTAAATCTTTATTTTGGCATAATAACACTATATTAATGACTCGCGACCTTACCGTCTATGCTCGCGACACGAGTCACGTGTGCCACCCGCTGGTGACTGCGCAAAATAACAGCTCTCGACAACAATCTCCTCAGACACCGATTCAATCACTGCTGCTAGAAACGATGATGCCCACAGGTAAAAATGCTTTCATTTCTTGGATATTCCGCTGCTATTTTGTTTTTAAAGAGAAAAATTCCAACAACATGGTTTTACAGTGCAAACTGTGCCTTGTTGTTAGCTTATATAGCGTTTATTGAGCCCGTTCTCATCCTTTAGCGTCACATAAAGCGCTTTATGACAAAACGGCGCTATACTACGCACATGGTACCCTTTATCGTTTATATAACACGCGAACTCAAGGCGTCATAAATCCTTTAGCGTAATATAAGACTACCCTACCCTACCCCACACTTAAACCTAACCATCACAGCGCGTGTTATATAAACGATAAAGGGTACCATGTGCGTAGTATAACGCCGTTTTGTCATATAACGTTCTATATGACGCTAAAGGGTGAGAACGCGTTGGTTTATTACTGCTTTAAAATTCATGTATGATCGCAGTTGTAAGTTTTCTAGCGATGCTGGAATCTGTAGAAATTAATAGAGTAGCTTTTTTTAGTACCTAAAATGTCCTTTCATAATCTCTTCGTTCTCAGTCTCACTTAAGGAGATGTTCACTGCTAACGTAAGGGAACTCCTACTGCCAACGACCCAAGTTCAGTCAGGCAAATTAAGAAAGATCACGGCATTAGTCAACAGATTATTTCCTATTTTAAAATAAACTAATATGTAGATTGTGTAGAATTTTTAAATGTTGTGTTTTTATTATTTCCTTGTAGCCTACATAGTACATAATAATCTGTAAAACCATACTGTAGCCACTAGATGTCTCGATAGCCCTTTAAATAAATATATTTCAGGGATGTGAAATTCTTAATGAGTAAAAGTAATATCTGTCCTTGAAGTAATCCAAAAGTAATCAGTTACATTACTCTCATTTTCTGGTACTTGGATTACGTTAGAATACTTTTTTTATGAAGTAATTTGTAACTGTATTGGAATACATTTTTAAAGTATTTAAAGTAAACTCCTGCGAATTTGCAGAAAGTTTTGATTCTATTTCGTGAAGATACTGGACAAAGAGTGTTTTGACACCATGAAAGTATTTTTTTTCATCTTATATTTTTTTTTTCAGTTTCTGAGTTGCGTGTATATGTTTCCAAGTCATACTTTATACTGCCTTAAAGGAGAACTTTGCGAACAATGAACCTTTGGTCTAATAAAACATCGATACCTAGCTCAATCGTTCTCTGAGATTTGTTTTCATGATAATCGAATGTAAAGAGTTTTATCTCTAAAACTGTTTAGCGTATAATGCTAGCACTGGGGCATTGACTAAGTAAAATAAATCGCTAGTTTATACCACTAACAATGCTCAAAATAGCCCCACACTAACACAGTAATATAATGAGTGTCTATACATGCAAAACGAAGCATTGAGAACTTTGTAAGTGTACAGACCGTTTAATAAGAAGATGCGTTATTAAAGACAGTTTACTTCATGTATACAGACAGGAGCTATCTTAGAATATAGTCTCGATAAGTCAAACCACGAACGTCCGTGCTGAGTGATCTGAACTGTATGAAGTTCAGCGAACTTCTGAACTGTATGAACGGCGTTCGGGGATCGACTTATCGAGACTATATTCTAAGATGGCTCCCGTCTGTATACATGAAGTAAACTGTCTTTAATAACGTATCTTCTCATTAAACGGTCTGTACTCTTACAAAGTTCTCAATGCTTCGTTTTGCATGTATAGACACTCATTATGTTATTGCGTTAGTGTGGGGCTATTTTGAGCCTTGTTAGTGGTATAAACTAGCGATTTCTTTTTACTGAGTCAATGCCCCCAGTGCTAGCATTATACGCTGAAACAGTTTTTATAGATAAAACTCTTTACATTCGATTATCATGAAAACAAAACTCAGAGAACGATTGACTAGGTACCGATGTTTTATTAGACCAAAGGTTCATTGTTTGCCGGAGTTCTCCTTTAATCACTGTCTTGATGGCTCAAACATAGCACCGTTTTGAAACATGTCAGCAATTAACTGGAATAACCTTCCTTCTTCACTAAGAGCGATCACTTCTTTCTATATCTTTAAAATATCTTTAGTTACACATCTTCAGACATTATGTTCGTGTTTTTGAACTGTTTTAGGTCTTAAGTTTTAGGTTCTAGGTCTTACACTCATTGTTCAGTGTATGGTATACATGTATGTATTTGTTTACAGTTATGGACTGTATACTTTACATATGAATGTAAGCAGACGTATCTTTAGTGGGTGTATTGAATTGCTTATATGTACAAATTTCTATCTCTATTTTTTGCAGAGGGACTATATATTTATTTACTTATTTATTTATTATTTTTTATTTATTTATTTATTTTTATTTATTTTTACTGTATTGTTATTTCGATATTGTTTATTGTACCATTGTATATCAGTTTATTTATTTATTTATTCACGTATTTATTTATTTACTTATGATTTGTGTGTTATTGTCGGGTGAGGGGGTGGGGGGCTAGCTTTGGGGGAGCATTGTTGGAGTTTGAGTGGGTATGTGAGTGTGTGTGTGGGTTTGTTTTTATGTGTTTGAAATATCGTTTATATTTTACTCTGTATCATCTTGTTTTGTTTGTCATTAATGTAAGGACCCCCTCGAAAATGAGAAATAAATAAATAAATTTTAATGAGAAATAAAATAAAATAAAAAAATATCCTTGAAATAAAGAAATAAATAAAGAAATAAATAAACTAGGATTAAAATATGTAATACACAGCGGGGTTCGTTGTATCAGAGTGTTACAACTAAGCCGCCAAGTGTACAATGATAATCAAATGAAAACGGAGCCACACAACTTTTCAGGTTTAAGTATTATACATTTAATTTGTTAGACTTTCACAAACAATGTTGGAATTTAAAATGTTTAAAATTTAGTGTACTATTAATGATAACTTGTTTATTTATTAAAAATATGGCCTGTTATTAATGCAATAAACCCTTTAAATGTTTTATTTTAAGCTCATTTGTATTATTATTAGTGTTATTATTATTATTATTAATAATACTAATTGTACATGCAGCTGCCACACACAAATCTAATTTAATTGCAATTACAATATTTATTATTTTATTTATTATTATTTATTGCAAAACTATGCAGCCCGATCCATGATATTGTCTCGATCCATGATATTGATCCATAATAGAAGGATGATTGGATGAGGGATGGATGTATGGATATCTGTCTATACAGATGCACAAACAATATCAAACTATACAAATAAAATAGTGCTGAATTAAGTGTTTTACACACAAGTGTTACAACTAACCCCTCTGTCTGTTACAATTAACCCCGCATATGGGGAAAGTTGTAACATTTGCACTTCTGTCACTTTCAGTGCAACTGTACGAAAATGGTAGGTCCTAGAAAAAATATTTAAGTGGTCATTTGTAGCAGAGACATGTATGTTGCTTGTGTAAAACAAGTATTAATCTAAACTAATTATTTTTTAATTAATTGAGCCAAAACCAAAATGCGTTAGGTTGTGCCCCGCTCTCCCCTAACCCTCCCAAGCCTGATGATATATGATTAAATTGTTTGATATTTTGTTGGGTCATCTTATGACTTCAAATGTAAAAATCACTGTAGAACTATAACTATATGGTATACGTTTCCAAAATCGTTCCAACTCTAAGAGAATAGTTGAGTCCCCAACAAAACTACAACTATGAGGAATGATACTCTCTACTGTCTGCTGCATTACCTCACTAGTTTAATTTGTCAAATAAACTTGTGTGTGAGTATTAATTCAGCACTTACGGGAGTTCAGTAGAATGAAATGTCCTTATTCCTAATATCCGCAGGACTAACATGTCATCCATAAACAATATTAAATCCATCAGCATGACAGGAAGTCATGATTCTGATCATGATTCTGCTTATCGCTGCGCCATCAACCTACACCTTTGTTATTGTAAGAGGTTATTGTAGGATGTTATTTTTTATTACATATTGTAGCTTTAAGAAACAGTCAAAGGTCATGACCAAAAATCTGTCATCAGAACATCTTCTTTTGTAAAAGTCATTCAGGGTGCGTTTCCCGTACAACGACGTAGTTCGCTGATTCAGCACAATAGTATGATGCATTGTTGGAAAAATCAACTATGCTAGTCATGACTGTTTTCCGAAACCCACTGTCCCAAAGTATCGTTCAACCACGTTGGTTTCGCACTAGGTGGAGTAATAATACTTTTAATGAAACTGTTTGAGATCCAATTAATGCTAGATTTGTTTTATATAAATTACAGACATGTCATCTGAGGACTATTTCTAATTGTTCTCAGTTGTTTTGGTTTATTACCAGACTCAATATTTGGCTCGTTCTTACATAGTAGAGCACGTTCGCACATGCGCACTCTTCAAACACGTTACTTCAAATCTTTTGACAAACTAAAAGACGTAAATTCCGTGTGCTGAATAAAAGACACCGGTTGTACTGAATGTCAGCTTGCTTGCTTATTTTGCTCAAGATAAGGATTTATTACCTCCAAATGTCATGCAATATAGAAATGATGCCTCTGAACCACAGGTCGAGGGCTGTCGTTCAAACCACACAACTTTGTGATGCTGTTTGCGAATGTTCGTCTGGAATCGATGGTTTCGGGAAACACTCGATTCGTTGAACTATGCTGATAACGATGGACCATAGTTGGCTAACGAGGCTTTCGGGAAACGCACCTCAGGTTTGGAATGACATAACGGGGAGTGAATGACAACAACATTTTATTTTTTTCAAACCATTCCACAAACCCACTGTACAAACCACATCAACCAGCTGGCAGTCTCTCGTTCACACATTTTCCCCAGTATGACTCATTTGGACAAGGCAAATTTCAATCTGCTGTATCTGAGGACTCACCTCTAATGTGGTTAAGACTATCTTTGTGACGGAGGAGAAGTAGGCGTCCCACAGGAACTGTGTCTGCTGCCGCAGTGCCAGGATTCTGTCAGAACTCACAGACCTGGTGATAGATGGAACCTGGAAGAGTGAGACAGAGCAAGATCTGCCTTCAGATGTGCTGTGTGCTTGTGTATTCAAGTATGCTTTAGTGGTTAGCCCAGGCTGTCTGTAATTCAAGTGTCAAGGACTATATTGATAAGATTTGCAGCGATTAACAACTAAAAGTCTCCTCTGTACCTCACACAAAACTATTGCATACAACCGATCACTTCAAATGCAAGGCCATTTGGGCCACTTGTTGCCATTTTTTAATAAATGATTTCTGCTATATATATTAAGGTTAGGTTTAGAGTTAAACTTTATGCAGTATATCAAATGTTCGGGTCCTGAATAAAAAAAGTTCATATCCTGTCCTACTGTACGGTGCGACGCATTGCTGCCACATACATATTATTTTTCCCTCAATTATGTCGTAATAACGAGATCTTATGTCGTCATAACGAGATCTTATGCCGCTTAAACGACATATTTTCTCGTAATAACGAGATCTTATGTCGTTTAAACGACATATTTTCTCGTAATAACGAGATCTTATGTCGTTAAAATGACATACTTTTCTCGTTATAACGACATAATATCTCGTTTTAACAACATAAATATCTCATTTTAACGACATAAATATCTCGTTATAACGACATAAATATATCGTTATTTCGACATAACAAGGGGACATATGCATTAAGCTACATTTAGCGTTCTTATAATGAGTTTCTATGTGAGGAAAATGCTTAAACGCTTTGCGTATTTCATATTCTGGAGCTATCTGATTTTTGTAGTATACTTTATTATGATTTTAGTATTAATGCACGCACATGAACTTAATAAATGTATGTTTTTATTAGGCTACTATATCCACAAACAAATTGCTTTCAGTTGTGTGCAAAATTCAGAATTTAACGAATGTGCAGCGATTTGTACAAATAGAGACTGTGTGTATAAAATACATTTGTTTTAGTTTGTATTAGTGATAATTGTGCGTCCCTTTATTGGGACATTCTAAAACACTTAACGTTAATAAAAGGCTTAATGTGGCTTACTGTACTCAGACAGTAATATTAAAAGACCGAACTCAGTAAACATCATATTAATAAGCTATACTTTGTGTTGTGCAAAAAAAATCATGAGCACAGAATATGAACGCAACGCGTTTAATTAGCCTACACGTTAAGCATTTTCCGTCCATAGAAACCCATTATTAAAAAGCTTAACGTGGCTTGCATTGTCTATAGCTTATTAATATGATGTTTACTGAGTTTGATCTTTTAATATTAATGTCTTAGTACAGTAAGCCACGTTAAGCCTTTTTAATGTTAAGCGTTTTAGAATGTCCCAACATAACTACAATGCGTTCTTTAATTCCCAGTCTTGAAATGAATACAAACCTTAACATAATGGACAGTGTTCAAACCACAGTAAACAATCATACTAATAAAGTATATGTACAAATCTGCTGAGCTCAGAATATAAACTCAACGTGTTTAATTACACGTTAAGCAAATTGCCGTCAAATGAGATCTCAATAAATGGATGCGCAAATTATCACTAATACAAAATAAAACAACCCAGATAGCAAACTGACATTGAATCAACGTGGAAACATGACATCGAAACAACGTTGATCTGACATTATTTTGCTCATTCGAATTAACGTTGAACCAACGTCAGATGCGTCATTCTTTCAAAACTAACAGAAAATCAACTTGAAATCAACGTTGTTTCAACGTTATGAAAGCAAACCAATTTTTGATTTTCATTTAGCTTTGAAGAATGCCGCATCTGACGTTGGTTCAACGTTAATTTGATGAGCAAAACAATGCCAGATCAACGTTGTTTCGATGTCATGAGAGACGTCGTTTCCACGTTGATTCAATGTCAGTTTGCTGTCTGGGAAACGTATTACACAAACAGTCTCTATTTGTACAAATCGCTGCACATTCGTTAAATTCTGAATTTTGCACACATAACTGAAAGCAATTTGTTTGTAAATATAGTAGCCTAATGAAAACATACATTTATCAAGTTCACGGATAATTGTGCGTGCATTAATACTAAAATCATAATAAAGTATAGGCCTACTACAAAAATCAGATAGCTAATATAAATGCAAAGCGTTTAATTTTCCTCCCTTAGAAACTCATTATAAAAACGCTAAATGTAGCTTAATGCATATTACAATGTCCCCTTATTATGTAGAAAAAACATAAGATATTTATGTCGTTATAACAAGATATTTATGTCGTTATAACGAGATATTTATGTCGTTAAAACAAGATATTTATGTCGTTAAAACGACATATTTATGTTGTTAAAACGAGAAATTATGTCTTTATAACGAGAAAAGTTTTAATGACATAAGATCTCGTTATTATGAGAAAATATGTCGTTTAAACGACATAAGATCTCGGTATTACAACATAAGATCTCGTTATTACGACATAATTGAGGGGAAAAAATAATATGTATGTGGCAGCAATGCGTAGCCATGTACTACTGATATTAATGTGAAATAAAACACAGTAATTGGTGAAATGTGTGTATCTGAATGTGTGTGTGTGTGTGTGTGTGTGTGTGCAAGCCTAAAATGTCATTTATTACTATTATGTACTGTATGTTAAACCAGCAAAATTTTAGAAGATACCTCATCCATTGAGTCATGCAAAAATATGAAGATATCAGTTATCCCTAAATGCAATTGTTTTCTTCTGTAATTTGTTGGAAATAGTGGATTGGCTTGAAAACAGTAATTAAAAGCTCAGGGGAAAAGTGTGATATGATCCCTAAATAACATTTAAAAAGTCTGGATTAAAGGGATAGTTCACTTTGAAATAAATTTTTGATATGTTTTAGCTTACCTCAAGGGCATCCAAGTTGTAGGTGTCTTTGTTTCCACAGTATTTTCAACTTTTATATTTTTAGGTTAAACCGTTCTTGTCTGTCAGTCATATAATGGAGGCTAAGGGGGTCCACCAAAAAGCATGCACAGAGAAGTCAAAATTAAACATGATTTAATGACTCGTAAATGTAAGTACACATTGATGTCCTAAGACAGAGACTGTTTTTGTGTGAGAAAATTAACAGTATATATGTCGTTTTCACCTTGTGTAATCACAATGACGTCCAAGTTATCTGAATCAGTTGTGCAATGTCCAACTGAACCGAACTGAATCAGTTCAATGTTACGCCGGAAGTGATCGCTTGCGTGTGACGTCACTCAATATTTACGTGGAGATTTCGGAAGTTTTACCTTTTACTAAACATATTTAGATATACCGAAATCGTCTTCCATTGCGGTTTCCCGTATATCTAAATATGTTTAGTGAAAGGTAAAACTTCCGAAACCTCTGTATTAACAAAGAGTGACGTATGGCGCAGTAGGCCAGCGTAGGCACGCAAGCGATCCCTTCCAGCGCATGCGCAGACCGAAGCGCCTGTGCCGTCAGATCATTTTGTCATGGCTATGATTACAAGAGGTAAAAACAATATAAATACTGTTCGTTTTCTCACACAAACCGCTCGTTTCGTGTCTTAGGCCATCAATGTGTACTTACATTTACGAGTCATTAAATCATGTTTAATTTTGACTTCTCTGTGCATGCATTTTGGTGGACCCCCTTAGCCTCCAGTGTATGACTGATAGACAACAACGGTTTGACTGAAAAATGTCAAAATTAAAAACTGTGGAAACAAAGACTCCTACATCTTGGATGCCCTTGAGGTAAGCTAAAACATATCAAAAATTAATTTCAAAGTGAACTATCCCTTTAAAAGTGTTCTTAGAGTTCTCCTCAGTATTCATAATCTCAATTGGTTATTAATATCAGGCCAGATTAAAAAAAATAAAAATTCTGAAGCTGAAATTTAGGTGCTTAGAAATAAAGGATGTAGCAGCTGTTGCAATGCTGATGATTCTTTGTCAGTTTCTAAGAGTAAATTACATGATGCTTCCTTTTTTTTGTCTGGAACTATTATTGTATTTAAAAATACAATAAAAATATAATTCATTCAGACAGAGACTTGAACTCCCCTCTTCTGCTTTTAAATTCTTTGAATTAAAAAATAATTTTGTTATTTTTGAGGGAAATGCAATTTAAAAACTGCTCTGATGTCATAATGAAAAGAAAGGCCTAATTTAAGTATTAAAATTCCTTATTAACTATTTTGCCTTTTTTATTATTTCTTAGAAAAAAATATTTTAAGAAAACTGCTACACTTTCTATGAATTTTTGAAAGACTTCCAAAATGAAAGTCAGTTTGGTGTGGCCAATTAATCATGTGCTGCAACCAAGACAAGGTTAGTTCAGGTTGTTTTGGGGTGCAACTTACAAAAACGTAATATGTATACAGTATATTAATAATTCAAGATAATGCGTAAAAATACCCTTTCTTTAAAAAAAAAAAAAAAAACTTATAGAAATAAACAAAAGTTAAGATGTGTAGCAGTATTCAAGATTTATAATTACTTTTGTCTTCATGGTTTTGCACCACACAACATTTTAGAGCCAAATTTGATCAATTTAACAATTAGTGTTTTAAACTCTAGATTTTCCTTTAATGGACACTCTTATTTGTCACCATATACATTAGGGATGGAAAACTTTTTGCTTCTCACTAATGAGTTTGCAGCAATTCTCTTTTCTTCTGTTCTCCCCGCTTCACATCCCAGCCTCTCCACACTCTTCCTGAGAAAAAATGATCGACACAGTGTACTGGAAGTGTGAGCGAGAGAAAGATTAAATCCAAGTTTCTTTCATCCATGAGTGCTTTCATGTCTTCTTTCAAGCAGAGAATTATCAGTGCTGCTACTCGACTGATGGGAGGAGGAGGTGTGAACAATGAGGAAGTAAGGTTCCTGATGAAGAGGGATTTTACTTAGCACCCGCCTCTTTTGTTTGGAATTGTTTTGGTCATGAGATTAATACTGAAAGTGATGCGACAGTTTAGTCAAATATTTCATTGATCATAGAATCGGAGACTGACATGAAGAATCTCAAACTCACACAGTAGAAAAGACCAATTCAGCTTCAAGATTTAAGGATCTTAGAAGGAGGGATTTACATCTGACCTCAATACACATGAGGTTTTAATGAAACAACCGAATACAGAGGCAGCATGGAAATGTCATTAAACCACCTCTGAAGGAATAAAAAAAAAATAGTAAAACAACAATGCTTTCTATAGAAAGGAATTTTTCTGATATTCCTGGCCCGTCTTCTAATCTCCTGTGTTTGGAGAATTTTTTTTTTCATTAAATTTGTGTCAGGACTAATTTTGAGGCGAATGAATACAGATGTCAGGTGCCATCGGATCCCATGGCAGGGCTCTTAATGAGATAACAGGCTTTAGTCAAAGAATTAACACTATTGAAAAAATGAGATTAGCTGAATGGATGCAGATCCGGCTGGAACGGGGGCTTGGCTTGTGCCGTATCAGACTGGAGACTTCTCGCTCCAAATCACAAATCTATTTCCAACGTCGGTATTAATTATCAAACTAAAGCTGCTGTTGCGTGTTGATTCATCAGGGTATGCTCCTGTATTATCTCCCATTAAAGCGGAAAAAAGGAGAGATTATGTGGGCCTTCAGGGCGCTTTATAAATCCTATGAGACTGTTAAACCATGTCATGGACTTTGGAAGGATAACACCACCACGGTCCTATGTGCACGCTTCCCTTCACGTGGGCTAAAATGCACCTTTAAGCCTTAAATTTGATTATTTATTTTAGTTTTCAATTAATTTGAAGCTTCTTGGCCCGGTGTGGAGGAGTTGACTCGCAAAGGTCTTTATGCAGATGTCGTTTGTGCATAACAAGTGTATACAAGAGTGCTAGATGGCGTCTGGCCTCTTGTGTGAACTGTTTGCTATATTATACTCTGCTGTTCTAGGACTGAATCACCATACAATAGCTTTCTATTCACACTTGCTTGGCATCTGACATAATGATTAACATAAATGCATGTCTTCTTTTGTCGAAGTGATGGGTGCTGGCAATGCAGTTTGCGCGCAAGACAGTATGCCAACTTACCTAGATCTAGATGCAACACCCATGTGATTGAGGCAGAGAGTTGAGTTGATTCAGTGCTGCATTGATTGGCAGCCTTGTCTGCTGATTATACCAAGCACACAGGGAGCCTATCACAATCACACAGGTAATAATCTCCCAGTTGCACGCTGCTATTTCACACATGGATGCGGCCTGTGATGAGAAAAGTATGTCACAGTATCGATAGAAATAATTATGAGCGATGAGACTCTCTTCCTGTATTGGGAAGTTGGCTGAAATGACTTCATATAGCCGGGGGATTGTGGGAGAGGTGATGTCGTGACAGCATCTTTCTGCTGGCTCACAATCGCACCATAATTATGCAGTGTGAGCACATCTCGCCGTCCCAGCGCGCATGTGAGCATCTCTGGCTTTCGTCTGATTCTCTGGTGTTTTATGCATTTTCCCATCTGATGAGTCTTGATACGCTGATCAGAATGGCATTCTTCACCCGAATCGACAATGACAACTCTGACGCTCTCTGCTGATGTATTCTGTCGGACTCGTCTGTTTAAAATTGGAAACAACAAAGATGACACCTGAATGAAATCAATGGGTGTGTGGAAGGAGGAGATGGAAAGAATGACACAACAATCAAAAACAAAAAAAGGATAAAACCAAGGAGAGTTCAGAGAATGTACGAATGGAAACAGGTGAAGAAATGGGAGAGTAAACAGTTGTAAGAGCAGAAAAAAAAGGAGAACGAGAGCAGGGAAATGAAAGAGAGGGAGAGAGAAAGAGAGTGATGCAAAAAAGAGAGTGAGGGTGCATTGGTAGATGGGAGGGGGACAAAATGAGACCAAATTTTCTTTGGCAATCTCGTCTCTCCTGCTGCAGGTGTGGGGCTATTTCACTAAAGCAGGCCAGACGCGAATGTCATTAGTTCCTAAGCCCCAGGTGAATTTGCCACTGTTCCACATGATTAACCCAGATAATTGTGTGTTGATAGCGAGCATGGTCGAATGGAATACAATTTTCAGGCCAAGATTCCTAAACAAACAGCTCAGCAGAGGGCTGGGAGGTGATGGTGTATTGGGCGAGTCTGTGTGCATGGTTTAGGTGCCATGGTGAGTGCTGTCGTTGGCTTTGGTGTAATCTGCAACAATGTGCAAAACAAAAATAGTTATTGTTGGAAGTTTGTTAGCTTTAGACTTAAAGGTCCCCTAGAATGTTTTTTTTAAATTATTTTATGTTTCCTGGGTTGCCCTTATAATGTTAGTATGTTTTTTTAGATCAAAAATAGTCATAATTTTGAAATAAAAGGCATGTTTCCTAGCCTGATTTTAGCCTCTGCTTTGAACAGTCTGATTGAAGGGGCGTGTCTGCTGTGTGAAACCGGCCTCTGCTGTGATTGGCTGACATGCTTGCATATGAAATAGCTATGTATTACATGTGAAATTTTTACACGCTTTTTTCTCCAACCCACGGGTCCTGCTTTTATGAAATTATTTGGCCCGCCCCAGCCCGCACCGCACCACCGTCTCTATTTTTACAACCCGCCCCACAACATTTTTTTTTATTTCTTAGACCCCCCACAAATATGTCTTGACATGCTGGAAGTGGACATTTTGTGGCGCTACTGTTTGTATATTTTTTACACGAGTTGCACTTCAGGTAGCCGAGACTACTGTTGTCTCCTGCTAGCCTGCAACTATTTATGAGAACCGCTCCCAAACATTAGATTTAGCAGCCTGACCTTTTTTCTTTTAATCATGTATATTCCTGACCGCAATTTCTCCTGCACCTTCGTCTTCCATCTTCACTTATATTTCTCCGTTGTTGTTGTCGAGGCTGGCGGCGGGAGCTGCTTGGCGCACCGCTTCCGTGACGTGTCATGTGACACCAAAGGTTTGGGAACCTCACGCAAGTTACGTTGCTACGCCAATCGTATTGTAACCTTATCAAATAACCTTATAAAATATGAAAATAGATATTCCCAAATATTTAATATAGGCTGGAAATTGCAAGCAACATACATGGATAAAAAATAATAATAATAATTAATGACCCGCCCCAACCAGCCCCGCAAATAAAGGTACAATTTCTCGACCCGCCCAACCCGACCCGCGGGTTACCCGCGGGTTAGAAGTCGACCCGCGCATCACTAATGTGAAACTCTCTCGAATAATTTTACTACAGCTATTATACGTTTTTTACTATTACAGCTATCGAGATTAACGAATCGTGAGAAGTTTTTGAAGTATTTAGATATATTCCCATCACATAAAGTGTTGCTGTGATAAGCATTGAGCAAGCAGATGACAGTCTGTCGATCGCGAGGATGAAGATCTTATCATTGCAACGCATTTTCTGCCTTCTCTGCTTTCACTAATGCAGACACGATCATGTAAATACAGTAAGAGCTTCGTTGTGCAGAGTAAAATGCGTCATTGAATTCATAACGAGTTTGGCAAGTGTCCAGGTAAACTCGCGCTGTGTGGAAACATTGTTCTTTGATCGCTTTCTGTATATAATTTATTCACAATTTAAATACGTTTTTTTTTCATCCTACTAAAAGAAACGATGTGAAGTTGATATTTTTGTCACTGCACTGGTTACTGATGCATAAACAGTATTGAACAATTTTGTGTGAAAGATTAACTGGTATCTGTCTGAATTTGAACAACCACACATCAGCTCGATCCGAGGCCAGCTCTTGGCAAGTTGAGGAAACAGTCGTCGGTGAAATGTTTGGAACTATCCAGAGAAAATAAATTAACCCATTGTTTCTTCAGAGGCTCGGATGAAGGAACTAAAATATACTTTTGTGTTCGTGTGTACATCTAAACACTGAGAAACTTCCATGCTTCGGCTGCGCAGCTCCGTCTCATCCGTCACTGAACATGGGCTGGCATATGCAAAGATTCAACTGTTTTTCAGGGGTGTTTTTCAGAAACGAGATTTAAGTAAGAAGGACAAAACAATGGTGTTTGAGACTCACTGTATGTCATGTCCATGTACTGAACTCATGTTATTTAACTATGCCAACATAAATTCAATTTCACATTCTAGGGCACCTTTAAAGGCAGGGTAGTTGATTTGTTGCCAGAATTTCATTGTTATGCTGGTTGTAATGTCTCTTCACATCCTGATAGCAATCACTAAGTTAAGTGGTCTAAATGTATACATCATCTGTGGAAGGTGTAGGACCATAAAATGTTTTGTCCAATCAGTCCAAATGCAATTATGCAATGTACTACCTGTTTGTCAACGTAAGTATTTCCATACTTCTGTGTGCCCTGTTTTCAACGTATTGCAGTTTTTCGCACTTCCGGGTAGGCTTCATGTTACAGATTAGAATGTTGTCGCTTGGTTTCATGCAATGCAAACTTAGACAGACGTCAACACTGACTCTATAACAGCAATGTCTTTAGAACTTTCTTGAATCTTGATCTTGTTTTGATTAAGCCCTGCCTTTAAAACATAATTGAGTAGACCTGCCTCAGCAACTTTAGCTGTCTGCCTCTTTCTCAGACAAAATGTTGTTCTTTTCTAATGTGTTTATGTGTGTTTCAATGTTTTAAATGCAACTTAATGGATCTATGGATCTCATCTAATATATGTTAAAAAAGTTGTTGCTGAGTGATTTATTATTTAATAAAATTTTCGTATTGGTTAATTATAATGTTGACAGTAAAGTATTCACAGTACATAGTGATTTTGCTTGCTGAACATTAATTCTTTCAAATGAGGCAATTGGCAGTTGATCAGATTTTTTATTTGCTATGGTGTTTATAAAACAAAAACAAATACAAAAGTTCAAAGACAAGAGAGCCAATTCCAGATTCTTTCATTGCTATTCACTGTCTCTTAGCAAAAATATTCTGTTTGTGAGTGCTAACAAGTCATAGTTTAATGTTCTGGGCATGTGACCAAAAGCACAAATTTTATTGGTTGGCCCTATTAATTCCAGCTTGTTGGACTGAACAGACACATTAACAGTCAGCTGTTCATTCAAATTAAAATTTGTATTCATTTTCACACAGAACATTTGTCTTGGTGGGAACAGGTAATTTAAGTAATTTATATGTCTCACTGAAAAGACTGTTCCTCTCCAGTGCCTGTCCGAACATTGCTCTGGTCCAACCAGACTGACATGGCAATGGAGGCTCAAACATTGATGTGAGTTTGGGACAGGAATATATGTTTTTCTAAACCAATGGCATGGATGTTTTAGCCGAAACCGGGGTCCTTGGTGATTCATAATACAAGTCAATGGCTACAGTCACTAGAGAGCCAAAAAAACAGGCAAAACTAAATTATAGCTGAAGTCCGTAGATTTTTTTTTGGGTTAAAAAATATTCAAAGTACTTGTTGGATTTGGAATTGGAAATTTGACTTTATAAGGATAAGCAACACTCACCCTGGATGGGCCTATGAGAATCCAGGAACTGAGTCAACCACAGTTGTTTCTTTTGATGCCTTTACTGGAGCATATGTTTGTGTGTGGTCTGTACAAAGAGAAATAACAATTACAATAAGTAAATAATACAGACTTCAGATCCAATTATTTAACAATCCAATATAGTAAATGATGATACAATCTGTGTGGAATATTACTTGCAATAAGCAAATACAATAGTGCCATGATTAGCAACATTAGCATCAGAATAGGCCATTTAACTATAATCGCCATCAACTCACAACTATACTTGCAATTTACTACAAACATATTAAACAAAGAAAACGACCTATTTCAACATAAATATGACAGCAGTATAATCAACGATCGCATAATTCGACGGCAGATATGAATATCGTGCATGTAACGATCGGTTGATAGGCACCATAGAACACTCGAATTTAGTTTTAATAACTTCAACAAAAATTCATTATATACAAGATTACAATATGAACTTTCTCCTAAGTGTATAACGACAAGATTTAACTCACTTTAGGATGCACGCACACATAACACTCCAAACTTGGATCAGCTCGCGTTTCTTCCTCAAAGGAACACTTTGCGTTAGCAATTAAAAGGGCAACGATCTCTTAAAGGGGCAACGTCTTAAAGGGGCTACACAGGCAAAGCAGTTTGTACAGTACTTATTTGAGAAAATACATAACCAGCCAGTCAGACAATCACAAGTGACAACAGATTCACCCACTGTAAAATGCAAAAGACTATGTTCATGCTTCGATAGTGTCCAAAAAAAAAAAAGACTGCAACCAGACCCATGCGAAAACAATACATATCGGAAGGAAATTTGGCCCTACATGTAATCAAGCAATGCTGACGTTGTTAACATTGACAATTTGAGAACAAATTACATTTTGTATGGCTTGCGTGAAATGATAAGTGATTTTTAGATTTAATCAGCGCGATTTACTGCAATGTCAGAACCATAACAAAAGTGGATGTTACTTAATTGTTCAGAATACATTTTCCGCTGAAAATTATTATGTTGGTCATACTTCCAAAAAGAAAAATCTGTGATTCTGAATGACAGTATCCACACTCGGCGCGGTGACTGACAGCCGCACACTCTTCCTCAAACATTGTGTTCATCCACGCTGTGTCGTGTTGAAGTACAACTCAAGTAAAGTTCCTAATTTCGGAAAGATCTGCAATTGCAGATTTCGAACAGTGATGAAGACTGCGGCTTGTTTCCTCAGTAGTTTTCAATTTTGATATTTTTAGGTCAAAGCTTTCTTGTCTGTCAGTCATATAATGCAGGTCTATGGTCACCACCTCAAAGTCCAGATTAAACATGATTTAATGACTCGTAAACGTAAGTACACATTAACGGCCTAAGACACAAAACGAGCAGTTGGTGTGAGAAACGGTATTTATAACGTTTTACTTCTTGTAACCACAGCCACATTTGGTCTGCGCAAGTGCCGGAAAGCATTGGAGGTGATCTAAATATGGTTGTGAAAAAAATGTAACGTTGTCTGTTGATATATCGAAATCGTTCTTCCATTGTGATTTCTTGTATATCTAAATATGTTTAGATCTTCACTGTGAAAGGTAACACTTCCGAAATCTCTGTGTAAATAATGAGTGACGTATACGTGCGAGAGACCACTTCCGGCGCTTTCCGGCACTTGCGCAGACCGAAGCGCCCTTGCCCTCAGATCACTTGGACGTGGCTGTGGTTACAAGACGTAAAACAATATAAATACTGTTCGTTTTCTCACACAAACAGTTCGTTTCGTGTCTTAGGCCATCAATGAGTACTTACATTTATGAGTCATTAAATCATGTTTAATCTGGACTTCTCTATGCATGTTCTTTAAGGTAATGACCATAGACCTGCATTATATGAATGACAGACAAGAACAGTTTGACCTAAAAATATCAAAATTGAAACTTCTGTGGAAACTAAGACACCTACATCTTGGATGCCCTTGAGGTAAGCTAAAACATACCAAAATTATTTTTCAAAGTGAACTATCCCTTTAATACTTGTGGTTTCGTATGATACATTCAGGACTTATGAGGTGAAAAAAAATATGTCTGTGCAAGAAACTGAACATTATTTACAACATAATTACCTGTAATCCACAGGTAGGGTTTAGGTTAGCTATCCCTTAGACTAGTGCATATAGTTATGATGGAAACTAAATGAAGAAGGAAAACGAACAGGAAGTGCCCTAAACATGTGACCACTAGAATGCTAGACTTGGTGCAGCCTGCAGTGATTTGCAAATGAAAGCAACACTGTAAAAAATAACCGTGATTTTAACGGTAAAATACTGTAAAAATGCTACAGTGCAAAACTGTGGTTAACAGAAAGTTTCCATACAATACACAGTAAATAACTGTGATATAATTTAACAGTAAAATACTGTTCAAGAACAAATCATTGTATAATTTACAGTGAAAAAACGTAAATTGACATTCCCACAATTCCGTGTGACACTTCACATTTTATGTATTTTTGTTTAAATAACTATGGTTCCTCAACTATGGTTCCTCATAGTTTTATTGTTTTTTTTTCTAATCAGTTATGTACATTAGGGTTATATGTTACATTTAATGTTTTTAAATTAATGTTCATTGCATTTTTTTAATTTCATGTGTGTTACCATGATGGTGCTTAATGTTTGTGTGAATGACATTGTGCAGCTTCTTTAAATAAGTGTTGCTTTATACAAGTATTCACTTGTATTGTGATGAGCTGTGATTGCTCATGTAACTCTCATTACTTGATACACTTGTCAGTGTATTACAATGGTCTAAAACAGATATCAATAGGCTACATCAATAAGTTGGTAAATCCACATTTTATCATAAAATATAATATGGTTTATTACTGTAAATTTTAAGTTAAGTCCGTAAAATCATTAACGTTCCTATCGTATTTTTAACGGTAAAGTTCTGGCAACCACAGCTGCCGATTGTTTACCGTAAAATTTACAGTTTATTTTTTACAGTAAATCCTACTCTATGTTCTAATTCTTTTAGGCAAGTAAATGCTGGTGTCATTCTCTCACTTTTGATGAACAAGTTATTCTAAAGGAAAATGTCTAGTTCAAACAACCATTTTTTTAGAAGCACTGCAGTGTCTGTGGAAAAACCACAAACGTTAAGATTAATGCTGTTTTTATTCATCCATATCCGTTAACCGTCATTACCCTTGATAGACAACATAGCCTCAAACTTAACAGACAAACTTTTTTTCACACATTATTAGTGAAATGGCATTTATATGAGCGTGAATATGTAAACAAGGAGTCATTAATAATGTTTTCAGAAAATACATATTCATGGTACAAATCAAAAGAAAAATGATTCCTGCATCATTTCACTCAATCTTCACACAAATGACAAAACCCAACCCTCAGCATCTAAATATTTGCATATCATTTTAATATGACCATTTGTTGCGCCTTAAGTTTCAGATGATATGTGTGAAGACTCCCATCTTAGTTTTTCAACATTATACTACAGAAAGGGTTTGCACCAGATGAAATTCTCTTTATCACACTTGGAATGAAATAGATAATATTTGTTATATGAAGTGTTATGACCTGCCAGTTGCAGAGGTGTTATAAAGTGTAACAGCTAGTCACCATCATATTAAACATTCTGTTTCATAGCACAGGACTGGCAATGAAAAGTGACAAAGATGCTATATGTGGCAACATTTCTAGCAACATGCACAAAAACATAGAGTGGGCATTGACTCATTTGGCCTGGGGAGAAGTGTAAAAAAATGTCCATGGCCAATTTAATTTTATATCCCTGCATAAAGTGAGTTCCAAAGGTCTGAGACCATGTGGGAAATCTGGACTTTACAATCTATAAAGGAATAACATGTAATAATGATATTATTATTATATTAATGAAGTATCACTTGACTGAGTGATGTAAGTATGCTGATAATAAAATGTTATAATTTGTTAGAAGCATTTTCTATCCAATGAGGGACATATGCTAAATATAAACATTTCTATTTGTGGTCTCAGGGTTGTGGTTTCCAGTATTGACATTTCTAATTTTAGAATAGAATTCTGTACTTAAATAGGCAAACTGTTAATGTTTGATACTGTATAGCACAAAGATAAAGGGCAGTGAGCTGTTCCTGAATGAATTAAGCCACTAGCCATGTTTCGACACGTTTTTATCTGAATTAAGTGATATCGAATGAAAAATACCTTATGGAAACAGTAAAATTCGATGAATTTTCATGAATATCGACTTAAATGAAATACGTTCGGTCTCATCGGATTTTCTCTTGATCGATATATGGTTAATGCGATAAAAGCTGATGGAACAACGCATTCTCATCCCAAGGCGCCATATATGACACTTTTGCAAAAGCGTAAATATCCAACGCACATGGCACCCTTTAGCGCCAAATGAGACGGTTAAGTTTAGGTATGGGGTAGGGTTAGGGTTAGACCACTAGGAGGCGCCTTCTGCCCGATTTATTTTTACGTCTCATTTGGCTCTAAAGGGTGCCATGTGCGTTGAGATATTACGCTTTTGCAAAAGCGTTGTATATGGCGCTTTGAGATGAGAATAAATAATGAATTGCGATTAAGTTTTAGGCCCTTTTATGGTTGCAACACGTCAGAAGACGAGTTCATTTCCGGGCAGTCCCACTCTGTTTGCACACACATGGCAGATGTCAACAAAGACAGATGTAAGTGGACAAAGTAAAAAAAAGGCTTCAACCACAGGGTTTCCGTGAAGTGTCTCAGAACCATGATCTCCCAGAACTGATGGAGTACTGTCATTCCCACACCACAGTCACCTCCGCTGTCGTCGGGCATTTACGTGCATTGGCATCATCATAGCAATGTTTATAGCGTTGTTCTTTTCTTAGGTTAATTTTGCTTGTTTTTACGTGGCTTGGTTGAGTTCTAATGTATAATGTGGTCTGTTATTTCTTGTTAACACACTGCGGCGCTGCTACACACTGTTGCCATGGGCGCAGTTCAGAGACGGAACAGACTATTTTCTTTAGCAGAAGCAATACTCTTTTTAAACCAATAAACTCGTTTTTAGTCAATTTTTTGTGTCAAATTATTGATTTATTTATTTATTTGTTTGTTTGATTTATATGATAATGAATAGCAAGGCGGTTGTTTAGCGAATACAACCCCTTCAGGCTAACAACCGCCTCGCATATATATTATCCCATACATGTTGCTATCAGCTGGCACATAAGCATTTTTAGGCTACAACTTGTGAAATATTGATCATTTGTTAGTAGATGGCGATCCGTTTTGTCTAACAAAACTTTCTTCGCAAAAGTTTGCTTGAATGTTGTTCGATTCAGTGTGAAAATTAATGGAAACACCTTAAAATGTCTCAAATCAATTCAATATACCAATTTGATCGCAAAACAGCATGTGACGTCATTACATACAGGTTTTTATTCGCTTTAAAGCTGTTGGATGGAAACACACTTTCACCAGCTTTATTCGCATGAGTTTTTTAACCAAACTTCAGATAATTCGATTGAAAAGTGGATGGAAACATGGCTACTGTCTGTAAGTCCATCCTGCCATCCATCAGCCAGAACAATCATGAAGATTCATTGGGCTTGTTCTAATACGGGACATTTCTCTGTGCTGAGCAGGCTCTGTAGACCAGCCAGTACTAACGAGTGGCTCATTGATTTGTCGAGGACACGCAGAGATAAGAGGACAAACAGACAGTGAAACGGGAGGAGGTGCTGGAATACAGATGAGCATGCTGATATTGATCACTCTTTGGGGTTATCCCTCCTTGAGGGTTCAACTCTGTCACTTTACTCAAGCTCATTGTTACTTTACATTATAATGCAATGCTTCTTTCAAAATAAGCTTAAAGGGTACATATCATGCTTTAAATCATTCATGTTTTTACTTATAAATCATACATTTGTGGTCTATATAAAGCATAACTGCAATGCTTGGGTCTGAATTCCTCATTATTATAGCTCCACAGGCCCCTTTTCTACCCCTTTTTTGATGTGCTTCTGTGAGCAAGTCGTTTCAATGCGGCCCCTTTAAATAAAAGGCGTTCCCTCTTACCCCACCTGCTTTCCAGGTCGCTGAGTTCACGGTCAGCTCAACTCAGGTTCAACTCTCCGCGTAGAGATGCGATTACTATAGCTTCAAAGAACATTTTTATTCACACGTTAACAAAATGTCAACAACGGAAAGACTTGTCCTACAAGTATTACATATTCGAGCCAGAGCGAGCGATTTGAAAAAGATGACGAAGACGAACCTGCAGAACAACGTCTTAAGTTCATATGGAGGCAGGTATGTAAGTTAACTATGTTGTGTTATAAGTGAAAGTCGACTATTTCTCTTGTTAAAACAAGCACACTGACAAGATAAATGACTGCGGTCTGATCTTACCACTAAAAATCTGTATTGATAATAAAATGATAACTTGCGCTTAGAAAGCATCAGGAAACACAGCAGCTAAATGATAGAAGTCGATCGGCAAACCCTTCTGTATACTGGCTGAGGTTGTTAAAGTAGGGATCCTTGAAGTGCTTCAGGTCACTACATTCAACAACCGAACATTTTGACTAGCCCTCTCGTAACTTCTGCATCATTGAATTTGGACTACAAAATCGGAGCGAGAAATAATAATGGCGGATTGCTTGTAGTGTTGGACCGGTAGTCAATGTCCTTATTTGGCAGTTCCACTGCAAATACGTGACGTACTTGATCAAAAAACGTCATAGACAACAGAAAAATCTGAACAGGTTGAAAAATATGATCAAAACAGAATATAAAGATATAAACTAAGCACCTGAAGAGAATAATTTCATCTTTTCTGTACTTATAAACACTCCAAATCTACAACAAAATGCATTTAAGGGCTAAAAAAGTGGATTTTGCATGATATGTCCCCTTTAAGAATCTATGATTTTATAGACACAATATTTAAACACATAATAACGTAGCAATAAGGTGGCAAATAATCAAGCCAAGTTAATACAAGTCTCTGTTCTGCGAATAACTTTATTGTTCTGTGACTAAGGTGCTCTTTTCCTATAAGGACTGCAGCGACAGATGAAAGCTCATTACAAAGCGTGGTGAGGAGAGGCGTGCAGAGGAAGTAGCTGGGGGAAGTGGGGTGCAGGGGTGGCTAATTGGGGTGTGTGATTACACCGGCTGCTGTTAGCAAGAATTAGGCAACAACAGACCCGGCAGTATGGCTCATCATCGCAGAGAGGAGAGAGTAAGGCGATAATGCTGATATTGCCTTAATTACAACAAACACCTTCCCTCCTGCAATATCACATAGCATAACACCAACATACACACATTGTTTATTGGCACATGCAAAAATATAAGTCAGGAATTAGGAATCAAACTTTTTGAACTAGGCAATGTTGTCTTAAAGGAGTAGTTCACTTAAAAAAAAAAAAAAAACCTTTTGCTGATAATTTACTCACCCCATGTCATCCAAGATACCCATGTCATTCTTTCTTCCATCAAAAAGAAATGAAGGTTTTTGATGAAAACATTTCAGGATTTTTCTCCATATAATGCACTTTACTGGGCACCAAACTGTTCAAGGTCCAAAAGACAGTTTCAGTACAAACTGAAAACTGTTGAAAGGGCTTTAAACGAGGGCTTTAAAGGGCTTTCCAGACGATGAATAAGCAAAACGATCAGTCATTTAAAAAAAAAAAAAAAGTTAAAATTTTTATAAGCTCTAATGCTCGCCTTGCTCTGTTCTGTGATGCGCGTTCATGACTCTCCTGTTCGAACTCGTTCATTAAAATGAACAAATCTTTTTCGAAGTTATTTGGTTCATTCAACGAACGAAATGAACAAATTGACTCGGAAAAAGATGACATGTATAAACCGAGCAGTTAACTCGCAAATGGGGTGAAATGTAAGTTTCTCATGGTTTATTTAAAAAAGTTTGTGTTGACTAAGACTAGTTTATTCACTTTATGTGCTACACAGCTGCATTTTACATCATTACTGGGTGCTTTTTGTCTTCATTGTTTGAACAAATTTTCAGTGCTTTATTTTCATTAAATAAAATGGTATGACAATTTCATATCAGTATGATAGTGACCAAGATGACCATGAATATCAATATAATCACAGTTTTGTTAAAATGTGCTAGAAATGTTAAAAAAGTGTTGATACATACTGAATTTATTTCACCAACACTGTAAAATCCAACAATTGTTCTAAACAACACTTTTTAGTTAACTTTACTTAATGTCTTAACTTAATTGGACAATCTAGCAATCTGTATTCACATACTATGCCTTGTTTACTCAGAAAGCCCAAGTTAAAATTAATTGACTGTTTTGAGTGCACTGTAAAAAAATATTTTCAAGACTTGTTATTACAACATTTTCTCTTTTGTCAAATTAACTTAAATAATATATTTAGTTGAGGTAACTTATTATTTTGAGTTTCTGATGACTAAATTAATCTACTTCATTGTATTAACTCACTTTTTCCAGTTAAATCAACTTAAAATTTTAAGGCAACCAGGTTACTTACTTTTTTAAGTTAAACCAACAATATTTTTTACAGTGTAGTTAAATTTAAATTAAATTAAATTGAAGTTAAATTTACAATTACATGTCATCTTATTCTCACAACCCCTAACACCTACTAACTATAAGTTACTTAGAATGTCTAAAGTGGACCATCAAAATTGTTTTGTTACCAGTTAACATAACCTCCTTAAAATATCTACTTTCACATTCAGCAGAAGAAATAAATACATACATACAGGTTTGAAGCCAACTAAAGAAAATAAATAATGACTATTTACCCTCCATTTTTTTGTTTTTCATGAGACTTAATTAACCATTCAACAAAAGTTCAGGCAAGCCAACATCAGGCCACAATTAAGTTTCCAAGAGGTATACAGTTGAGTTTGTGCACCTCTCACAGGAGTTTTCATCTTTATTCTGATTGTCCTGACGAATCATTGATTTGCACTTCATTTCAGATCATTCTCTCCCTCTGCAAAGCTTCTCTGTTTGATTTTCCAGCACAAAAGCTGAAGAAACAGAAAGGACAGGGTGAATTAGAGAGAACTGACATCAAGAACAATGCCAGAACTCTGCTTTGATTTTGCGTCACTGATAATATACGCTAATACTGGGTCACAGAACCAAAGAATGTGTTCATCTCTGTCTGACTGTATCTTCTCTATCTTCTCTGTCAGATGGTTGCAGTTTATTACTTTAAAGAAGCCTAAAACAAGACATCAGCAAATCTTTTGTCTTTCATTGTGTGATCTGAATCTTTCACTTGTTCAAAGCCCGGACCTTAATTGTTGAAAGATATAATCTTTAACTGTCTGTTTTAATTGTTTACATTAAGTGTACCATAAAGTATGGATGGAAATGCCATATTCTCTTCGGCACTGAAAAAAAGGTGTAGGAATTGTTGAATTGTTGAAATAATTTTCACCAGTAAATTTCACAAATAATTTAAAAAGCATCAAGTAACACATTAAATTAAAACAGAAATTTTGAAGAAAGAGTAAAGTAGTATTTTCTTGCAAAATGTACTGCAGTAATCTATTTTATTTGCAACTTTAAAAAGAAAGTTTAGGTATACTGTTTCAATTCATTTCAATTTATTTGTATAGCGCTTTTCACAATACGTATTGTTTCAACGCAGCTTCACGGAAAGTGCCTTTCAGAAATGTACATAGAAAAATACAGTTAGTTGATCATGTATTAATTATTAACATACCATATCGCCATATCTTCACAAGGGTTGAGTCTGTATCTTCACAGGTGTTGGGGCATCTGAAGTCTATGTGGGAGGCTGGATACAAACTGGAAGACACCTACATCTTGGATGACCTTGAGGTAAGCTAAAACATATCAAAAATTAATTTCAAAGTGAAATTTCAAAGTGGCATTATGTGAATGCTTGGCTGAAGAGATGCGTCTTTAATCTAGTTTTAAACTGGGACAGCAAGTCTGAGCCTCGAACAATATCAGGAAGGATATTCCAGAGTTTAGGAGCTAAATGTGAGAACGCCCTCCCTCCTTTAGTGGACTTAGGCTCAATCCCAATTCACCCCTTGGCCCTACCCCTTAGCCCTACCCCTCCGTTTTGCGTGTTCACGTCTCAGGGGTAGGGTGTCCCGATTCTTGTTGAGATTCGAGAGGCCACCCGTGGAGGCCAGAGTGGAGGAGATTGTTGGGAGATGATCCCTGTCCTGGTGGTCCCGGTTCCGGTGGTCCGGAGAAGGAGACACGTCCCGTCTGCCCAGCGAGAGACTGCTCACGTCCCGTCTGCCCAGTGAGAGACAGCTCATGTCCAGTCTGCCCAGCAAGAGACTGCTCAGTCCCGTCCGCCCAGTGAGAGACTGCTCACTTCCCGTCCGCCCAGCGAGAGACTGCTCACGTCCCGTCCGCCCAGCGAGAGACTGCTCACTTCCCATCCGCCCAGCGAGAGACTGCTCACTTCCCATCCGCCCAGCGAGAGACTGCTCACGTCACATCTGTCCAGTGAGAGACTGTTCACGTCAGCGTCTGCCAAGCGAGAGACTGATCACGTTCCGTCTGTCCAGTCTGAGACAGAGCAAGAGATCCCCTTTGGCGTGGCCGCCAAGGTTGTGATGGACTATCTGGAGCATCTGGCTCGGATCTTGGAGATGCCAGTCTTTGTTGTTCCAGTACTTGAGGCAGAGCCAACGCCTGTTCCAGAGGCAGAGCCAAAGTCCTGTTCCAAAGGGAAAGAGCAAAAGTCCTGTTCCAGAGGCAGAGCCAATGCCTGTTCCAGAAGCAGAGCCTATGCCTGTTCCAGAGCTGAAGCCCATGTCGGTTCTGGACCCTGTGTTTGGTTGTCTCCAGAGGCAGAGCCAGTGCCTGTTTCTGAGCCGGAGGCAGAGCCAGTGCCTGTTCCAGAGCCAGAGGCAGAGCCAGTGCCTGTTCCAGAGCCGGAGGCAGAGCCAGTGCCTGTTCCTGAGCCGGAGGCAGTTCTAGAGCTGGAGCTCATGTGATTCCGGACCCTGTGTCTGTGTCAGACCTTGTGACTGTGTCTGTTCTAGTGTCTGTTCCTGAGCCGGTGTCTGTCCCTGAGCTGGTGTCTGTTCTCGAGCCGGTGTCTGGTCCTGAGAGGGCTTCACTGCCCTGGCCACCTGAAAGATCTGCTCCACCCTAGCCACCCGAGGGGTCTGCACCGCCCTGGCCACCCGAGGGGTCTCCACCGCCCTGGCCACCCGAGGGGTCTTCACCGCCCTGGCCACCCGAGGGGTCTTCACCGCCCCTGGCCACCCGAGGGGTCTTCTCCGCCTGAGGGCTCTTCGCCGCCCTGGCCGCCCGATGGACTATGTGTTTCGCCCTGGTCGCCTGATGGACTATGTGTTTCGCCCCGGCCGTCCAGGACTAAGCGGTCTGTCCCACCCGTCACGCCCTGGTCTGTCCCTCCTACTCCCACCCCCCGGTTGGTCCCTCCCGTTTCCACCCTGATGTTTCCTTCCTCCATGGGGGGGGGGGTGCAATGACCAGTAAGTGTTCTGTCACTTACTGATCATTGCACTCAGCTGTTCCCCGTAATCATTGTTCCCAACTGTGTTAGTCTTGTTAGAGATGTGTATATATTCCCTGTCTGTGTTAGTATGTGTACGGATTCGTTGTTTGATGTCATCACACTTCTGGTCAGTCTATTGTCTGTTCATGTTTTGTTTCTTGTTTTGGACTGTTTTGATTACTTGGATTTGACCCCTGCCTGGAAGACTATGATTTGGATTACCCTTAATTAAATAAAAGAACTGCTGCAATTGGATCTGTCTGTCCCTCGTGTGTGTTCGTGACACTTAGATTTTTTGTAATAATTGTGTACCAGTACATACTGAATAGCCTTTTTAAAAATGACAGGGTACATATTTATGCATTTATAAAAAAATCACAAAAAAAAAAAAATCGATTTTGCATTATAGACTGAGGCAAGACACTTAAAATAAAATAACAAACATGTCTATTAGCCTGCAGACATAGGATAGTTATCCTGACAGATTATTTTGTCCATCTAATCATGTATTATTTACAAGAATATAGCCCCTGCCAAACTCAGTAACCAGTATACTTTCACGTCTCTGAGCTAGCGTGAGCTGCCTGCCCCGGCTCTACAGGGATGCTTGAGTGTGTTAAACGCCCTCAAAAGAAAGCAATGCAGTCTACATTGGATGCGGCAAGGGGCAAAGCTACACAACACATTGCCAACAGTAAACTCAGGAAGTCGGGGACTTAGTTATATTTTTGTGGAGTGGTGTTACGAATTAATGTTTTTAAAATAGTATTAGTAAAAAAATAAAAATAAAAAAAAATCACTCATTCGCTCATTTTGGCATACCCTATGGATGAGTGGCAACCCTATTCTGCTGGCCAGCCCTGATCGGGTCAAGACACCCTTCGCTGCGTCCACTACATATTGGACCATCCAGCTACGTCATCGTGCTACAGACTGCAGCGAGGTCCTCTTGGATCGGTTCGGGCACCCCTCGTCCTCCTTCGACTCACGCCAGCAAGCTAAAGCTGGACCAATATTGATCCTCGTCCAGCCTTTTATTTTGCCACTTTCCCTTTTCTCTTTCTACTGTCATCTGACAAAACCTTTGGCTTCTTGGTTTTACTGCTTCAGCCATGACAACATGCAGAGGTAAAAAACGCTTGGGCTCTCGCGTCGTAATTTGAGGAAGTGCAGGAAGTGATGTATGCCTTAAAGGAGTACAATTTTGTAGTTCTTTTTGTGCTCGGGTTCCTACCCGAAACCCGAAGTTACATAGTGCCAGTAAAAGCGAAACGGACACTGTCAGGTTATGGCAGACCTGTCATTCAACCTTTTGTAAGTCGATGTACTATCTCAAGGGTTTTGGGAAAAATATTATAAAGGTTGAAAAAGTTACATAGTGCTGCTTTAATATATACAAGTTGGTAATTAAAGGGTAACTAAACCCCTGGTCAGAGCCTGACTCCACCCACTGGCAATATTTGAAAAATGTGGAGATAGAGGGGACGAAATAGATGCTAAAAAACTCTATCCTGATCGTTTTCAATACTCGCAATTCCAACTCCTGGCTCCCTACAGTGGTTTTAACGAAACAAGCTGGTTTTTATACTACCAAGGGTGTAGCTCGCGTGGTGAGCTGAAACCTGCGTACGTCACGAAGTGTGGAAAATCCAATAGGAAAATTTAACTGCAGTAGCCACCGTTCAACCTGAAGAGGGCAGCACTAAGACATTTTTACACCATATATTGTAGAAATAAAACACTTTATACACAAATGTCAAAAAAGTTACTCGAATCAATGACTGGTATTAATAAAAATCCATTCTTATAGATCAATCCTTAAGTAAAAAAAGTTGGTTTAGTGTTTAGTTATTTTTTAAACTTAAAAACAATATAAATATATATCTTAGAGAAGGATGAGGTTAATGAAACAAAAAACATTATTTTTAACATTTTCAACAGTCACATAGCCTACTATGAGTTTAACAAGGTCATACAGGTTCTGGTAGTTTTTATTAATCAATTTATAATCATTTAAAGTAATTGTACTATATATTATGTCACTACCACAAAGTTTTAACTCAGCAAGGCAAATAATTTGTTTGGGATTTTTAGGAAATTGAAGCCTACTTTTAGTTTGATTGGCTGTTTTCTCTAGTAACTAGCCTACTGTAGCTATCCTAATCCTACTAAAAAAATCAGGGGCTATCATTCTTCTACCGCAACAGATGCCAACAAAACAGCTCTTTGTATGTGTCCTGTCTACAAGAAGGTTACCATGCGTGGATTAAGAAATAATTTGGTTTTGCACTAAAATGAGGTGGGCTATATTTATTGCAAAACCACAACAAAACACACAAAACCGGTGTGGTCTCTTCAGTTTCATCCAGAGCTTCACTATCAAAGCTACAGGTGCTGCACAAGTGGAGGACATCAAAAGCGCTGCACCTCCTATGAAACAATGTTGTTATAGTAGCCTACTTGTCTTTGAACCTCATCTAGTAGGCTAGCGTACGACAAAGGTTCAATGAATAAACACCAAAACAAGCAGAACCCCACCGCCTTCACCCACCGGCGCTTTGTTTTACAAAATCGTTTGCAGTTAATGTTTTCGCCGAAAAAGAGTAATAAATAAATAAATAAATAAATACTTACATAAATAAATGGCTGCGACAAAGGCGAAGATCAACACACGTTAAGGTGTCCCTCGTCTCGACATGAAACAATTCTTCAAGTAGCCTACTGTTGAGTCCAAAAAAGAAGGCTAAAATTAAACCGAAACAAAATTAATATAAATGCAGTTAAACCGAATTTAAATGCAGTTAGATGCATGCATACACTGATTACTTGATTAGTTTCCGTTTGGGGATGAACAAACTAATGTTATATGTGCAGTGGCAAAATTGTCCACTAGATGTCGCTATAGTACTTAACACGAAACTGAGAGGGCTGCTGTGTTTACCTTCTTCAAATCTGCACGCCGACACTGAATTATTTGACCTCTATAAAATCTCTCTTCAGACAGGAGCTGTTTAACACAAAAGAATACCTATTAAACTATACGAATATTTTTACAACTGAAGTGACCAATGATGCAAGTTAGGAGACACTTAAACGCCTTCAGCCCAACAAAAAAGCTTCGTTTAGAATGGAAATATTGGGCACGGCAGCGTCTGTAAAATCAAGAACAGCGCCCCTGGTGAACTGAAAACACACAAATCCTCCCTCAGCATTCTGCGTGAGGCTATAATCACCTGCAACAGACGGACATCTAACAATCCAGAAAATATCAGACATTTATTGAAAGACCATATGTTAATTAAGCTGCTATTTCTTTCTTTCTTTTTGCACATGTTATTCTCATATGCCCAGAAAGCTTGTATTAGTAGGCTAACGATTAAGCCAAGTTTTCAATTTCATTTAATGTAATCTCAGGCTGAAATAATAAATGATTTAATATAGCCTATTTTTTATTTTATTTTTTTTGGCTAAAGGACATTACTTGCATTAAAAAATATTAACATATTTAAACAATGTGAATAATTTTAATATTCTCAATAGAGATTTGATTTAACAGTCTGTTGGAAAATGTAGGGTATTATGTATTTTATTTATGCATTTACTAAAGGCAGAGGTAGAGTGAAAATAAATTTGAGATAGATATATTTAGGGACTCTTGAATTCATCACTAAGGTATGGAATGACTTATGGTAAACATTATCTAGTAGTGCTATAAATACGTATTATAAGGCAGGCTAATATTAGGCAGCAATTAATAATACACACACTGTGTTATGCATTGTAAAATTCCAAAATCATCATCACTGAAAATAACTAATGCAGAATTAAGTATCGACATCTGCATGACTGCGGAAATTAACAATAAGTGTCACCGAAAGCAAAATACATTGACATCATTTGCTTTTAGAGACAATTAATTTATTTGAATAATGTTATGTGCAAATCTGTTTCTCTTCCTTTGACATTTTGTTTTTCAAAAATATTGGGGAAAAAGTGCAAAATGACAATGAATAACACCAACATATAAGATATGCCTAAATATTATAATTTACATTATTATCATATGGCAGGTTTATGCGATATTAGCCTAAGAGGAGGGTGGATTTTGATTTCCATCCAGCATTTGAATATTATACTTTCATAATCTACATTACAGCCTTACAGCCAAAAAACAAAATCAAAAAGAAATACAGAATGCAAGGAATTAAATGATTTTCTTTCTTTCTTTCTTTCTTTCTTTCTTTCTTTCTTTCTTTCTTTCTTTCTTTCTTTCTTTCTTTCTTTCTTTCTTTCTTTCTTTCTTTCTTTCTTTCTTTCTTTCTTTCTTTCTTTCTTTCTTTCTTTCTTTCTTTCTTTCTTTCTTTCTTTCTTTCTTTCTTTCTTTCTTTCTTTCTTTCTTTCTTTCTTTCTTTCTTTCTTTCTTTCTTTCTTTCTTTCTTTCTTTCTTTCTTTCTTTCTTTCTCTTTCTTTCTTTCTTTCTTTCTTTCTTTCTTTCTTTCTTTCTTTCTTTCTTTCTTTCTTTCTTTCTTTCTTTCTTTCTTTCTTTCTTTCTTTCTTTCTTTCTTTCTTTCTTTCTTTCTTTCTTTCTTTCTTTCTTTCTTTCTTTCTTTCTTTCTTTCTTTCTTTCTTTCTTTCTTTCTTTCTTTCTTTCTTTCTTTCTTTCTTTCTATACTGTAACTGTGGAGTAGCTTATACACGTTCCCTTCAAAATCTCTATTCGCCATCAGGTTGTTTAGACAATGCATAAAGAAAGAAAAACAGAAAAAAATAAATTTTATTATTATTATTATTATTATTATTATAAATTGTGAAATAAAGCAAAAGTTAAAGACCTGAGTTACACATGCTACATTTATCTCCAAATGTTGATGACAGGCTGGATCTACAGAACGCAAAAGAACATCAAGGCAGATAATTGAACTCTGTATTAAACTGCGCACCATTGTTTTAAAAAGGCCTGTCTGAATGTTCTTTTACCTGCTGCCAAATGACTTACATTTGCATGTCATTGGCCGCCCTACTTTCATCTAAAATAACACTCATTGCGTAATAACAAGATGAACTGTGTCAGAAATACCTACTGATGCTCCACCGCCGAGCTACATCTGCCCGTCTCTCTTCTCCAGCCGCACGCTGTTTCAGAGCTGCACAAAGGGTGATGGGCAGTCGTCAGGTGGACACTCGGGCTTTTGATTTTTAATTGTAATTGTAATCCTCTCCACTTGAGGGCTGAAAATGTGCCGTTTGAAATCTGGACGGAAGATGGAGGGGAGAGGCGATGTTCAGAGGGGCCCTCTTCATGCTGGCGATACATTAAAAGGTTTAATCCAACTGAAATGTAAATCACAGTTCTTGAAAACAAATTAAGGGAAAGATAACAGAGCCGCGCACCATCAATACACCATCAGCCCCGGTCTGTGGCGCGGCCTGCTCTGTGCCTGAAATTACGCCAGGCTTGTTACCATGGGTAATGGTACACTGTCAGGTGGGCTGATTGCAAGGTTATGGTAAACAGAGCAGTCAGACGGTGCTGGATGAATTGAGGAGAAGAACAGACAGGCCATCACAATCACCCGGCGGTTCAGACCAGACGCACTCAGTGTGGTGAGGCTGTCTCGGTTCAGTGATCCCTCATAATTGTGTATTCAACTTCAGTGATTTTGCAGGGCCCCTGCACATTGTGTTTCCCTGTCTGACATTACGAGCAGTGTAATTGTAGAGTAACACAACAGTGCTGTCTACCTTGACCCTTCGTTGGGCAAAATGTGTGACAGACACGACTCTTTGAACATTGGGTTTTATGCCGATTTCTGTGGCTCAAGAAATACCTGCCTATTTGAAAATGCTTCTACGTTAAATTTCACAAAACAGCGCAGTCTCATCCCAATTCGTCATATAACTGACGTTTTGGACGTCTTTTGACCATTTGTCAAAATACGACTTTTTAGGCCCCCTTAAACGTCGGTAGATGACGTTATGGGATCCTAACTCTACCCCAGACCTAAACCTAACCCTAAAACCCAACTCGTCACCTAACTGACGTTAAAGGTAAAGCATCAGTTGTATGACGACCCGGGATCGTCATCTACCAACGTTTAAGGGGTCCTTAAAAAGTCGTATATTGACGAATGGTCAAAAGACGTCCCAGAACGTCAGTTATATGATGAATTGGGATGAGACTGTGTTACACAAAACAACGCAAAACCACTGGGTTTAAGGTCAGGAGTTAAAGCCGAAGCCAGATTCGAGCCCTCCTATTGTGCCATGTGTCTGTGGCCTAAAGGAGTTTGGGATGTTGTCAGTAAGAGAGGGACTTGTCAGCCTGTTGGCACGGTTTCTTTTTCCTGCGCTTCTCTTTCATCCCCTGTGGCACCATTATACACCTCAGTCAGTCCCTTGTTTGGGCCTCTTTGACTCAATTAAGGAGAGTTGAAGTTACAAATTTGTTACAAATTAAGCTTGTTGAGATCCTAAAAAGTTGAGCGGGGGCCACAGAAAGGGTTGAAGTAGTTTGGATGAGTATAGCTGATCTTGCCCCTCATCCCTGGCCTGGGGCCCCGATGGTAGCGATACCCTGAGGTCTGGAGAAGAGGCTATCCTTCTGGAGCTCCCTCTCCATTAGGGAACAATCAGCGGCATTGTTAGCCGTGGAAGTGATGAGATTGCAAATGGAATCCTGCTGGAGGAAACAAAGATGGTGGGATCGATTTCAGTGCAACCGGAGCTCTAGGCAGGTGCCCCTCTCCCAGTCTTTAATTGATCTCATTTGTTACTTATACCTCCTGATCAGACTGCTATCACCGTGGCCCCGTCACGGATGGTCCCGTCGTGTCACTGTGACGACAAGGTGATGGGTTGCTCGGGGGGGTGCACGGACCAGGGCGGGTGACCCAGGCGAGCCGGCTCTCTGCTCTTACCGGCTTCATTTCAGGAGCGTTTACCATTGCCCTGAAACAGGACGCTCCCAAATATCCCAATTACACCGGCACTTCATGTCCTTTTGTAACAGGATTTCTCTTACTTTCCTCTCTGTACCACAAAGGGGCTGATTGTACTTCAAGCAGCAGCCCAAATAGGCATGTCAGTTTTACAGGAAACCGACAGATCGTATGTGTGGATAATTGCCCCGAAGCTTACAATGGCCCCAAGTAGAGGCCTGTAAAAGACTCAAAGTTACGTAAACTCTCTTTTCTACAGCTACCTCCTTATACCCGTTTTCTTGGCTCCCATTTAAACCTATACGGACAACATTGTTACGGTATGCAGCAAGCTCATCTCTTTGCATTGAGAGATCAAACAGGCTACCCAGTTAGCATGTTCACCTGACTGTATTTTATTTGTTGTCTTACAAGGACGTCAATGTGTCAAGTGGCTAAAGAACTGTTAATATAAAATGGTATTTCGTTGATGATGATGAACTTTCCTTTACTTGAGAGCACTAGTGTTTTTGAGGTGCGGCATCTGAGCAACATACTAGGTCAGTCTTAGTTCAATGAACAAAAGAACACATGAGCCTAATGGTCCCCTAGGTGCTGCGAATTATCGGTCAGGTCTGTTGTCGGATCTGGTTCCGTCTCTGTCTTTTTGTTTTGTTTTATTTTTCACGAAGTTGGTGTGAGGCTGAAGAGCTCGCCTGGAGCCCAGTGTGCAGTTGAGTTGGCTGTCAGAGGAAGTGATGGTGGCTTTGCAAACCCAATTAGCAAAATTCTATCTGATTTCAAAAACGAATCACATTTTACTTCACCCCATCCGTCATCTGCCAATTTCCCTGGAAGTTAAAGTGTCACCAATTACTGCCCAGCGGCACTAGCTCTGGCACAAGCGCAGCATGTTTCAGGCGTCGGGTGGCATCTTGTGTGGCTTGGTCTTTGTCAGCGGGAATGAGAATGAAATTAGACTAATAGGAGACTTGTTTCCAGCCACTGATTAAAAGGCCTAGGAGTTCCTCAGGCATTGCCTAGATCCAGGTCTACGTGTCCTCGAGAGAGCGAGAGCGAGCGAAGGCGAGAGGTGGCTCCTGTAATGTCATTTTGGACATCAGCACGTCTGTCTCCTCAGGGTCATTCTTCCTCAGACTTACTTTTTTTTCCACGGAAAATGGGCGAGGAAACGCACTCTTCCTTTGGGGTGCTAATTAAGGGGAGCATCCAAAATTAATCAGCAAATTCACTCAGGCGAAGGGCGATCTGTTTGAAGGCCTGGAAACAAAGTGCGCTCGAACCAGGCACAAAGAAGCCCTCGGCTATGGACTCACAGAAAAACAAGTGCACAGACGGCAATCTGACACAAAAATTAATATAAGTATAAAAATTTACACTAATTTTTCTTGTCAACTTGTCACATTGAATTATAAAGGTTGATTCGCTTATCTGGCTAAGCGAGATCATACGAGCCCGGTCATCTGAATATCATTGCATGGTCAACGTCTTCCAGAGCGCATCAAGAGACACTTCAGAAATGCCCGAGCATTGCAGAAGGCGCTGCTGAACAGACGCTGTGAAATGAACCCCCCACCCCCCAAAAAAAACAACGGAAAAAATCTGTAAAATCTGGGGATGTTTCACAGCCTGACTTGGCCTTGTGTTAACGTCACACGCTCGCCCAAGCCCTGCCATTCTGTTCGACGCCTTACCACCCCCTCAGAAGAACATGACACGTTCTCCCTCCAAAGAAAGCCATGTTTCTTTATCAGCTGCAGATGAAATGTCTTATATAAGTGCTTCTTTTCTCTTTTTTGTCTTTCTCATTCTCTCGCTCTCTTTTTTTAAAGCAGTCTCTAATTAACAGAGGGCCTGGAGGCTATTTGTGACCTTTTACTGTGTAAATACGAGCAGGCCCTGGCATGGAGACTATCAGGAAGAGCTTGGAGACAGAGGCAAACCCTGTGTTGCAGCACTCTGGGCATCTTTGGCACATTGCTAGTGATACGAACTGGGCGAAGTGTTAGTTTGATAATGGCAGTTGAGTGATTTTTTGACAGGTGCTTTTGACACTACAGTTTGCTGCAGCATGCAGCGACTGTCTGCTGTCACTCATCTCCATGTCAATGAAAGTCTCCTCTATGAAGGTGCCCTGGGTGACTTAAATGTGTCCGAAAGATCATTTGGAGAGGTCAAAGTGCCCGTCTTCGATGGATGGTATTTGGGACTTTTAGATGTAATATAAGTCAGTGATAACATGCTAATTAAATGTATATTCTTTATAATACTTTACATTTTTAAAAGCACTTCAACAAGGAACACATTGTGTGGTTCTGTGTTATATAAGTAGGCTAATATAAGCTCAATGGATTGCATATTAAGTACACTATGCATATTTGCAAATGCATATAGTTAGATTCATGAATGATTTAAAGTCATTACATTTTTATTTTAGCATAGACTTATTGTAAACAACTGGTAGTCATTATTGCAAGTTGTTGCATGATAATGTGACACAATTTTACGTAATTATGTTATAATTATTCATTTTAAAATGTACAACCTCTGTTGGCCTCAATCGGGCCATGGGGTCTCATACGACCCCAATTGGACTTAATAATAAAAAAGGTTCCCTTCATCTCAGTGGAATAAGATTTTGTGACTTTTCATACATTATCTATCTATACACACACACACACACACACACACACACAAAAAACAACTTTTTCGGTTGTTCTGAAGGTATGTAAATTTTTTTTTTACACTTCTGGTCTTCGGGGTCAATATGACCCCACATTGAAATGAATGGGAAATGTGAAAAAAAAACAAAAAAAAACAAATATATTTTCTTCATCTGTCTAAATAAATAAATAAATAAATAAAAAATCTGGCATAAATCTGAAATTTTTTACACAGAAATGAAGGCCTAGTACTAGAGCATAAATGCATTGTAACATAAAAAATAATATTTAATATGCAAGCTAATAGTGTAGTTGAGGATTTGTGTGGTATATGAATACAAAAATACTTTATATCTCCAAAAACACAGCATTAATGAATAGATGAGAAGTAAAAAAAAAAAAAAAAAAAAAAAGAGAGATAGATTAGAGAATGTATATTTTTTGTACAATTACTCAATCAATTGTTGGGGTCATATAGACCCTGACGCCCAGAAGTGTAAACAGGAAACGAAGACCATTTGAAGGTTAATTCACATGGAATATTTGTATTTTTACACCACAGGATCATTAAAAGTGATTTAAAATGGTGAAAAAAATGGTGACTCATCTCATCAACTGAAATATATATGTTCTCATATATTTATATACATTTTAGCTTAAAGTCTTGATAAAAAAATTCTCATAGACATGTTATGAGACACAAAGAGGCTATCTGGAAGACTCAATGTCTCTGCTTACATAGTAGAGCCCAACAGAGTTTAAATTTCTTTGCCAATTATTGAGATTAGTAGAAAGGACCATTATTCTAAAAGAGAAAATATAATAATAACAGTTATATTTTTATTATTATTATTAGTAGTGATAAGCAACATTAGTATATATCCCTGCTTTTAGATCAAAGCATGTAATCAAGAGCATGATAGTTAATAATAATTTTTCCTCAGTAGTTTTTCATCAGTATCTGATTTAACTATTTATATTAAGGCTGGACTGGTGCTAATGTTATATATTTGTCCTCAGATTGTCTATGCACTGTCTAAAAGAACTAGGGAGGAAAAATAAACTGAAAACTGTTGCTCGTCAGTCAAAGTGTTCTAGACAGGTCTTCTGATTGCACACTATTTTGAAGTGAATTGTTTTGAAGGTTGGGCGATTCTTGATATCGCTGGCTTTTTTCGACCTGTTCTCTGTCCACATAGCCATTTACAGAGTTTTTGCTCACATTAATATACATTTTTAAAAAGCAGTAAATTAGCACATCACTAAAAGAGATGATAGCAATTTGCATATTTTGAACTGTGGAGTGGTCTCTATAATTAGCTGAAATCTAATGTGCTTTAATTTGACAGAATAATCAACACAGTGTGCCAAAATAAGTAGCAGAAATTGGTTGACCTCTACTCAGGTGAAGACAGGAGAAAACTTGCACATTTTCACATACAAAAAGTATAGCCATGGGTGAAAGACACATTTTTTAAAACAGAAACCAATGACCTACAGAGTCAGTCAGACTGCAAGCTTTAATGCTGCTACGTAGCATGTAATTGTTTCACTTGTATTTAATGTATGAATAATGTGCATTAATGGCCTGACTCTGTTCCAGTTCATACAGAGGGAAGTGTGTTTCTGCACTGTTACAGCTCTCAGGAGAATTAGGTCCTCTCTGCCGTGTGCGAGATCTCGTAAGTGCATAATTGCTGATCGGGATGCTCAGGATGTTATGTTTGCCATGAGAGACCTCTGTCAGAAAGAAAGAATGAAAGTCACACTCATCCTGTACTTTGAGTGAGGATGCATTCTCAGTCTGGTTTGTTTCTATGTCCAGTCTTTAACTGTGTTTTGTTGGCTACAGCAGATAATTCTTCTTCATATGGCATCACATCATTTTCTGACCTCTAGGATGGGCAATCCGCAGGCCATTTGTATACGCTGGGCACAGGGTAAAGGTGGCAGCTCTGCCCTTATTAGACAGAGCACCTCCACCTTCTATCTGACTGTCTGCGACTGGGGTAAACATTCCTCATGACTGCTGATGCATAGTGACCGGCTGCATGCAGAGCCTCCGGGCTCAGAACTACAAATTACTTTGGTTACAGAAATCAGTAATAATCTCCATACAGATGATTCTTTTTAACAGATGCTTTTACACAATGACATTAGAGGTATCAGGTCTGACTTTTATGACACTTGCCTAACGCTCATTTCAAAGCACACCACTGAGCATATTTCTTCTGCTAATTAAGTGCAAACACTATTTTGATCTAAAAAAAATGGTCTTGCTCTTTGTGGGAAAAAAAGAGAGCTGTTGGGAATTTGGACTCTGTAAAGTTGGTAACACTTTACAAAAAGGTTCATCATCCATTAGTTACCATAGTTAACATGAACTAATGCTGCGTTCATGTCCTATGGTAAATACCAAAAGCCGACGTGGAAAATGCACATGAACACCCCCTCATGTGGTATTTTCCACTGGGCAACTCGTAGAATATTTTGATGGACGAGTTTTTTTCAAATGGCGGAGAAGCACCGCAAGAGTCGTGAATGGTAAAAATATATACTATTCATGATCTAGAAAATATACAGCATATTACTTACCTTTTGATAAATAATTTTCTTGCTGTTGCAGGTGACTTAAGCAATCTAAAATAGTTTTAGCTAAATAACAGGTCTGTATCTCCATCTTTTTACCACATTACGACAACAAAAGCACTTGAATGCAGCATACTGGTAAATACCAGTTCACAAGTGGAAATATCCTATTTTCCATAGCACGTGAACGCAGCATAAGAATGAGCAATAATTCTAGTTAGGTAATATTAATTTCAACATTTACTATTACATCATTAAAATCAAAGTTTGCATTTGGACTGTGAACTAAAATGAACGAACAATGAACAGCTGTATTTCAAGTATTAACAAAGATTAATAAACACTTTAACAAATGTATTGCTCATTGGTAGTTCATATTAGTTAATACATTAATGTAAACAAAAATTAACCTTATATTCTTAAGTGTTAATGTCAAACTTGGTGAATGTGCTTTGCATATTGAAGGTTTTGTCAGTAATATGGTGATTTAGAAATTTGTTAAAAGTAGTATATTGAATAATTAATATAATGTGCAAAAGTAACTTTTCATAATTTTTCATGAAATTTAGACTTCTCCCCAAAAAAGATCACAAAGTCACAACATTATGACTGCTATCTATCATAAGCCTGAACAAAGAGCTATATTCAGATGCATTAGTTACATTAATAAATGTGATAATATGATGATCACAGACATTTAATGACAAGAAAAACAAAAACAAAATTTGAATATATTTTCGAATTCCATTATATCAAAGTGTAATTTATGTAAAAAAATAAAATAAAACATTAAACGCTATTATTTTCAGTTCTACATTTCAATAATAAATAATTAAAAAAACAAACAAATATGGGAACTCGTGACAAATGGCCATGAAGGGATGTTGAATTGTTTTAGCATGAGATACAACTTCACAAAGCCCAAACCCTGTCACCCTGGAAAAAAAAATAAATAATAAATAAATAAATTCACTCCTTAGCAAACATGAAGAAAGACTTGTGTTTGCTAAAAAGTGATAATTAATGAAAGACGAGCTTTCCCTAATTAAGTGCAGATTTCCCCGTCTTCTGCTCGTTAATCAGCGGTGAAACTGAGTTCATTGTGTGGCAGTTTGCTGTTGCTTGGGGTTTCAAATGAAAGAAAAAGAGGAGATGGGAGATTGAAATAATTTGTTTAATTTGGAGCTGCTTAGTGTCTCAGCAGGTGAGAGCGGTCTGTATGAGAGCTTCGGGGCCCGGCTGAACCGCGGGGCCGGGGTCAGGCTGCCATGCTTCACTTCCCCCCCAGCTGCAGAGGCCCTAACACCCCCTTCACGACCCTGCTGCACAAAACAGCCACTAATTATCTCTGAATAGCAATTTCATTGAACCCTAATTTGTGGTAATGGATTGTGATAGGGTGTAAGGGATAGGTAGAGAGAAATAAAGGGAGAGAGAGAGGGAGAGAGAGAGGTGCCTTATTTAACATGAACTAAGAATGAACAATATTTCTACAGCATTTTTTAATCTACAGGTAAGTTAATAATAATTTCAACATTATTGAATCAAAGGTTGGATTTGTTAACATTAGTTAATGCACTGTGAGCTAACATGAACAAACAGTAAACAGCTAGATTTGAATGAACTAACATTAACAAATAAAGCTACTGTAACAAATGTATTGCTCATTTTTAGTTCATGTAGTTAATACATTAATACATTAACTACAGTTAACTAATGAACCTTATTGTAAAGTGTTACCAGATTGTCTTTTATTTTGAGCTACTGTAAAAAATAAACCGTAAATTTTACGGTAAAAAAACGGCAGCTGTGGTTGCCAGAACTTTACCGTTAAAAATACGGTATTTACGTTAATTGTTTTACAGACTTAATTTAAAATTTACAGTAATAAACCGATATTTATTTTCTGATAAAATGTGGATTTACCAACTTATTGACGTATTGATATATGTTTTAGACCATTGTAATACACTGACAACCAACAATCATAACAGCAGTGATGAGAGTTACATGAGCAATCACAGCTCATGACAAGTGAATACTTGTATAAAGGAATACTAATTGAAAGAAGCTGCACAATGTCATTCACACAAACATTAAGCACCATCATGGTAACACATATGAAATTTTAAAAATGCAATAAACATTAATTTAAGAACATTAAATGTAACATAAAACCCTAATGTACATAACTGATTAGAAAAAACAATAAAACTATGAGGAACCATAGTTATTTCAACAAAAAATACATAAAATGTGAAGTGTCACACAGGGAATTGTGGGAATGTCAATTTACGTTTTTTTTTTCACTGTAAATTATACAATGGTTTGGTCTTTTTCACTTTCAAAAACTGTAAATTTAACGGTATTTTACTGTAAAATTATATCACAATTATTTACTGTGTATAGTACGGAACTTTCTGTTTACCAATTAAAAGTTTTGCACTGTAGCATTTACAGTATTTTACCGTTAAAATCACGGTTATTTTTTCGAAGTTGAAGACATTTGAAGCATGATATCTGACCTTTATGCAGATTATAGGCAAAGGTCAGTTGAAGAACAAAAGATTGTAGACATTATTCCAAATATCTGTGCATTTCTGATATAGAAAAAAGTGTCACAGGTCTTTTCCTTGTGAAAAACAGAAATCTCTATCTTCTGGAATGGTGTTAGTGTTCTGAAATGAAGCTGCTTTAATGAACATGGGCAACAGCAGATGCTGTAGGTCACTCTGGGTCAACACAAACAGACAAACCCACACACAAACACACCGTTCTTTCCCTGGATGTCACCTGGATTAAGGACGAAACCGCTCTGGAAACCTTCTTTGCAATTCTTCTTATTCTGTTAAGATACATTAAAGTAAAAAAGAATCAAATTAAAATGAAAATGTCATATGTTTTCTTTTCCTTAATACACAGAATAAACACCACAGATGCAGGTTGTTCAGGCTCTCTTCTCAGCAGTTGGTCCAGCATTTGGTGTTTACTGTGGATTTTGGCTTCGGTGGACTCACATCACAATGCGCAGATTTAGAGATTTTAAAGGAAGTTGCTGAGGCTTGCAGCAGGAGAATAGAGACATCCCTCACCCTCTCTCTATACAAACAGACACACACACACACTGTCACACACTCTGCCTCTGTCAACCCGTCTACCCAAACCAGATGGCTGATGCCTAGGTTGAGCTTGACTAAGCTAAAATACCTGATTATAATTCACCGATACAATTCAAATATCGTACCCTGGCTTAAGGCTAATGCCACGGTAACAGTATCATTTATTTTCTGCCTGTAGTTTTTATCCATGTCTTACTGGGCTCTGAGCCCCTAAAACCTTTCCCCAAACAGAAACAGATCAAATAACCACATTGCATTGTTTCTTAGTTTTACAGCTTAGACAACATGAAATGCATTATTTAAAAAAATAAATACATCTGTTTAGTTTTGAGGGGCATTTTGAACTTTTTACGTTTTTTGAAAAAAATCTTGAATTAGTTCAATTAGTTGTTTGTGAGTTAAATATACACTTATATAGAATAAAGATTTTTTTTTAAATCTGATAAATGTATTAATAACATGAGATAAATTATGTCAATATTAATGTGGCAATTGCATTTGAATGTCACAAATATCCTAATAAATTTTTAAATGCATATAAAAATGATTTTGGGTTTTGAATATGCATTGAACAAAACTAATTAATACTATTACATATTAATGGTGTTACATTTTAATAAAAGCTTAAAGGCAAATACAGTGTTTCAGAAAACATACAGACATCCTTGCTCTGTAATAATACTAATAATAACAATAACATTTCATTTTAATAATAATATTAATTTGTATTTATAATTATTGCCTCATACTAATTCTTTAGTGACATTATTTTATATTTTTTGGTAAAGAAAAAATATTATATTTTTGGTATTTTATATTTGGTATTTTATATATTTTTTTACATTATTTATTAAATAACGTGTTTGTAGAATTTTTGTTGTTGACAGTTAAGGCCACAAGTTTTGGATTTACATGAAAATGCTTTACAGTTGTATGTATTCTATTATTGTACAGTGCAAAAATAATGAGAGAATAATATCATGATCAGATATTAGAAACAAAATGTGAAATATGCATAAGTTGCCTGAGTCGTTTGATTAAGTAACGGAAGCACATTTTCACTCTGAATTTTAGATCAGAGAATATAGTTACTAAAACAATAATAGTAGTTTCTGCTAGAGAGAGAGACTGGAGAAGTCTGAACTCAAGACGTAGGATCTTACCCATATCCAAATAGCATTCATTAGCAATTCAGCTACTTATTTTGTTTGGTTTCCCCCCTGGCTGCTAATTAATGCTTAATCAAAACTGCTGAACTGAACATCACAGAAAATTTAATGAATATTGAAATAAGCCTGAACAAATTTAGGGAATTCTGGCAGCACTTATTTTCTGCAAATGTCATAGCACATGGGGTCCTTTTCATGTGCATGTGTGTCTGTGCATGTGTTTAATTAAATAATGCAATCTATACATTTAACCAGATTCTCCTCCTCAATAATCATAAATGTAAAAAATGACAGCAGGTTCACATCTCCTTGAGGTGAAGGCTTAGTCACTGTTTGTGCCTGTCAGGTTTATTTGAACTTGTGGTCATTTTGTAATATTACACATTTCTTGAGAAATTGGAAAGAGAGGAGAAAAAAATATCTTTCATTTTGACATCACATTGTGTTCCGCCTTGCTTAGTGACTTTTAATGGAACATGATTATTAATGTTCCCTTGCAGGAAGAGCTGTCATGTTTCTCTGTGCTGAACACGTAGAGGAGGTGGAAACTGAATTTTAAAATATATACAGTAAATTGAGCTCTTCACTATACTTCATTACAAATAGTGGAATCTGAAATGCATTTATTACAAGTTCCAAATATTCCTTTGTTTTCTTATTCACATGTCCACACTACAACAACCAACAAGCAACCCACCTCATTATGACTATTTTTATTTATTTTATTAAAAAAAAAAATAAACATATGTCTATTTTTATATCCTCTGATAAAAATCGAAGAACTGGCATAGAGGGACACCCACTTTCAAAATCTTGGTGACAATTCATGTAAAGTTACTCAAACTGCAATCTGACTTGTGACAAGGGGACTGCAATTCCTGAAAACAGAATATGCCCATCTAGCTGGAGAGCCCCAATTCTGCATAATGAGGAGGACTTCCATTTCTGTGCTGGCAATGTTTTTTGGCATCTCCAACTTGGAGCTGGTGCCGAGCAAAGTGAAAAACGTCGACAGGGTATGACGAAGAGAAAGGAGTGAAAGCAGCGGGCACTGTCTGTGTGTGAGGTAGGGCAAACACACACACACAACTTTGTCTCTCAGAAACACAGAGGCTTATTCGACTTTGGCGTTGGACTGAAGCAGTGTAGCTCTGAGCGCCACAAATACATTGAGCACCACCACAGGAAACATTTTTTGGACTTTAAGTGACAGCCTGACAAAAATGACCGTACTGACATTAATTCCATGTAGCTCTTTTGCTCTAATTGTTGATTCAATTTGCTAATTACTAATTTGATTTAAGTGGCAGCCAAGACTCCATGTGTTGGGGACATAAGCAATAGAAAGGAGAATGTACTGAGGCTTTTGCGATGGCTTGCTCAGTACAGGTGCTACACAGAGGAGTTATGAATATTCTATGAGTTCAGCTCTTAACAGCTTCTGATCTGCTTCACATCCCGAGACACAGTGCTCTTGAGAAACACGCCACCAGTCATGAGTCCTGACATTTCACCAACACAAATGCTCTCATTCACAACATTCGGCTTTTTTTTTTTTTCTTCTACGAAAGCTGTTTCTTCTGAAATCTGTGAGGACTCAAAAACTTCAATGGGATAAAGCCAAGCATGTTGTCTCAGAAGATTAAAAATCTCTATACACTATACAAAGTAAAAAAAAAAAAAAAAAAATGTTGGTTTACACTTGGAAAAAATTTGAAGTTCACTGAAATGGAAAAATTGAGTTAATACAATGAAGGTGATTGATTTAATCATTAGAAACTTAAAATTTTATGTTATCTGAACTACATAGTTCTTTAAAGTTGTTTGACAAAAGAAATAATGTTGTGATCCCGAATCACTGAAAATATTCTCTCAAGTGTATATGGAGCAGGTTTTTGCATTCCACTCAAAATGGGGGAGAAATTCTGCCAACATTTATTATATATAATATAAAATATTATATATATATATATATATATATATATATATATATATATATATATATATATATATATATATATATATATATATATATATAATATATATATATATATATATATATATATATATATATATAATATATATATATATATATATATATATATATATATAATATATATATATATATATATATATGTATGTATATATGTATGTATATATATTACACAAACTAAACGCATTTATATTGATGATCATGACGTGTATTGAAAACATTATTAGACTTGAAACATTGCAACACATTTTACAAACAATTACAATGAGAAAATGTGTTTCTTAAGTTCTCAATACTATATATATATATATATATATATATATATATATATATATATATATATATACATACATATATATATATACTATATATATATATAATTTTGTAGACTTTGCCGATAACTTAATGTTAACTATGCCATGTTAAAATGTAGTAGCTGGTTTCTTCGTTTGGCTTTTTCTGCAGTTACATAAAAACGTAATACATAATTTGGTAGCACGTTATTTTCCCAGTGTCCTCTGTAACATGTAGTTGCTATATTAATAACTGATAAATTATGCATAATAACACTGCAACTAACACTAAACCAAGCCTTCATCCTAACCCTAACAGTAAGTACACGCTAGTTAATTATTATTACAACCATACTTAAATGCACTATTACACTGTAACACGGACACCTTAAAATAAAGTGTAACCAATCATTTTTTAATTGCAAATGATTTTAAAAAAAAACATTTTGCAATGCGACATAGTTAAAGAACATGGTTTAAATGTAACACTTTTACAGAATCTTACAGATAAAAAAGTTACCTCATTTCGTCTGGATAGACCTAAAGCAGTTGCTAGGAAATGCTAAAAGAACTCTTTGAGGCTTTGTTCGCAGAGCTGAATAGCAGGAATCATTGTCGAGATCCTCATCCAACCAGTAGGCTTCTTTCTCCATCCAGACCTGCATATACATCCAGTCCTCAAGTTTCTGTGTTGTGCCTCGTGAAGTTGTCTTAGGTCCTGTACAGGTCCAGTGAGATGTATTTTCCTCTGGTCTTCAGAATGTTTGGAATGGTATTTTCATGGAAAAGTTCGCTGCTTTTGCTTTTATATTCACTGCGGTTTTGTTGGACTTGCAAATGATGTGCTGATCTTGAGCACGGCATTGGCATTTTAAAGATGGAAATACATAAAGATATTGCATGTTATGATGCACAGTTGCTCTAATTATAATAGTGGAATATTCCTTGTATAATTTTGGGTCTGCTATGGTGACAGAGAATAAATATGGCCATGTATTAATTTATAGTTCATACATTTGAATAGATTCTGTTTGCCAGTTAATTTATTAATTTATATATTTTTTTTTGGGTAGAAGTACAGTAAAGGTTTGAGTATCATTTTCCATCCAGTAGTTTTGCAATATCTTAGTCTTAGTCTTAGTCTGTATCTTATAATTTATTGCTATATATTAATGATTATATATACTAAATGTTGTACTATTTGATATATTTTAATTTCCAATGAAATGAGGAGTTTATAAATACAGCTATACTGTTTATTTTTTGGTCCTCCAAAATATGCAACCATATCCACTGTTATATCCAGTTTTGCATATTTTCCTTAATATCAGCATTGTAAATATGCCTCTGTTGTGTATTTTCTTTCCTTACAAGAGCAGAATATAATCTACAAACTTTTCTCAATAACAACAGGAATACACACATTGTATTGTATACACATATATCATGGTGGTTTATGGAGGGAGTTTCAGTTTGAGGCGTTTTATATTATTATTGATAAATAAACATTATTTAAAACATCTGTCAAGCCCTGTTAAATATCGTTGGCATGGTTCAGTGGCTTTCGGAACCCTGGGCATGGAATATTTAATTATCGTACTAACTGAATAATCAAAAAGTCAATTTCCAAACCGCTGCCTGCCCGTGTTCTGGAGACAATTGCATTTGTAATATTTGTATGCTAATCTATGTTCTCTATCCTGTGTCCCCACCCACAGTCTTACGGGGAAATGGAGTGCATTTACACTATAGAGACACCCATGAGACCTGGTTCGGCTCTTATTAATGACTTTAGCTGTTCAGTTATTCTTTCATTGTCATCCAGACAGACTCTATTGGTACTGATATGGCTATAAAAATGAGTAAGTTTACATTTATGATTGTATTTAAAGCCTCTCATTTACAACCCATTTTACAAATCATTACAATGACAAATATGAGGAAAATTTACATGAAGTATATTATACTGGTTCTACTACTGACTATACTACTAATAATAATAATACAATGTACTAACTGACTATACTTATATTAAACCATTATTAATTACAACATAACAACAAAATCAACATAATGCGATCACACAAAAATGATCATAAAATGGCCATACAAATTACACTCTGAAAAATGCTGGGTTGTTTTAACCCAATTTTGGGTCAAATATGGACAAATTGAAACATTGGGTTAAAAATGTAATTCAAAAATTAACCCAATTGCTGGGTTTGTCCATATTTGACCCCAAATTAGGTTAAAACAACCCAGCATTTTTAGATAGTGTAGTTTTGAAATAATATTAAATAATATATAAAAGTTAAAACTATTTGATTATAATACAAATAATTTAAGAACAGCGTTTAAAACATTATTATTATTATTATTATTATTAAAATTATTTATGCTGTTTTACATTTTAATAATTAATTTTTTTGAATGTGTATGGTCATTTCTTAAGTGTGCCACTATTTGTGAGAAAATAATTTAAATTCTTTGAGTGCACTTATATTGGATCTATATATTTTTTATGTGAAGACACAAATGAACATTATGAAAATCTATATACATTTGGCACCACCTTATATTTTAATGTTCAATTTGATTGAAAAAAATTAAAAAATATATAAAAATGTCAATAAATGCTGTTTTTCATAGACAAATTATTAAATCTCTCAGTGTTACTGGACCTGCTGTCTATGTCCAACGCTGTACAATGAGATCATTGTTTTATTTAGTGAGCCGACTCCTCTGTGTTTGTGTGTGTGTACATGTATCCGTGTGTGTTTTGGCAGGCAGTACCAGGCTGGGTCAAACCAGCTTAGTTCCGAGCCGCTGGATGACCTGGCTCTGTGACGTGCTTGCCTGGTCCCAATGACCCGTATGATTTCATTACTGAGAGGTGAGGGACACACACACACACACATGAGAAAGCTACAGTGCTGTAAGCCTCATCTGCCATGTGGAAGGGGTCACACAGACATGCATGACCCACAAACACAAACAGGCATTTACAAACGCAAATATGCTGCACTTCACGGACGGACTCACACACACACACACACATACACACACATACATGGCGATATATGAAGTGCTTGTTAACTGTCAACAGGCACTTCATCCTTTTAAAACTTATTTACAACCTCAAACTTTGTCAGTATCATTTTGTGTGCAACATTTTTTAACAACTTTATGTTTAGGCCTTTTACATGTTTTACTTAAAAACACAGCAGTTGCAGTCATCGCTTTTTAAGTGAAATAACCTCCACTTGTCTGTGAAGTTGTGGAGGGCGTAAAGGTCAGGAAACAAATTAGCTTCAACGAATCCACTAGATGGCGGTGTAGGTTTGTGCTGGCCATCGTTTCTGTTGTGATGGAGATGGGATTTGTTCTTTTTTTTGCACTATGGGCAGAGACAAGGCAGGACAAGGCCTCAGAGACAAAAACAAGGACATGTGCTTTGATTTCCCATTATGAACCAAAACTATTAAGCAACACACACCAATCAAATCAAGTTATATATCTCTCTTGTGAGTTTTGAGCACTCTGTGTCAATATCCGCATTAGCTTAAATTCCCTTTTTAATTGTGAAGTCTTTTGTCTAGGCATCAAGTTCTCTTCAACGCACGCTGTGTCCAGTCCTGTGTTTCAGAGATGTGTGTCTGACAGCCCTCACTGGAAGAAGTGAGTCTCGATTACAGTAATCATCCCAATGTGCAGAATGAATGAGTGTAGAGGAGGAGTGTACAGTGCAGCTGCCCACTTCAGCAGCACCTGACACAAAGCCCCTGCTCTCTTTCACCCTCTCTCTTTATCCATCTCTGTCTCTCCCTTCTCGAGAACCGTCCAGACTAAAGAGGCAGAGGAGTTACAGAACTTACAGTGGCCTGCTTGCATGAGCTCACACACAAATGCAAAGAGTTTGAAAGTAGCCTAGTTCACCCAAATGAAAACTACCCAACATTGTTCCAAACTTGTATGACCCTTTTCCTCAAATGGACACCAATTCGAAGAATGCACAGGGATTTTTAAGCTTCAAAAAGGATCACGTGCTGTTTCATCCAGTATCACTGGGCCTGCTAACACCTGGTCATTTCATGCGTTTTCTACTGGTTGAATGGCGATTTGTTAACACATGCCCATATAAATGTGTCTCTGCAAAACAGATATAAATCCGACCTTCAATTCCCATGCTACTATGCTCTGAACTCATAAAGTTAACAGAGTTCATGTCAGCAAAAGCAACAGATATGAGCTGTATTTGTTTATAATCAGCTAATTTCAATAGGAGAGAGAGCGCTCAGCACTGGTAAGATCATGTCTCACTACTTTTTTATAACGTTTAACGTTTTTTTCAAACGTTTATTTGTTTACATTTTGGGAGGAGTAAAATTAAAATTTTTGGTTTCAACGAGATGCATTTACATTTGTCCATATTTGCCAGGAATGCGTCTCAGACCTCCTCCTGAAATGGTTTGAGTGATCGGATTTAAATCTGCATCGAAAGCTTTTCGGAGAGCATTTACACTTTGTCTTTTCACGATCGGGACCAGCTTTTGACCATACATCAATATCCGCCTTTCAGGGTCCCCTTAAACGTCGGTTATATGACCATCCTGGACGTCATACAACTGACGCTTTACCTTTAACATCAGTTAGGTGACAGGGTAGGTTTAGGTCTGGGGTAGAGTTAGGATCCGATGAACGTCATCTAACCGAACGTTTAAGGGGACCTTAAAAAAGCAGATATTGACGTATGGTCAAAAGACATCCGAAGACGTTAGTTATATGACGTCTTGGGATAAGACTGCGCTGATTGGATATCCGATCAGAGAAGCGCATGAGGTGACCAGGTGTAAACAGGCCCTTTGTGTGAAGAATAGATACAAATTGAAGTTATATGTTAAAGGTGCAGTGTGTGATTTTTAGCGACATCTAGCAGTTTCGATTGCGCGTTTGCACTAAGGGTTCAGCCCACTGCTCACCCCTCCCTTTCGGAAGAAGCTACGGTTGCTAAAACGGGACAAACATCTATCACACTACATGACTTGCTCTCAGTGAAATCAGGTGTGTTTAAGTTGTTGAGCTGTTCCCACCCCACAACACAACGTGATTGATCCACAACAGGAGGTAACTCACTACACGAGTTGACAATGCACTACATAGAGATACAACCACGATCAGATGATAAGAGCAAATCATTTGTGACTCAATGAGAGCTGTTTCAGTACTATGGTGCGGTCAAATCCAAAAATAATCAAATAATCAAATAATGACAACAACTCTGTCATCCAACGATTCTATCTTGTCTACAAACCACGTTTTGTCACGAAAAAACGCAATAAAACGAACCAGAAATGACGCGAAACAGCACGTGCGTCAATACCCAGCAAAGAAGAGAACACAACATGCAAATATGGACATCAGACAGAAACTAGTGCTGCACACTGTTTGCACACTAGATACTCAACATCTTTACACATTCCACCTTTAAGGTCTGAGCTCAACTCATGTTTTCAAAGAGACTAACAAAGTGAACAAATCAGTATTTTGAGTCAGATCTTTTAAATGACCAGTTCCATTTGATTCACAAATCAGTTCTCAGTTTAAAATCACTGACTGATAATCTTAATTTGTTACAGTGATTAACATCTCACTGCAATAAATTATTCATTATTACTCACACAGTTATTAGTCTAATATGCATAGCAAAATCATGTGGAATACATGCGTGATGCGTGGAAGTCCCCATGCATTCTTTGTAATTCCACAGAAAAATATAACCAGTATTTTCCAGAATTCTCTCAGCGTTCCCTTAAAAAAAGTCACGCATATCTAGAAAGACATGAGAGTGAGGTAATAATGATAGAACTGTAATTTTTAGGTGCACTGTTCCTTTAAGCTCTACTAATAAACAAATAGAAACGCATTTCTATTTTGAAGTGCTCCCCAGTTCACTTATGTATTCAACTCATCCTCTCTAAGCCTTTCTTCCTCTTCCTCTCTTTCTTTCTTGTTTCCCTTGCTCCCTCATCCTTTTCCTAATGTTCTGATGCTCCATTCTCTGTTTGTGATATTCGGAGCATAAAAATGCATGGAGAGGAGAGACTGGTGGAAATTGACTCTAACAAATAGCTTGAAAGGAATGCATGGCATATCAAACTAAAGCCTGCAAAAACAGACAAAACACCATTTCCTACCAACTTCCGCATGTCCATGCACAACAAACTGAGCGTGCCAAATGCCAGCCGAATGAAAATAGAGACAGAATCAGTCTGTGTTTTGTTGCCTGTCACTTTGACGTGACTGGGAAGTTGCTCTCGACGTGTTTGGCTAGGAGAGGAGAAGAGAGGAGCTTGTTTGATTAGCATCATCACAGTGGTGTCAGTTACCGGCTTCTTCTTCACGGTTTAAAGGGCCAACCGGAACTGGCTCAGTGCATTCAAGAAAACTAAATTCTTTTTTGTTCCTCTATTGGATCACAACCACAAAAAAAAGGGTGTCTATGTATGGGAAGACTTTAACTTTCAGGAAAAATGGTATTCGGTAATTTTCCACAAGTGTTTCGTTCTTTCGTGTTTGCTTTGATAATGTAAGGGTCATGTATTCTCAATAGTCGTAAAGGCCCATCAAAGCCTTTACCGCCATTTCTTCATTAAACAATGCAGTGAACATCAGCACTCCATCAATCTCTGCATATATGTGTCCATCACTGTTATTCAGCTGGTAAAGTAGTGACCTTTCCACACATAGATCAGGAGAATACTAATGTCCTGTTCGCTCTGTTGTTTTAAAACAACTAAATTACCTCAACCATCAGAGGCTACTGTGAAAATCACATAACGCGCTCACAACCGCTCTCTCAAAGTCCTGAACGCAGGGGACAGAAGCACGCAGCGAGAGAGGTGAATGACAGACCCATTATGCACACACATTTCAGGAGAGAAGGAAGAAACACAACTGAGGTATAACAATGAGCTTTCAGCATGCATCTGTGACACAAGGAAATGACTCTACTCCTTTTATTAAAGTGCTGGTTATTTTCCTGTCGAGATACACACGTTAAGAATATTTACTTTTTCTGTCTGCGTTTCGCTCACGTGCCTGACGGATGTAAAATTCTCATTGTTTTTGCATTAATGCGTGTGCATATAAAGAAACCTTGTCTCTGTTCTGCCCATAAAATGTTTTGATCGTTGAGTTTTATAACACACAGAATTGGACTGATGCTTGTTGTCGAGGTGTATAAGCTAAACCTAATGGGTATAATCTGCAATCACTTTTTTTATCCTGTTATTTTTTGAAGCATTAATAATTTCTCTTTCACAACAGGGCTGTCAAGCGTGCACTTCTGCACCTTTCTGCTATTTGATTTCCCATGGTGCTGAATCAGTCTATCATTATCTCTGCTTTAGGTGAGCCTCGCTCCATGAAACAGGCTTTTTACAGGTAGTTACGTTAAAATATGCTCCCCCTGTGACTGTAGCCAAATCTGGTTTTAGCCGTGCTAATGTGCTGGGTTTCGTGCTTAAAGGCCGTTACTGTTAGCATACGGCGCTGAAGCGTCACAGACTGCTAATGCTGCCTCATCAATTGGTGTCTGCCAGACCTCTGCTAAAACAGAACTATTTCTGCCCATTACCGCGTTCTGGAATGGTTCTGGCAAAATATCTCCGTGACCCTTTAAATTAGCCGGAAGGACGTGTGGATCGATGGCCTAGATGTACAGATTATGTTTCTGTTGAGCAACCTTTGGCTATAAACAAACAGGCGGTTTGACGAGGATTGATCCAATCAATTTATCTGATCTGCAGTTTTAGTAGTCATTATCCACATAATAGATTGCTCGTGTCTAGTTTCCAAATCCCATCACTTCTCTCCCTCTCGCATACAGAGCTGCCCACCCGGTCAAAAACAGGCCTGTCATGGAACAGCTACAGTGGCGTAGATCGCAGAGCGTGTAGTTTGTGAAAGAGATTTTGATGCGCTTGGACCCGAGTTCAAATCCGCCTTTTGTCGAAACATATGATATGTAAAAAGAATAAACTAACATGGTCTTTAGCGCTATATTTTTGCCAATGAACTAAAATCGAAACCATGATATGGCTTTTTTCGCCTTCATAAAACAGTACAAGACTTTAAGAATAGGCATTCTGTGTGCACTTTGCTCACGTAATCAGGTGCGTCTTCGCCGTACAACAACGTCATTCGCTGATTCACTATCATAGTACGATGCATCGTTGAAAAAATTAACTAGCTAGTTACGACTGTTTCCTGAAACCCACTGTCGCAAAGTATCGTTCAACCACGTTGGTTTCGCACGTGGTGGAGTAATAACTACTTTCAATGAAACTGTTTGAGATCCATTTAACGCTAGATTTGTTTATATAAATTCCAGACAAATCATCTGAGGACTATTTTTAATTGTTCTTAATTGTTTTGCTTTATTACCAGACTCAATATTTGGTTCGTCTCTACATAGTGGAGCGCTTTCGCACATGCAAACACGTTACTTCAAATCTTTTGACAAACTAAAAGACGTACATTCCATTTGTATATATTCTAAATATAAGACACCGGTTGTATCTGAATATCAGCTTGCTCATTTTGCTCAAGATAAGGATTTATTACCTCCAAATGTCATGCAATATAGAAACGATGCCTCTAACAATAGGTCGAGAGTTGTCGTTCAAACCATACAAATTTGCGATGCTGTTTGCGAATGTTCGTTGGAACGATGGTTTCGGCAAACACCGAATCGTTGAACTATGCTGATAACGACGGAACTTGCGACCATAGTTGGCTAACGATGCTTTTGGAAACACACCCTGTAGGTTATCTGGTGTTTTCTCCTAACTAAAAGCTGAAATGTTTATTTCTTTTAGTTTAAGTAGAATTTATTTCTATGAAGTGTAGAAATAAGGACAAAAGTATACAATTTTCCTATATTATAGTGTAATGTAGACTTTTTTAGTCTAAAAAAGTTAAAATATACTTTAAAATACTAAAATATACTTAAAATCCAATTGAATGTGCTTTGACTCCAGTCCTGGTTTTGCGTCGCGCTCAACATCTTCTTCGCATGCACGATCGCTCTAGATTAGAAGATATTTGAACTAATTCGCGGTAAAACTAGTCGATCACGAGTGGCTTAACTGGTGGATCTATAGATCAACTTATCTTTCAGGTATTTTGCAGACTGGCTTGACACTTTAGCGTGAGAAATCGGGGGTGTGGCGTGAGAGCGTGAGAATTGGCTAAATTGCGTGAGTCTCAGCGCTCAATGCTGTGAGTTGGCAGCTCTGCTCACATACCTGCTTGGGTCTTTGTATGTTTTGTTCCTTTTGACAGTCTCCTGATGGTGACCAGACCAGTTCGAATGCTGCACTAAATGATGTACTCCTTGAATGCACTGTTAGTTGCTTTGCATAAAATGTTAAATGCATGAATGTAAAAGCACATTTCAATTCTATGCGTAAGCTAACACAAGTCTTCTCCTAAAATCTGCCACTGATCTTTCCTGTTGTACATGCAGCAGGAGGTAAAATGACGAGCAACTGATCCTCAGACCTCTTGGCCCTTTCTCCCCACAACAGAGTGCATTCTGGGTAATGAATTGCCCCGCTCCTGCTTATTAACCTCTCCTAATGAAATCGCTAGGACACCATTGTTCCTCTAATGAACCTTCAATGACAGGACACAGCCACATCTTTGTCCTTCGACACCACTGCTAAATTAGAATTCCTTTCCTTTCCTCCTTCCCTCCCTCTCTTGCTGTTTCTGGAGGGCAGTGGGAAGATGAGCGTGTTCTAGCAGCTTTACCGTTGCCTGAGCTACGCCAAGGAAAGGATGGCTAACGGATTCCCTGGTCCACAGGTTCAGCGGTGTCTGCGAGCACCCTTACATTAGCTCTGATTAGCACCTCCAGTATGGATCTGCGGTGCTAATTACTTGTGCTGTCGTGGTTCACTGAGATTTAAGTACCAGCGCCATCCCATTATCCCCAGTCCCTGAAGTCTAGCTCTACCAACCTACACTACAGAGCACATAGGGTTATCGATAAAGGCTCGCTCACGACTTTTTTGTGCGAGTGTGCTTATACCCAGACTCTATTTCCCCTTTTCCACCAAAAAAAAAGAACTGGTTCGGAACTGGTGCTGGTTCAAATTTGGTTCTGAGTTGGTTCAACTCGCGAACCACTTCAGAACCTGTTTGTTTTTCCACTGACTAGAGCACCCAGGGAACGGCGTCGTTCACGTCACTGGTCACGTCGCTATACGTCTTAGCTAGAAATGCTTGCAAGTACAACATTACTTTGGAATTAACATTATCTCTAACTTCGTGTATCAAGAAGGCTTTAAAAACAATCGGAATGTGTAAGTATTTTAATATTTTCGTTTGATATGTAATCTTTTCTAAAAAGTTATGTACCCCTGTCTTGTGTCTATAATGTCTTCAATAAAAAAAATAGGAAAAAAAATAGAAACGCTTGCGTTAAGTTCAAGCATAACAATTACCAGCCTGTTCTCACGTAAATGCGTCTCTATAACACGCATGTGTATTGTCGTGTAATATATACGCGAAAATGAGTTTTTACGTGCATATGAGACGCAGTTTTCGCGTGCAATTGATACGCAGTTCATTTGCATATAATACACACGCACCCCACACCACTAATTCTAGCCAAACGTATAATACACACACACCCCACACCTAAACTTAACCTAACCTACCAATGCGTATAATATGCACGTAAAAACTCACTTTAGCGTATATATTACACGACAATACACATGCGTGCTATAAAGACGCATTTAGTGTGATCGTGGTTGCAATTACAAAGGCGGACTCCGTCGTGTTTCTGCAAATGCTTCTCTTGGCTTTGCAATCTTTTATTATGGTCAGAAAAGATGTTTAGAGCACATCTAAACCCGCCCCAGCCCTCGGCGTAAGCATGGCGTGGTGAAGAACGGGTTCTAGTCCAGCAAAGAGTTGGTGCCGCTTTGGAACCAGTTCTCCTGGCCGAGAACCGGTTCTTTGGCTGTCGAAACACAAAGAACGTGGTTCCGCAGGCACCGGCTCCGAACCGGCTCTCAAAATGCTTTGGTGGAAAAGGGGCTTATCTGGCCTAGTTCTGGACTGGCCCAGATTTGGCCTGAGCAAGCCGAGAAACAAAAGGGAGGAGTTCTATAGGGGAAGGATGTTTTTTTACGCAGGATCTGGGGAAGGGTTGGGCCCACCAAATCGCATGGCTTATTTGGAGGTGGACCCGAGCCTCTTGGATTTTGCATCTAGCCCCCCAGAGTGTTGAGGGCTCGCTCTTTGCTCACCCCCACAGATACTAATTACGATTCTCATGTCACACTCGCAGGATAATGGGAGTCAGGAAGCAGAATTAGAATATTTCAGAAGCCTGCGGGTGTTTAGCTCAGGAGAGGAAAGTGTGTCTGTTTCTCTGAGAATTGGGGGGTGGGGGTAAGTTACACAGGGTTGGTGAAAATTGTCGCTATTTTTGGCATCTCTGCTTGTTCTTCTGCCCCTTGTTCTGGCCCTGCTACCCCTTCTTCACACGCCGGGTGTGTGCTGGCACGGTGACGGCTGTCTGTTAGACTAGATTGAGTGGCATCTGCTGGGTAAAGGGAAAGGGCCGGCCTGGCTGTTGGCATGAGGTTGGCACACATGGCACATAGGGTACAGAGGTGCCAGCAGCAGACTTGGGCTTGCCTGACAGCATGACATCTTCTGGAATGAAACTGCTTCCTTTGCCTCTCTCTCTCTCTCTCTCTCTCTCTCTCTCTCTCTCTCTCTCTCTCTCTCTCTCTCTCTCTCTCAGCTTCATTCATTCTCAGCACCTTTTCTCACAGATATCTCTCACATTTTATGGCAATCACTTGCTTCTCTCTTTGTTGTAATCCAAAAGCTCTCCCACTTCTGAACCTCTCCCCTTCATCCCCTAACCAGGAGCATTTTTTAAAATGTTTGTTGCTTCTGTTTTGTACATAAGTCTGTGTGGTCCAACCTTGGGCAGCACTGACTTATTCTCTGCTGAATTCCATCTATATTTTCTATTTGCATGCATGTTTTGCGTGCGTGAATGTTTGTGTGTGTGTGGAAGTTTTCGGATAAAACAAACACTGTTAATGAACCACTGTGCTGACATCTGCAGGAACCCAACGACTAAATTAATACGTGCAGCACATATCAAACAGGAGCCTTCCTACTGTCAGCCACTGCATCTCAAAGAGAATACATAACAAGGAGAGACAGTTCAGAGAGGGAGAGAGAGAGCTCAGTACTCTAGGACTGCCCAAGACAGAGAAATACTTCTCAGCAGAATCCTCACGAAATCGTGCCTTAAAGGATTACTTCACTTAAAAAAAACAGCCATCATTTAGTCCTCATGTCTTTCCAAACCTTATCAGTTTCTTTTCTCGTGAACCACTAAAGCATATTCACACTCTTTTTTTGTGCAATTTTAATGAATGGAGACCTTTTTTTTGTCCAGGCCATCCGTTATTCATTAATAAACTTCTTCTTCAATTAAACACTGTGACTGTATCATTGCATCAGTGAGTTGAACTAAATAACTGGATTAGTTCAATTCATGAACAAATCATAAAGAATCGGTTTTGTGAACGATTAATGTCTAATCAACGATCTGGCATCTGCTACTTCTCTTATGAACTCTTGATGTGCCAAGGAGACCTAGGGCCAATGTCAAGATTTTCAATGGATAACAGATTTAATTTCAGGCAGTTCCTCTCACAAAATATGGTAATTCATCTTTTGTGTTTCACAGAATAAGAAAGTCATACAGGTTTTGAATGACATGAGGGTGAGTAAATCATGGCAATTAAAATTTTTTAGTGATTTTATTCCTTTAACTCAAAAAGAACAGTTTCTTTTTGAAGTCATAATATTCAGTTCTCTTCTTAAATAACCATACAAAGTCTTTTAGTAACAACTATACTGACTTTTTCTCTGGATAAACCTAGTGTAAAAAGACATTTTTATTGCACTTCTAAAGAGACCCACTCCTTTGCTAGATATTTTCCTCTAATCAGCGTGACTGTTTTCTGGAAAGCGTGAATCTGTTCTGTTGTAAATTAATCCAGGGAAATATGGTGATGTATGATGGGGCTCAGACATCTTCATGTTGTTAGGATTGCTTCTCATCCAATCTATAGTTAATTGACAGACCTCAAGACAAGTCACGGCTGTTATGCTGCCATCACTCACCTTGATCTGATTCTGCCCATGTGTAATACCAACCCTAATGGGATGGAGGGGACAAAGTAAATACAATAAAATAGTAAAATAAAATAAGTGATGGAACCATTTACGTACCCTCATGTTGTTCCAAACCTTTCTTCTATGAAGTAAAAAACATGATATACAGTCACCGGCCACTGTATTAGGTACCCCATGCTAGTAACGGGTTGTACTCCTTTTGCCTTCAGAACTGCCTCAATTCTTCGTGGCATAGATTCAACAAGGTGCTGGAAGCATTCCTCAGGGAGTTTGGTCCATATTGACATGATGGCATCACACAGTTGCCGCACATTTGTCGGCTGCACATCCATGATGCGAATCTCCCGTTCCACCACATCCCAAAGATGCTCTATTGGATTGAGATCTGGTGACTGTGGAGGCCATTTGAGTACAGCGAACTCATTGTCACGTTCAAGAAACCAGTCTGAGATGATTCCAGCTTTATGACATGGCGCATTATCCTGCTGAAAGTAGCCATCAGAAGTTGGGTACATTGTGGTCATAAAGGGATGGACATGGTCAGCAACAATACTCAGGTAGGCTGTGGCGTTGCAATCGATGCTCAATTGGTACCAAGGGGCCCAAAGAGTGCCAAGAAAATATTCCCCCACACCATGACACCACCACCACCAGCCTGAACCGTTGATACAAGGCAGGATGGATCCATGCTTTCATGTTGTAGACGCCAAATTCTGACCCTACCATCCGAATGTCGCAGCAGAAATCGAGACTCATCAGACCAGGCAACGTTTTTCCAATCTTCTATTGTCCAATTTCGATGAGCTTGTGCAAATTGTAGCCTCAGTTTCCTGTTCTTAGCTGAAAGGAGTGGCACCCGGAGTGGTCTTCTGCTGCTGTAGCCCATCTGCCTCAAAGTTCGATGTACTGTGCGTTCAGAGATGCTCTTCTGCCCACCTTGGTTGTAACGGGTGGTTATTTGAGTCACTGTTGCCCTTCTATCAGCTTGAACCAGTCTGGCCATTCTCCTCTGACCTCTGGCATCAACAAGGCATTTCCGCCCACAGAACTGCCGCTCACTGGATGTTTTTTCTTTTTCGGACCATTCTCTGTAAACCCTAGAGATGGTTGTGCGTGAAAATCCCAGTAGATTAGCAGTTTCTGAAATACTCAGACCAGCCCTTCTGGCACCAACAATCATGCCACGTTCAAAGTCACTCAAATCACCTTTCTTCCCCATACTGATGCTCGGTTTGAACTGCAGGAGATTGTCTTGACCATGTCTACATGCCTAAATGCTACATGCCGCCATGTGATTGGCTGCTTAGAAATTAAGTGTTAACGAGCAGTTGGACAGGTGTACCTAATACAGTGGCCGGTGAGTGTATATATATATATATATATATTTATTTATTTTTTTTTTTATTTTTTTATTTTTTTTTCCACACAACAGAAGTGAATGGGGTTCAATGGACATACAGAATTTACTTGTTCTAAACAAAATTTTCCTATTTTGGACTAAAAAATTAAGAAGAAAAGGTGTAACCGAGATCCATCTTGTTTCGATCACTGAAATGACAGCATGTAAGGTGCTAATGCTTTTTTACTATCCACATAATAATTATGGGTTGTTAATTTTATATCATGCCTTAATTTTAGCCTTAGGTACCGTATTGTAATGCTTGGTATTTTTTAACATTGACATAAGAACTTTTGTTCAAGAGCTCTTTTAGTCTTGTAGATTCTTGGCAGTTTCTCAGCATTTTATATATATATATATCCTATTGAACACCTATTGAAATCTTTGGCGTTTTTCTTCTTAATATTGAAAAAAGGTAAATAATGTGGTTATGTGTGATTGAATTTGTTTATAAAACAGTTTAAATGTAATATAGCTTAAGAATATCTTGTTTTATATCCAGGATACTATGAAATTCAGTTTACTTCCAGATGTAAATGGGATCCAACTAGTATCTGAGAAACATTTTGGCATCTCATTTGTCCTCCTGCTTTGGTGAATTGACCTCTGTGAGCACCATGGCAGTCTTGTGTAATCTATGTAATGTGTACAGTAAATTTGTCACTAACCAGTTTTGTAAGCATTAATTCTCTCTTTTTTTTCTTCACCAGCAGCATTTAGATCTGAGCGATGAGACACGGTTGTTTGTCTTTGTGATTAAAAGGCGAGGAGACTGTCCTTTTAATCAGAGAGCGTGCATTATTACAACCTTGATTAAAGCTGCCAAATCTTTACGTTGTCATCTCTCATCAAGGAAAACAGGTAGGATACGGTTTTGATTAATTCTACCCTGTGAGTGTGTGAAAGAGTGTGTGTGAGTGTATGATTGCCCAAAGGACAAATCGTGACAACTATCAAAGGAATGCAAAACTCACAATTGCACATTGTGAGTCGACAGACTGCCATACTCCGTCGCCACAATATTTGAGCAGCTCAACCATTTCCCTCTAAAACGGTTTTATATTTCAGAGATGGAGTCACCTCTGTTGCTCACTTTTCCATCCTTCTGTACCTGAGCCAGTGATTAATGAGTAAGATGCGGATGATTCAAATGCTCAATGGCTCTTCATGATGTGATGGTGTCACTAGCAGTGACAGCTGGATGCTGGCAGAGGCCAGTGCGGCAGAAACGAATTTTCCCTCTAGTACAGAAACTACTGTCAGTTATCAAGTCTTTGAATACATCTAATAAAAAAAGAATACACCGCTCATTTGATCTACATATCAAACCATTGTTACCCATCACATGCACAAACTATGATTTCAAGGCACTGAAAATGTAACCACAGGTGCGGAAGGAGACTACACATCTCTCCCATTCTATTTTCTGCACTGAGGAATGGATTAAAACATGGTAAAAAGCATTAAAGGGATAGTTCACTCAAAAATGAAAATTACCCCATGTTTTACTCAACCTCAAGCCATCCTAGGTGTATGAAATTCTTTTTTCAGACGAATACAATCGGAGTTATATATAAAAAAATGTCTTGGCTCTTCCAAGCTTTATAATGGCATTGCATGACCATTTATGTTTAGAAGTCCTTCAAAGTAGACTTCAAGCTCCTCTGAAATTTCTCTTTAAAAATTCTTGTTTTAGACTTCTAATCGTGACTGATGTTTTGTTTTGCTCTAACCTCTGCGCTTCCGTTTATCAATGCGTCGTGCATGGGTAACCGTAAATTCAATGTCTACGGCCGTCTACTGGAAGCTAGTTAATTTAGTCGATAAAGTTTTAAATATGGATATTTTTCTAACACAAATGCATAGCTTCACTTCAGAAGACCTTTATTAACAGAAAAAGGGTAGGATTAGTTTCTTTGGAAAACAGTCTCGACTAGTCAAACTACGAACAACGTGGTAAGTGAGCTGAACTGTATGAACGGCTTCGTGGTTCGACTTGTCGAGACTGTTTTCCAAGATGGCTCCTGCCTGTATACATGAAATGGACTGTCTTTATAAAATAACTTTTTATCAAACGGTCTGTACACTTACAAAGTTCTCAATGCTCCGGTTTGCATGTAGGGACCCTCATTATGTTACTGTGTTAGTGTGGGGCTATTTTGAGCCTTGATAAGCCCGGAACACACCAAGCTGACGGTCGGCCATCTTTGCAGTTTTTGTGCGTCGGACAACTAAGTTTCCTCTGTGTGTTCTGCACGGTTCCGTGCCGTCGGCTGAAAATAGTCCTTGTCGGCTTTGTTTCGCCCGATCCGACATGTTGGTTCGGCGTGTGTGATGTGTTCCGGGCTTTAGTGGTATTATCTAGCGATTTCTTTTTACTGATTAAATGCCCCCATTACTAGCGTTATACGCAAAGTCTATGCGTTATACGCGTCAGTCGAGAATGTTTTAAACAGTTTTTAGAGATAAAACTCTTTATATTCAATTATCATGAAAACAAATCTCAGAGAACAGTTGACTAGGTACCAATGTTTTATTAGACCAAAGGTTCATTTTGCGCCGGAGTTATAGCTGGAGTTATATTCGGAGATATATCCTGTTGCCTTCTTGAGCATCAGTGAACGTTTTCACCTTTTGTGATAGTTGTGTATTGTGTATTGAGTGCCTTAATTGTCCTCAGTGTGAAAAATTGGATTTTAAAATCATACAGTCACTGATAGAAAAGGTTTGAATATGCAGAAGACGATGGAAAACCAATAAATGCGCAGGACCTAGTTGATTTCTAAGGCCCCGTCCACACTACTGCATTTTCGTTTAAAAACTGAGAATTAAAACAAATACGACCTCTGTCCACACCAGCGTTTTATCTGTATATTAGAAATGATCTCCGTCCACATTAAAACGACTGAAAACGCGGATCACGTGACCATTCACCAACACTGGGCATGCGCGTGCCAGTGTAAACAGTGATTGGCGAATCAGGGAAGGAGACATCATGACTAATAAAACCCAATCATAGAGCCGAGCGTCAGCCTCTACGTCAACGTTTCTGAAGTCGTCCGTTTTGTGCCATCCACACTAAAACGCCCTTCGGAGATTCAAAACGCAAAACGCAGCTGCAGCGTTTCTAAACTTCTCCGTTTCAGGTCTTCGTTTTCCCGTATTAGTCTGGACGGGAGGTGCAAACGTAGCAAAAGGTCTCTGTTTTTAAACGAAAACGCAGTAGTGTGGACGGGGCCTAAGTTAATAACCTGACTTTGTTACAGCTCGCCCTGTGTTACAACTCAACTCTATGTTACAAGCTGAAAGCATGATCAAATTAGCCAAAATATTTAATAAATGAAGATGCAAGACACAGGGAATTTTTGGAACTTTGTCTGTTTCAATTCTGAGAACATCTGTGGAGCTTTGAGGAGATGTGCACGTGCAGATTCTGTGTGGGCCTGGTTATCACTCATAGGTTTAAGATGCTTGAGATATGGTGTCATAGACATTTAAGATCAGTAAAGGCCTTTCAGTCCAACCATTTCAGTCCACACTTGAGCTATTTTATGAAAGGAGCCTTTGTTTTTGTTTTTTTGCTTTCACTCAGTCTTTCTTTTTAAATTCTTTTTCTTTGTTTGTTTCTGTCTTAGGCATATGACCTCTCGGTGCTGGCTACCACAGTGCTCACATTAAAACAGCTGCAATATCTCATCATTTCTGTGGTCCCTGAATGCAGGGTTTGTGTTTGGTGAAGCGCAAGTTGAAAGCCTTTATTTAAGGGCTCGTGTTTAAGGGTTCACTGGCCCTGACCTCTCCTCTAATGTCCCACACTACTGACTCTGGTTGCACATAATTCATGCCATCAACCAAACACACACATTTTTCTCTCTCTATCTTGTGCCCTGCTTCGGCTCCTGAGCTTTTGCCCCATACTGCGGATCGCTGACCCCTGTCGCTCTGCAGGGGGCCGTCCCATCACACCTGGCATCAGCTCAGACCCCCATCAGCACAGTCCAGCCCAGGGGAGTGGGTCAGCTCAGCTCCACTGCACCTGTAGACACACACTTGCGCACTTTATTTAGTCTTGAGGTTTCAACAGGAGGATTTGCTGACTGATTTACTTTAGAGGACTGACTCAGGGCATCCTTCACTTTACTGTCTTCCCTGTGGCTTTTAGACACAGACCCAAACCTGAGACAAAGACAGACCGAAGCGCAGATAGAATGAACTAATCTGTGACATAAAGACAAGGTTAAAGGCCTGTTCACAACATATGCAAATTTTGCCATGGAAAATGTGTTAGACACGATTTTAAAGTAGTTCAAGGTTTGTTGAACACATTAATGTTCCATAGCACTTCTCTACATGATTGTAACTTCAAAGAGCAATATCGCTCTTTGAAGCCAAGTAAACATAGCAAAATGACAATTTACATTTTTATATATCTATGGAACGTTGGGCATGCAATTACCCCACTATTTTATCATAAACATAGTTTTGCTTCTGAACAAAAGACTTCACACTTTGACCACATTGCCACTTTCAAATGATCTTTGCTAGGTATAATGTGGAAATTGGGAAGCAGTGTTATAAACATTCTCTTCTGCTCGGCTATGACATTAGGGGCCAAGCACTGAAAGTGCGTAGGCACTAGGCACCTATTGAAATTGTTGGCTTTCTCATTATTCTTCTTCTTTGATTTCTTCTTCTTCCGCTCTGGAAGTCTATGGCAGCCCCAACCCGATCACACCAAATGTGTCTTTATAGCACGCAAGTGTATTGTCGTGTAATATATACGCTAAAGTGAGTTTTTACGTGCATTTGATACGCATTGGTTGGTTAGGTTAAGTTTAGGTGTGGGGTGCGTGTGTATTAGACGCTTGCTAGAATTAGTGGTGTGGGGTGCGTGTGTATTATACGCAAATTAACTGCGTATCAATTCGTGACTGCGTGACAAAAACTGCGTCTCATATGCACGTAAAAACTCATTTTCGCGTATACATTACACGACAATACACATGCGTGTTATAGAGACGCATTTACATGAGAACAAGCTGGCAGCCCATAGAACAGCTTCCAGGAAAGTTATGAAATCTGGCACACTGATAGAGGAGTCTGAACTGTCAGCATAGTAAATTTGGAGTCTCCAACTCAATCCCTCTAGCGCCACCAACTGTCCAAAGTTGTACTTGTATTTCTGTTTATAACTTCTGAACCGTAGGGCTAGAACCCCCAAAAAAAAAAAAAAATTCCAACCAATTTCCTTCCTGATTAATCTGATAAAATTAGATTCGATTGCACCCAAGGACGTCATTTTAAGTCATGACAAATTTTCGTCGTTTAGAATTTTCTGAAAAACCTATTTTTTCAAACTCGTCCTAGATGGTTGCTCCGATTTTCACAAAAATGAAACCAGATCATCTTCAGACCATGCCGATAAAGCATATGGAATTCAAGTTGATTCGTCAAACTGTTTCTTCGAAACCGCACAAACAGACTTAAAGCTGTATCTCCACAACACGTCGTCGTATTCAGACCAAATTGGTACATGTCATCACAAGTATGCACCACCTACTGGTCCAGAGATATATACGAAAAATGGCTATTTTTGCTTATAACTTCTGAACGATGTGTCCAAAAGTCCTAAAATGTGACCTTGTTATATTCAGGGTGCCATGCCGAGTCGAACTGATATCCAATCTTTCCATATAGACCATTTAAGGCATCGGCCATTTTAAATGCTGTACCAAAATGCTGTATTTTAGGAAAGCATGAACATATCGTTACGAAACTCGGTATGAGTCATCAGTACAATGCACTTAAGGAGCCTGATAAGTTTCAATCCAGCGCCATCTTATGGTAAAATAACATTTTCAAATGCTTATAATTCTGAGTTTGGTTGACTTATTTTCACAGGAGTCATCTCCTTATATTAATGAATCCTTGCCGAGTCCAGCGATACCAAACATGCTATGTTTCGCTACGGATTGTGTAGCGTTGTGATTTAGCACTCAACAAACAATTTCTTGCCAATATCTTTAAAACCGTTAGACCGTTCGAGACGAAACCACCATAGGAAGTTCAAAAACATTGGTTGTTGGCTATAACCTAATGTATATTGTCTATATCCCAAATGTCAAAATATAAATAGTAAGTGGCAAGAAAATGCAAACAAATCATGTGTGGGTATTTTTGTATGTGTTTATACATATAAATGGCTATAACTCCAAAACGAAATGAAATATTTTCACCAAATTTGACACATGTATGGAATCACTCCGATAACACCTAAAAATGGTGCAATTGTTCCTCTTGTTGGCGCTATAATAGAACAAAACATTAAATTGCCATTTACTACAATATTGTGATATAAAATGCAATGCTTTATGAACGCATCAGCATATCATTACGAAACTTGATATGAGTCATCGGCACTATGCCTTGAAGGTACTCAGAAAGTTTTGGGCAGCGCCACCTTGTGGTAAAAACAATTATTAAAAAAAATTAACAAAAAGGATAAAAACTTTAAATACCTTTTGAATAAATGTGCCTATTTTAATGGCACTGGTCTTAATTCTTTAATTTCTTTTTAAAGCTTAGTTTTTCTAACTTCTCCTAGACCGTTTGCCTGATTTTCACCAAAATTCAAATCGTACCAGCTCCAGAACATGCCGACAAAATGTTATGGATTTATTTTTGGAAGATTAAACCATTTTCCGCAGCAACAAATTTGAGGCATGATGCCAAAAAGACTATTCAGGCTTTAACTCTGCAATGCCTTGACATATTTATACCAAACTTTGTACATGTCATTATCACCTCACTCTGACCACATCACATCAATTTCGGAACTGTGCCACCTATTGGTCAAAAGTGACAAACCATTAAATTATATTATTAGTGACTGTATATGATAAGACTATTCAGGCTTTATCTCTGCAATGCCTTGACATATTCATACCAAACTTTGCACGTCATTGTCACCTCACTCTGACCACATCACATCAATTTCGTAACTGTGCCACCTATTGGTCAAAAGTGATCATTAAATTATTAAATTATAAACTATTATAAACTATATAATTATTAAACCATTAAATTATATTATTAGTGACTGTATATTATTTTTTTTCACCCATTTTGCCTTTGTTGCATGGTTGGTTGTTGTCCTTGCGCTTGGCCCCGATAATTGCTTGCAGCTATATTTATTATAATTATTTTACATTACATTTAGGTAGTCTTATATTATATGTCAAATTAATATATATATATATATACCCAATTATATTTTATATATCATAATTTAGCATCCATTAACCTTATCACAAATCAAAATATGATCAAATGTAATACATTTTTTATAATCAATTTATGACATCAAATGTCAATTTTTCTATTACATCAGTTTTTTTTGTCCTGTTAGTCATTCTAAAGGTTTTATTTTAGAGTTATTCTTTAAATCACATAATTGCAGTTTCCAATTTTTCCCTTTTTTCGAATTGTAAACAGCTTTCACAACCAGTTTTACATCTGTAATGTGACAGATTTTCGAATTTATTGAATCAGGAAAAGTGACACATATACCAGAATGAAACCAGTGAATCATTCATAGTTTGTTTATTGGGTAAAATGATCCAGCAGCCTCAGTGACATCAGCAAAGAAAGAAAGTTGTTTCTTAGACGTCATGTTAAAGGGGTAACTACCCCTGAAAAAAATCATCATTTACTCTCCCTCATGTTGTTACAAACCTGTGACACAACATCACGATTATGTTTCAAAAAAGAATCATACAGGTTTGTAATGACACAAGGGTGAGAAAATAATGACAGAATTTTCATTTTATTAGGTAAACACAGATGCTTCAGGTATTAAAATAACCCTATTTGAGGTATTCTGACTGATTAGACAAACATTCTTTTTATTAAACATTTATTCTCTATTAAGAAGAATGTGCATATAGGCTTAGCGTGTTAAGACTATAACCCTTATAAATATGAATCTTGCATGCACACACTGTGCCATTTAGCGATAGCACCTCTCATAAGCCTTTGTGGTCCCTTCCTCCTCCAGACATGACATCATATGCGATAATCATGACTCAGCACTTCTGTCCCCACCACAGAGACTGATTACACGCTCATTATGTGTATAACGTCGTGTTAGGAGGTGTCTAATGCAATTACTTTACGTACGTAATGCATTTCAATAGCACTCCCACACAGACGCACACAAGAGCCAACCAGTGACACAAAATCAATGGGCATATATTCCCGCCTCTGTGCGAGGCGTTCTTCTCTGCTGTGTGTGTATCCTCATCCTCGTGTGCTCGAAATGACCTCTGTTTCAGAAGCTTTCAAATGAGCCTGGTGTGGGTAATTAATTATTTCACGGTATAGTGTCTAAATTACAGCTATTTGACAGCTGAGGTTTGACGCAGGCGGTGTCAGTGTGTGTTTGTGTGTGTAGTCATGCCATGTGTTTATATGTGTACTGTAGCATAAGTGCCCGTCAGTGGAATACCGAGCGTGTCACACCAGATGTGGCTAAATTTCCTCAGAGCATCAGGTGACATGACACTGGAAACAATCACAGTAACAGCGATTTCCTCACGCAGCAGAGTGGGAACAACATAATATAAAACCCGGAGAGTCACAGACTGACAGCTGGAAAGATGGGTGGAGGAAAAGGAACAAGACGTGTGTGTATGTGTGTGTGTGAAGATAAAGACATAGGAAAGGCTGACAAATCTAAAACGTAGAATGAAGAGTGATTCTTAGTAAGATTTCTGAGGGTTATGCACAACCTGATTTCACTGAGTGCAACATGTTCCTGGATCAGCATCTTTGTTGATCCTGGAACAATATTCTAATCAACCAATCAGATTTGAGGGACAAGTTTACAGTTTATATCAAGTTTAGGGTTACAGCCAGGGTTAGGTGCTTCTACATCAGTGTTATTCAGCAATACTTTCGCTCTTATTTTAGGGATAACTTATGAGTAGGTTTAGTTGGTTAGGATTAAAAATTCGGACAGGAATGTTGTTTCAGAATCAACTAAATATGGTGGTAACGCTTCCTTTTACAGTCCAGTTACCGCAATACTATGTACTTATTTTGGTGACTACAATTACTGGGTAATAACTAGTACTAACCCTGAACCTACCCCTGAACCTAAAGCCAGTAAGTACACTGTAAGTACATTGTACTGTACTGTATAAGGAAGAGTTACCAATATGTTGACACCGGAACACATATAACTCTGCGAAATCAGGACGTGCGACTGGTTAGGTTTAGGAATTTAGGTATTATAGCACTATGAAAATGAAATGAAAACTGTCAGAGAGGTCCTCACTAATATAGCTCCAAAGTTTCATATATGATTCATGTGACAAATCATTTATGTGTGTATAGTATTAAAAGCATATTCTAGGTTTGAGTTAAGCTCGACTGACAGCATTTATAGAATAATGTTGATTACTATATATATATACTACCGGTCAAAAGTTTAAGGTAGGTACGATTTTTTATGTTTTTAAAAGAAGTCTCTTCTGTTACTAAGGCTGCATTTTTCTGATAAAAAATACACAAAAAACACAGTAATATTGTGAAATATTATGACAATTTAAAATGACTTTTTTATGTTAATATCTATTAAAATGTAATTTATTCCTCTGAAAAAAGCTGGATTTTCAGCATCATTACTCCAGTCTTCAGTGTCACATGATCCTTCACAAATCACTCTAATATGATGATTTTATGCTCCAAAAACATGTATGATTATTATCCATGTTGAAAACAGTTTTTTACATTTTTATTTCAGGATTCTTTGATGAATAGAAAGTTCAAAAGAACAACATTTATTTAATTAGAATCTTTTCTAACATTATAAATGTCTTTACTGTAACTTTTGATCAATGTAACTCATCCTTGATGACTAGAAGTATTGATTTCTTATTATTTTACCCCAAAAATAAAATACAAATTCTTACTTTTAAAGGGTAGTGTTTAATGTAACAAAAGCTTTTCATTTCAGATAAAAGCTGTTTTTTTATATATTAGGGCTGTGCAAAAGTTAATTGCGATTAATCACATCCAAAATAAAAGTCTGTGCTTACATAATATATTTGTGTGTGCTGTATATAATTATTTTGTATATATAAATACCTATGCATGCATGTATATATTTTGGATTACACTTAAATTGTGGGTGAAAAAATAACTGTATTTTTTTTTAAGTTCACATCACTTTTATGTTGTTTTAGGGTTTAGGGTTAATGTTGTAATTGCAATTAAAATGCTAAAACTTCACCCAGAAAATGTCAGTGTTGTTTTTGTTGTTGTTTTTGGTTTAAATCAAAATCATGTTGTTAACATGCATGCATTGTTTGCATCTTGTGGCTATATTGACAGCGAGTGTAGCGTTTACAGATTCACTTCCATTGTCTGGAAAGGAATGAGAAGTATAAATTATTTGAGGAAATAAATGCTGCATTTGAGCTGTGATTCTTTGATTCTTGACCAAATGAAGCTGCGAAGTGAACCAGACATTATCCAGAAGTCTGAAGAAGACGAGACTAACCTCTGACTGGATAATAGAGATGTTCAAGGACCAGGAAGCATGATGATCCAGGAACATGTCTTACTTCGGTAAATCACGTTAGGCCTGGGGCAGATTTGTGTAAGCTTGCTTTCATGCTCCAGCGTATATGCACATGCATCTCAGTGCAAGCTATAAATGCTTTAAAGCTATAAATCTTTATTTAACACCATATGGAGCTGAAGACATAGTGTCATGACAGCTAATGTAGCTCTTGAAGTCTGTGGCTGGTGAGGGAGAGCAGTGTCAGCTCAGACCTGGAGCTGGTGCAGATGAGCTGGGTAAAAGACCCAAAGAGGACAGGAGTAGGAGGAGATCGATACATTAGCATAGAGCGCCTTCATAGGGAGATGGCTGGAAACATGAAGTAAACCACATCTGACCTCATCCACACTCACATGATATTTGTAGCATTAAATTAGAGACACATATTTGCAATGCACCCTAAACCCAGGATTAAAAGTGTTTCTGTACACTGTAGAATAACCACAATCCTCTTTGTTATTTGGCAGTTACAAGAAATTGAGGCTGTGTCCAAAATCTCCATTCAAACCACTACTCCCTACCCCTGGAAACACCACTTTCGGGCACTACTCGATCGTCTCTCGGCGCCGTTGGTTACGTCATTGCTGTCACCCTTGCGTCTTTTTTATGATCAGCGAAATGCATTTATGTAGGGCTTGGGTTAGTGACCATTGGTTGTACACTACTTTTCAAAATGCATTCTGGGATACATTGAGTGGACTATATAGGGTATAATAATCATCACTATACATTCGGACAGCACTACATAATGGCGAGCTCATTATATAGTCCACATATAGTTAGCGTGAGAGATTTCAGACACAGCCTGAGTCTTCCCACAAAGGTGACACAGAGGCTCTGTTTACAGCTTGTATATTAACATCTGTTTAAGTTCCAAATTTGTTTCTAATTTTTAACATCTTAAATCGTCTAAATGAATGCTTATGAATGTCATGATTTCCACAGATTCTACCGCTGTGGTGTGTGCAGAGCGATCATTCAAGTTTCTTTGTAATCCACTGGGATATCAGTATTCCCAACTAACAAGGATCATTCTCGGAACTTTGGCTGACGTTTTGGCAATATTCTCTCAAATATTTTTCCAGTAATGTATATAAATAGTTTGGTCAAAGTTATTGGGTCTTTAATAATGTAAGCACAAAACATTATCGTTCATCGTGACACCCTTTTTCCCACTGAAATGTTTTAGTTAGATGTTCGTCTAACATTTTTTAAAGGGGTGGTTTACTGCTTTTTTTTCTTTGCATGATTGTGTTTATGGGGTGCAATATAACATATACGTGGTTTTTCTTTTTTAAAAAGTCTTATTTTTCATACACTTCACCTTTATTGTAAGCCGCGTTCTCCTCTGTCCTCAGAACGACTGGTTGACTTCCTGAGTCTATGAAACCACTCCCTCAGAAACAGGCAATGGGCTCAGATTGGTTAGTTTGGCCCGGTGTGTTGTGATTGGCTAAACTGTTGCTCACGTTGTCTGGAAGGTTACCGCCCATTACCTTTATGGGCGAAAGGTGCATGCGCTCCGGTCCAATCATGTAAATAATGGTGTCGATACTGCAGTATCAGTTTGAGGCAGAATCAGACCGAGAAGCGGCGATGAAGAGAGGCAAGCAGAACCTCACCAGACACGGCTCTTACTAAACGTTTCTGAATGATATTTTGCTACATTTTTTAATTTTATACACGTTTGTTTTACACAATAGCATCTGACTGGCAACAATAGCAACTGATTGGCTACTAATGTTATACTCAAACAGCGTTGGAATTAGTTTACGTTCTTGATCAAATCGAAAATAACGTCATAAAGCATAATATACATGAAAAATACATTTACAACATTAGAACTTATAAAATTCAGGTCCATAATGTTTGTACGCGTTTGTCGTAGACGTAGACACAACATAGCATAACTAGTAGCCTAGTGGCTATAAAGCCAGCACTGGCATTAGAAAAAAAAACTAAAACACAAGGCTACATCTGAAATTATACATGCAAATACATTCAAAATGATTAAGTCTTAGCCTATACTTCTACCTCTACCTAAGTTGGAACTGCTTCATGTTTTATTAACAGTTTCTTGTTGAATCCGGTGTTGAATTCGTGGAGATTCTGAAAGCTGTCTTCTGTGCTAAAATGCACAGAGCACAGAGAGCTAAACTGCGATCGTCATTTTCAGGAACATAATCAAACATAAATTGTATCCATTGTTGATGAACAGCGTCCGTTGGAAGCTTGAGCACAGAAGACCTGACAGCTGGGTGAACACAACACACTTGACAGGCCACATAAATATGACCATGCCCTTTTTTGCATTTTCCGGAGGGAGGGGTTGATGTAAATGTATGGGTTAGTGACGTCTAAAACCCAGCTGTAGTCCCAAGTTCAGTGAACATCCAAAAGTAACGTTGCCATAATTTGGAAAACGTTCCCATTAATTGAATCAGCCACTAACAGCCCATCACATTTGCAACAGATTTTTCCTTTTTTTTTCTTTTTTCTTTTTATAATATAGCACTGTAAAGATCAACATACAATGCAAATTAGGATTTTGCAGAATTCATGTTTGACAATTTTCACAAAATTGATAGGTTTGACATGAGTTGTCTGAGTGCTCATTTTAATTAAATGAATACACTAAATAAAATTGTTCTCACTCTCATGTTGTTTGAGTTAGTGTTTTGTTATGTTTTAGTGCGTAAGTTTTAACATATTGGGCATTTGTGTTACAACTGGATTCATTTGTAACTTTTTTTTACACCATCTGCCAGCAGTCTTGAAGAAGAGTTTGCTGCAGGTCTAAGATGTGTTGAGAAACGTGATGAACAGAGGCAGGAAAGAGAACGAAGGGTTGTTAAAGGTAATGAATCTATAGACATGTGCTTGACTGCCATTGTTGCCTGTAATTACAGCCATGTTCATCTGCCCTTGTCTTTCTCTCACACTCTCTCTTTCTCTCACTGACAGACGGTGTGATTTCTCTGTACTTGCATTGCAAGTCCCTGTAAATGCAAGCTCAGAGCCTTCTCTCATAATATTAAACAGAGGATATAACACTAATTAAAATAGCAATGGCATTCAGTTTATATCAGAGACAATCCTGGACATCAGCAAGGGATTTTCTGCTTTGTGCACACAGCATTTTGGGGGTCTTCATGTCAGAAAGGAAATTCTGGATCATCTCTCGCTCTATGAAACTCTGTATTTCATTTGTCGGTTCAGGTGGGGAAACCCTGGGGGTTTCCATATATCTCTTATTAAACGGTCTGTACAATTACAAAGTTTTCAATGCTTCGTTTTGCATGTATGGACCCTCATTATGTTACTGTGTTAGTCTGGGCTATTTTGAACGTTGTTAGTGGTGTAAACTAGCTTTTTCTTTTTACTTAGTAATTCCCTGATTATTAGCGTTATACGCTGAACAGTTTTTAGAGATAAAACTCTTTACATTAGATTATCGTGAAAACAAATCTCAGAGAATGGTTGACTGGGTACCAATGTGTTATTAGACCAAAGGTTCATTTTGCACCGGAGTTCTCCTTTAAAATGAGTTATGAAAACAATAGTAGTCTATGGCAGGATTTTTTAAATGGGAAAATCATCTAGGGACCTTCTTTTTAAAATATAAAGGCAACTATATTTTCATGCATAACAATGTATTTATACTGTGAAAAAATATGGAAATATATGTTGAAAATATTATCTTAAAAAAGGCAACACTGTCTATTTTCTTTAACTTTTTGTAAAAAGTTGTTTTTTTTTAAAACATTTTTTAAACATAAAGGTGTTTTATACTGTGGAAAATATTGTTTGGAAAAGTCAACACTTCATCATTTTTTTTTGTCAGTACAATAAATTGTGATTATGATTTCCAACCAGTGTTTAGAAAAAAAATGGTAATAATGTTATGTAAAAAGTCTGTAGATAAAAATTATGTTATAAATATGTATTTATACTATGAAAATACAAATATTATAAATATGCAGAAATTATTATATGATCGTATCTGTCAGAAGAAGAAATAAATTAGTGATTCATTTCATGATTTCCAACCAGTTTTAGGAAGTAAAAAAATAAAAAATAAATTATATATATATATATATATATATATATATATATATATATATATATATATATATACACACACATATATATATATATATATATATATATATATATTTTTTTTTTTTTATTATTTTTTTTTTGGTTTTGTTACTTTCTTTTCTTTGGCGCAGCCCACGTTCCTCTTCCTCCTTGTGGTATGACCATCTTAAAGAAATACTGTAAATATCCATGGATTGTATTATTTATATTCTTTACATGTTTGTCAGTGGAGCAAGTTGATACATTAAACTTTTACCGTATCCAGTCCATAGCTGTCAACACTGACAGGAATCCATAGATAGATATTGTACTGACTATAAGTAACTTTGCAACTACATGTCAACTTATTCTATCCCTACTAAAACTCTACTAACTCTCTAATGTCAGTTAGTGGACATTTAGGTGCAGCGTTACTGATAGTCAACAGAACGTGTTAATGGGACCATCAAAATAAAGTGAAACCAAGAATTGTTACTGGAGACGCTGGTCTGTGTGAGTGTCAGTCCAGGTGGAAAGGTGTTTGGAATCTGTCAGTAATAGCAACAGTATGTATTTCCACATGCTTATCATAAAAAGTGCAGAGGCAGAATTCTCTCTTACATATGGTGGCAACGCACCTGCTAACAATTACTACAGCAGAGAAGAAATGTGTGGTGTAGAGCAGAGTAGTGGTCTCTCTCTCTCTCTCTCTCTCTCTCTCTCTCTCTCTCTCTCTCTCTCTCTCTCTCACACACACACACCACCAGCCCCAAGGCCCTCTAATTAATGTCCAGAAACCTGAAGAGCTGTCAGGATCAATCTGAACCTTATACACTGCGAACTAGAACCAGCTTTTTGTTTGCAATGCAAACACTCGCCCAGTCCCTCACAATGGCATCTGATGCTGTTTATTAATTGCGTGCACCAATAAAACTGTTATTTAATTAAACATGCGCTCTTGGTCTCTCTTTGTGATATTTGAGGTATAAATTTAGATGTTATTATATGTAAAGTAAGTGATTTCAAACTTTAAAAATTAAGGCTGAAAATGTATGTAAAACAATGCATTAAGAAGCAGACGTTTATGTACATGAAAAACTATTCACGGAATTTTCTGTTATTAAAATAATCTTGTAAATCTCATATATATATTTTAAACTGTTTGGCTGGTTTAAAAATGCAAAACGTTAGGTTGTTTTGCCAAGGGTGCAGCTCAAACTGGTGTCGTTTTTTCGAGGTTGAGCGAGCAGACGAGAGGACTACAGATTAAAAATGACAAATTAATGTTTTTTAAATAATGCTTTCGGTGAAGTGGCTTGTTTCTGACAGGCATTAATGCAGGACTGCAAAATGGTGACAAATGAGTTTTAGTGGGATTTAGGGTTTAAGGTGTTTGCAGAGGAGGGAAGAACCCTTGCATTCATTAAAGACAGATCCATGTTGTCATAGCTTTTGTAGGCCAGTCTGATTGGAAAAGATTCGGTATAGATGGCAGATCTTGGATCAGCCTCTGCAGGTGTTCTCACTATCTTTTTAAACAAACTAAAAAAAAAAAAATGCCTAAAGGATAAATTTTGCCCTGTCCTGCGAGGCTGTGTAACCAGAACTTATGTGGGTCTGATATATAAGAAGACTGAATGATTTGTATTTCACAACTGAGTTGTGGAACAGCCGTTTCTGCATTTGCAGCTGATGTGTGGTAAACAAATGGTTGATTTAGGCTAAGTTTATTCAAAGTATACTTGTTTTGTCAAACATGATTGATTTAACCCGTATAAGACCTAAACGGACTCCGGCAGAAAAAAAAAAAAAAACCTGTTTAAGTTTTGAACCACTACTCCAATCCGTATGCTTTAAAAAGTCCAATAACAGGAGATTCACAGCTTTTCTCGTTTGGACATTCAAAAGCTCTGAAATGAATGTGATTGCATCATCAAGTTTTGATCAGGATTGATTCGTCAAAGACACCTGTGCTGGTTGTTCCTCTGAGCCAATCATGAATGATTGTTGATGCTTAGTCCCACCCCATGTCATGATTGGTTGAAACTATCTACTCAACCAATAAACATAGTTTTTGGTCTTATTCACAACCAATTATCATCTTTTTTTTTGGAAATTAATCTAGGCACAGAGATAAAGTGAAAGTAGTTCATATACGTAGGTGTGTGTGTGTGTGTGTGTGTGTGTATATATATACAGTATATATATATATATATATATATATATATATATATATATATATATATATATATATATATATATATATATATATATATAAAGTTTAATTTGCTATAGTGTTCTATTACAATCATTCTATTTATTTTACTTCCTGAACTTTTTTGGACACATAAATTGTCAGTAAATAAAAAATACCAGCTTTTCACTGAAAATCACTTATAACAATGTAATAAATGGCTATAACTTGCTTAGGGATTGTTACATATAGTCAAAATTATATCTGGAATTGTAGCATATCCAAGTACAGCTTTCAAAAAAAAAAAAAAAAAAAAAAACCTTTAGGAGGATTTGTTTGAGTCGATGTCGTATTAATATGCTGCCATATTTCTTAAATCTGGTAAATACATCCATTCTTCTAAGACAAAATACATGTAAAATTGGATTATTTAAATGAGATGGAATGAAACTTCAAGTTCTCCTTTTTAAAATGAGACATGGCACTTGATGCTGACTGCTAATGGGTTAGAAAAACAAAGAAAAGAACAGGCGCTGCAGATGCTCCAAAAATGGTCTAGGTCTTTAAGGGTTAATCTCAATGCTTATATATGATTAAATTCAGAGTAATTTGCAAGCCAAATGGTCCTTCACAAATGCAAACGAGACTAACAGGCCATACCTGTATCAAATATTATTCAATTAAAGTGTTAAGCTTACAAACATATACTGATGCTCAGAATAATAGTAATATTCAATACAAATCAAAACAGTCTTTCACTGCTTTAAATAAGTTTTGTTTATCAACGAAATTTTCACATTTAATTGATAATTTGGTCACTTTAGTTTAGGGTCCAGTTCTCACACTGATAAAAATGATTCTGTGGTGAAGTTACTGTAATACTACAGAAAAAGTTAGCTCAGTCAAGCGTACTTAAAGCTTAAATATCAACGTTTAAAAAATAAATAAATAAGTACTACTCAACTTTTCTGATACTGGTGGTCCCATCATGCACCGTGGCTTTAAGAATTAATTAGTTGATTTGTGGCAGTTTTTCCAGCTGTTTTTACACTGTTTTATCATTGCTTTTGTTGTAAGGTTTAGTAACTTGCCATTTTATGACATTTGGAGTTAATTTTCTACTCAAAATGACAAACTCATACTCAAAAACAATCCATCGAATGTTACCATTGTGTATTGTGTACCAAGTATTGAGGTCTCATGTGCTCAAGTGCTGTAATAATTATATGATGTAGATATGGTACTGTATCAACACAATTCTTGTATTATTTACTTCGATTTTCCAAGTAAAGAATACACTTTAAAAGTGTGGTTTAATTCAGTGTTATAATGTTTGAGAATAAAGTATTGAAAGTAAACTTCAACTAAGTAGAAATTACTCAAACTTTTACTGGCCAAGTTAAAGTTACTTATTTTCTTTAATATTTTTACTTAACTTAGTTAAGTTGAGTTTACTTAATTTCATATGTGAAATTTACTTAAAAATGTGTGCAAAAACTTGCAAAAGAAAAATTAATAAAAATTGTACACTTTTTTTCAGTGTATTAATGAACTATTAACTTACTACTTAGACTCAGCAAACTTCTAATGACTGCTTATTAAGACCTAGTAAGGTAGTTGTTAGGGTTAATGGATATAGAAAATGGTCATGCATAATAAGGCATTAATAAGGCATTGATTTGTGCTTTATAAGTCAGTGTTGTAATCGAGACCAGCTTACTCCGAGTCGGAGTCGAGGCCGAGACCATAGAGGGTTCGAGTCCGAGTTGAGACCAGAGAGGTTGGAAAACCTAAGGTTGGGTCTGAAAACAGACTTAAAGATATCTTCAAGAATATGTAAAATATTTGGTGGTAACAATAAAATTGGCACCATACTCAAACATTAAACCAAATATACCATGGAATCATGTACAACGTAATGGTATAAAGGCCACATACTGTGGTATAAGGCAATTTTATTACAATTATGAATTATTACAATCAGTAAGTGCTCTTTCACATAACATTACACAAATTCTGTGTGGCTCTTATATGCAAACTGAATTATGGATGATAAGGCAGACATTTTCAAAACATAAGTTGAGCTAGAGGCTCCACATCACATCTGACCTGGGTCCTGTTGCATTTACACACAGTCTCAATTCATGCACAGTTGCGCACAAGAAAGTCAGCAATCATTGGACGTTACAATCAAACAACAATTTAAAGAAGTATTGCGCTGAAATATCTCAGACTCTGTTTGTTTTAGAGGAAAGGTGTGTCCACCATAGATGTCCACAACATGTCACGTCATGCTGAGATAAGCGTAAGCTTCCCAATGATGCGTAGTTCGTCATCATCCGTCGACGATAACATATCATGTGGATCGTATGAAAACAATGACTTATTTCCTGCGTTACTGGACTAAATGAGACATAATAGGGGATTATTTATCAAGCGAAACTCACATGAAGGCGAAAATGGACTCATTTTGAAGAAAACAGTCTAAGGTGAAAGTCTATGTATATTTTTGACTACTTTTAGCTCAGACATGCTGTAATCGGAGACGAAATGCAACGCGTTTCCTAGTTTGTTTACAAATATCAAAGATGTACTTCGCGAATAGTTATGCAATCATTTGATCTGTTGTATTATGTCAACTAAATAAACCATACAGCAAAAATCATGTGGAAGAAAGGTTTTGTTTGATATATGACTTGCCTTTGTTGATCAAATTTGACCAACGCTATCAATATTCATATTCATAATCACACTTACTTTTGAACGGTATTTCGGATGCGGGTGGAGGAATATAAACTTTTAAATTATCCAATATGTAAAATGAATTAAAAAATGATGGTTTTGTGTGAAAAGTAAAGGGTCTAAGCTTTGTAATAATATAACATATGACTGTTAATGTTTCATCAGGACCTTTAAATATTAAAGGGCGATCATAATAACGTTCTTAATAACGCAATCCCCGGTACTGGGTTTACGACCTTAACAGGTTAAAATGCATGTTAATTAGCAACTAGTTAACAGTGGGAATTGGACACTAAACTAAAGTGTTTCTGATTTTTTTTAATTATATACTATTATGGTAAAGAGCCACCAGTTTGCCTAAAAGAACACAAAATGTTTAATATTAGAGCTGCATGATTATGAATAAATTAAAAATCATGATTATTTTTTTTTATTTTTTGGATCGATCTGAATGAATGATTCAATGACTCACTCATAAATACTTCTCTTGTTTCATTACTGGATGAATCAGCATTTTTTAACAAATCTCTTGAGTGAATGATTCAATGACAAAAACATTTGTCGTGTATCACTGCAGGTTTTTCACATGAAATGTACCCTTTCACTTTAGTTTTTTTGTTTTCTGATCTTCTTCCTCCTCCTACTTCATTTGACCTAAAGTGGCTAAATATTTAATTCTTCAAAAGTTTGTTTTCTTCTCGTTATCTCTTTCCCATCACATATTTTATACTGTTGACACAGCAGCATTTTATCGGCACAACTGCCTGTGCAGCTGACCAGCCAACAGCAGCCATTAATAATGCCAGTGCCCGTCTGTTTCTGTACCGGCGACTGGAGGATGGAGGGAGGGGAGAAGACATGGTGATCAAGCCTTTACTTGAAAGGGTTTGCACTGACAGTATCATGAGGAGTGTGTGTGTGTGAGATAGTACTGGGTGGTAATGAGGGGCACATATGGGACAGGGAGCTGGCCCTCGTTAACCAGTCTGAAAGAGGAAACATCCTGTCATGGGCACCAGCCGGGGCATTAACACACACACACAGTCACACACACTCTTGCAGTGCCAACAATATTTAAAGAATATACTTGAACATCAATGAAAAAGATGACTGTGAGTTTAAAGTTAAACCAGGTGTCAGTTAAACATGGTTTTACTGTTTCCATCCGAAAGCAAGCAAACAATCATACAACACCATATATTTGTTTTTAAATGAAGTCTCATATGCTAACCAAGGCTGCATTATTTAATTAAAAATACAGTAAAAACAATAAAAAATTTAAAATATTATAATTCTTTCGCTAATAAATCTAATGCTTCCTATTTTAATATACTTTACAATACTTTAAACGTTCAAATTATTCTGAAATGCTGATTTGGTGCTCAAGAAACACTTATTATTATCAATGACGAAACAGTTTGCATAACATTTATCAAAAGTGACAGTAAATACATTTATAATGTTACAAAGAATTTCACATTCAGATAGATGCTCTTGCTTTCTTTCTTTCTTTCTTTCTTTCTTTCTTTCTTTCTTTCTTTCTTTCTTTCTTTCTTTCTTTCTCTTCTTTCTTTCTTTCTTTCTTTCTTTCTTTCTTTCTTTCTTTCTTTCTTTCTTTCTTTCTTTCTTTCTTTCTTTCTTTCTTTCTTTCTTTCTTTCTTTCTTTCTTTCTTTCTCTTCTTTCTTTCTTTCTTTCTTTCTTTCTTTCTTTCTTTCTTTCTTTCTTTCTTTCTTTCTTTCTTTCTTTCTTTCTTTCTTTCTTTCTATTCTTTCTATTCTTCAAAGAATCCTGAAAAAATATCATTGTTACCACAAAAATATTAATCACCAATAACTGTTTTCAGCATTGATAATAACAATAATAACAATAATAATAATAATAATAATAATAATAATAACTATCATTAATAATTAAGCATCAATAATAATTGAGCACCAGATCTGCAGATTTGCAACATGACATCATTACTTTTGCGTAAACATACACGCATTACACGCATGCGTAAACATACAAACATACACGTGTAATCTATACGCATTTTCAGCTATCCGTATGCTATGATATTTCAGCTATCAGTATCTGAGCAAAATGTAGATCTACATCTGGGGAGTGATATTTTTTTTCCTAGGATGATAGGGGAAGACTCATAAATGTCATTAACCCCAGTGAAGGGTAGGTTTAGGGAAGGGGTTGAGGTAAGTCATATATTTATATATAAAGTAATAATGTTAAGTCAACGGCGTAGATAAACACGCTGAAAAGCAATTATGCGTGTTAATAGCACGCCAAAAATGGAAATACGAATTGGCGTGTCATACAGATGCAATTTCATGAGATCAGTCTGATTAGAATGATTTCTGAAGGATCATGTGACCCTGAGTAATGACACCACTAGAATACATTATATTTTAAAATAAAATTTAAAAAAAGGTATATTATATTGTAAAAATAATTTCTGTTATTGCTGTATTTTTGATCTAATAATTGCAGTCTTGGTGTAGCCTGGATGCCAGCCCGAACTCCGCCCACAACATTTTTTTGGACGGGAAGTTCCTTCTGGACTCGATCCATTGAGGAGTAATTATGATCAGGCAAACAATGTTCGTGCCAATCAAATTGCCAGGGCGGGCTTTATACAATGATGGACAGGTGATCTGCAGGGACGCAATCATCACGTTATCAAAGAGCGCTAACTGGTTTCCCTCATGCCTGGTTCAGATTACACGTTTTTAGCCCGATTTTGGCACGATCCGTTTGACGTAGGGTGTCGTGGGGATTCGTAAACGACAACGGGCGTCAGGACGCAAGATTCGATCGTATCATCTCGTATAGTGCGTCATAGTTGGAGACAACCTACGTCGCGTCTGTGATGCTTCACGACATCACGAACACAAAGACTAGCATGTTTAATTTTTTTAATGGTTGTTCACGACGGTTCCGTCACATGTATGAGGTTGACCAATAGGAGCACATCTTTTCTGTACACAACTTTCAAAAATGGCGAAACGAAAGAGAGACTATGGTGGTAACATTAAAACTAAAAGTAAAAATATATCAGAAAACAATAGTTTACCTCAAGTTCTCTTTGGAGGATTGAAAGCCCATACTGTCCTCTTCGAGCAGGGTTGTCTCACGCAATGGCCGTGAGACATACGCAATTCAACCAGTCCACACGCCACACCGTGTATTTCTCACGCTGAAAAGGCAATGCCGAGCAATCCAGGAACGTGTCCATTGTCGGGTTTTCTTTCTTCTTTTTTTACATTTTTCTGAACACAGGACAGCCAATACAACACTCACCGCTTCATCCATTGTTTGTTTACGTTCGTTTCCGGAAGTCACTCGCTAGTTTCGCTTTCTCGATGACATTACGCGCCGTTAAAGACGGCATGCGATGCCTGGTCAGGAAGCAAGGTGTAGTCTGACATTGTGTCTTGTCCACGACATGACAAGATTTTAGTATTCAAAATCGCGTAATCTGACACAGTGACTATCGTAACAGACAAAAAAACTTGTAATCTGAAACAGGCATCAGCGATGTACAACTTGAGATGTAGAGATGTCAGAATTTAGATGTAAAGATTCCGCTGTCGCGTTGTTTTGAAATAAATTGACAGTGCATTAATTTTAATAGACAAACAGAAAACTGCAGTCAAGGCATTTGTCGATCGGAAAGATATTTTTGCCGTCCCACATGATTCGGGAAAAGTGTAACTTATCAGCTGGCTTTGACGGTCGCTAAGTTAAGAAGATGGGACGTAATAAAAAGCCTGTGGTCGTTGTGGTTTCTCCTTTGGTCGCACTCATGAAGGAGTAAGTAGCAACACTCGTTATTTAACTTCTAAAATAAGTAAAGTTAGGCTACGTTCTGTATTTGACAACTGTATGCAAAGTAGCTGACTTACTGCGTTGCTCTGATTGGTTGTAGGTTTACCGACTATCCAATTGAGTGCAGAGTTGTTGTTTTTTTCCTGGTTCGGTTAAGACACGCCTCATAATCGAATCCAGACGGAGGGTTTCAGACTCATCTTCCAATAGGAAATGAGTATGACGAAGTCAGGCTAGTATTGGTGAGCATAAGAGACTTTTTTTTTTAAAACATTACAATTTTGAATGATGTGACAGATTTACACTTTTGACCGGTGGTACGTACAATTGAGATGCTACCTGTTTGGGCGTGTTTGGGCCGGTGGAGCCCAGCTGGCACAATGCCCCTCGCTGTGGCGCCCAGTACAGAGGACAAGAGTGCAGGCCACTCTCTTTCACAGCGAGCCCTCACCAGCTGTCACCACAGCCCCGACAACAGCGCCTGTCACTCAAACCCTCTGGGATTTCTGCAGTCAGAGAGAGAGAGTTACAGAATCTGTCCTGTGCTCCCTCTCCCTTTTGTTTGTGGACAGTAAAATGGATTATGTTGCCAGGTTGAAGCTCCTTTGGGGACCTCTGTGTGGATGGAGTAAGGAGCTTGGCTGTGCTGCAAAGATGCTATTGCTGTCACTCCTTCTCTATCTCTCTCTCTCTCTCTCTGTACCCTTTTTACCCGCCATGAGAATGTGCTAAAACACTGCTCAGAGAATAAAGGGAGAAGCAGAGTAGGGGGAACTGACAGTGAGTCTGTCTGAATCTCTCCCATGGCTGTCAGTGGCTTTTGAAAGGAGCTGATGACACTTCTCTGTGGCACAGCTGCCTAGGTCTGGGCCGTAGACAGCATCTACTGCTGTTGTGTCTCTCAGGCTGGTAGTCGAACTGCTAGGGAACTGAGTTAACACAACAGGACTTAGCCAGACTCGATTACCCTCATTGGCAGATTTGCTGTTTAAAGTGAGAAACGAAAATGAACTCGCTCACCCTCATGCTGTTCCAAACCTGCAAACATTTCATTTGAAACCCAGGATCATTGGAAATACGTATGGTGACATTTCTGCAAAATGATGTTAAGCAGCTTTCAAAGTGAAATGTCCAGTGAGTGGCTTTAAAACGCATTCCATTTTATTTCATGCAGATTAATGTGAATCTGGCAACGTTTTATTACATTGGTTTATGTACGTATCGCGGCTGTTAAGAAATTACATGTCCATTGAGTGGCGCTAAACGGCTTATACTGTATCGCATTTTAAAATAGAACCACCTACACTAAACCCTAACCGATAGTGTAAACAAAAGCAGACGTGAGGTGAAAAAGGCATTTGTTGAGGCAACCGTGCCAATTTAGCTTATATACAATTCTTTTTTAGAGCTCTTTTATCATGACTTGTGTTTTTCATGGGACTCATACCCATGCTTTTTGAATCAAAAGTCCAGTGCTGTTCTGGGTGAGCTATGAGCAAGTTTGCTACATTAGAAAGCTAAACATGAGCTGGTTATGTGATGTAAATGCCTTAGAAATGGAAATGTGTTAGTTTAACACTAAGGACATAATAGCCGGTCAAGGAACCATGCGAAAATAAGTCTTAATGATCTTTACCCGCTTAATTTGTGTGAATAGGAATCAAATTAGTTGGTGATTTACTGCCCCTATAGTTAATTTTATCTGGAAATTGCATTGAATTTAATGTTTAGGTGAGTTTTTGTAGTTTAGCCAAAACATAAAGGCACATATTTCCAATGAGACTATAGGTTGTCTTTTTTTTTTGTTCGAACACAAAAGTAGATATTTTGAAAAATGTCTACTTGTATTTTTTCCATACAATGAAAGTCAACAGAGTCTGCACTGTACAAATTTATATACTTTATCTAATATATAAAACAGATTACAAGCAATATTATTAATTAAATTGAACAAATAAGAATTGAGTAATAATTAATCAAATTAATTCCTTAAAAGTAAACCCATAAAAATGAGTAAAGTTTACACCCCAAAATTTAACACAAAAATATCTAAATAACAGACAGACGTCAAAGATTAATTAAGAACTATTTATATTATATTGCCAACATTGAAAACACCTGATGATAACAAGAAGAACCACTGAAGGAAAAAAAAACATAATTTTAAAACAATCCTAAAATAAACACCGAGCACCATAATGGTGACTTAATGTAGTTTATTTATTTTTTTTTTTTTGTAAGTTTTACTCATTTTAAGTGGTTAACTTTTGAGGAATTAATTTGACTAATTATTATTCAATTCTAATTTGTTACATTTAATTAACAATATTGCTTGTAATCTGTTGCCACAATTTTTTTGGATTAAATAAAGCGTATTTGTTTTGGACTCTGGGACAAAAAAAAGCTGAAACATGTATATTCTTTCTGTTCTACAGAATAAATAATGACAAAAATGTTCACAGAATTTTCTGTTTTGGGTACAGTTTCCTTTTAATGAATTGTCAAACCCTAGCACCTGAAAATAAAATCCAACCTGGAGAGTAAATCTTGCCCATAGGGGTCAGTAGTACCTCACCAATTATTTACATGGCAGGACAATTTGTGGACAAGGAGATGCACAAACACACACGGACATCACTCTGAAAATGTTTAGTTAACTAATAAAAATAATCCTAATTTGGCGCTTAAAATGTCTGCGTGTTGGCGTTCGCACGTGTGTGTGTGCGCGGCTGATTAGTGGTGTTTTGTGAATATGACTTGTCCTCTCTGGAAAATCACCTACCCCAGCACCCCCTCCGGTGTCCCTCATGCTCGGCCCCGGCAGGAGACGCAGGCCTCCAGCCAAATCACTACCACATGCAAATGAGCTCTGTCCATTCAGGCTGAAACTCAGAGACAGAGGAGCGTATGGCCGACCAGTGGGACCACCCCTCCCCCGCCAATGTCACCCGCTCGCCGAAAACTCCCAAGCACATGCACCCATAAACACACAGTACAGACTTGCTTGCTCTCTTTCGCAAACAAGAACACACCATAAACATTATGGAGGGAGACATGCATAACCCCTGTGAGATAGGTACAAAAACCAAGATCTCCTTGATTATTAACATTTCCTCTGTGGGTAATTCTACACAAGAAAGTCCATGATAAAGAAATCAACATGAAAATAATTAGATCATTTAAAAAAAAATATTCAAATGAGCAGATAACATTATTTAAAAAAATATTTTGTTTAAACTGCCAAAATGTGTTTTTCTCAGTTTGTTTAGTCTTTGTATAAGTGCTCAGAATTGTCTGTATCGCTTTGTTCTCATTCTGAGAGATGAATTAAATGTCCCTCCGCAGACAGAAATAAAAACGAAATGCTATTCCTGCCGGAGAAGGTATGACTCCAAACATTCAATTATCTCTGTTTAAATGTTTAAAAAGCAGCTACCCTCATTATTATGATGCCATAGTAAACAAACACAATTAAAGAGCTGTCACTCTTTGTCGTAAAAGAACTCCAGTGTTAATATTTGATCTCAGATTTAACAGTATTGATACATAATCAAACTGATGGAATAATATGCTGCATAACATTTGAATTTATTGATTTTATTTTTAACTAATTAACAAAATGATGTGACTAATACATTAACAAATGAAGAAAGAGAATATTAATAATATTAATAAGTATGTACTGTAAGAAGTTTTGGTAACGCTTCCTTTTACAGTCCAGTTACCCATGTAAATACTATGTACTTATTTTAGTAACTACAATTACTGGGTAATAACTAGTACTAACCCTGAACCTGTTCCATGTACTTACCTTACATTAGCCAGTACTTTCTAGGTAAGTACACTGTAAGTACTGTAAAGGAAGCGTGACCGAAGTTTTTTAAATCTTAATTTTATCCGTTTGATTGGTTTACATTTGTATTAATTATATAGTACTAACTAAGCATCTACAAAAAACTATTATCTGAACAATGGGCAAATCTTTGAAGTTGCATTGTTTTCGCTATAGTTCTAGATCTAGTTCTTCTTCATTTGGGGGAAACCCTTTTTGAATTGTGTGTCTTAAACACTCATGTTCACTCAAGTTCCTTTAATCAAAACATGCAGCACCATTAGCAACAGTACATTTAGAGACACTGCATGCTGTTGTGCTTTTTCATCTTTTTTACACACTGAAATTTGAAATTAAAATGTAAAAAAAAAATAGTTCTAATTTTATAAATCTAATTTTATTTTAAAACTCTTAAAAATAAACCCTCTAATAATGGTTATTTTTTTAAGGGAACCAATTCATGCATGTTTTACAATTCTTAGTTAATTCAAAGCAAAGCACACAAGCAAGTACACAAAAAAATAATGAAAAAGAAAAAATGAGGATTTTCAAAGTCTTGCTGATGTGAGAATATTGCCCCTAGAGGGACAGTTTGGTAGATCCCATCACGCAGTTATAGTGTTGATATATCTATTAAATCTGATGTCATCTTGTTTCTTTTCCTTTGCTTTGGTCCTCTGCTTTAAAGTGTTTCGATATTAAGGCATGTCAAAACAAGATGATATATTAATCTGGTGTAGACCTCACAGAAAATAAATTTACTTGAGGTCATCTGCGATGTAGGTGGGTTACATACTTGACCTTAAACTCTAACCTCTTGACTCCTGAGGATCCACCAGTCTTTCTCTCTGTATCTCAACTGACTGAGCTGTGGCTGTATGGAGGAGATAGAACTCTAATGTCTGACCAGGAGTAAAAAAAAAAAAGAGAGAATGACAGAGAGAGATGGATGAAGAGAGAAAGAGAAAACCCTTAACAAGAAAAACAGACATGTAAGGGGAGGAAAATATTGCTTCTGGAAATATTTGTCTTAAACCAATGAGAAAACAGTGTCTCACCTTTGCGGTGCACAGGTCACATGTTGCCTCAGGCTGACTCAGCATCTGGGAGACACTTACTTGGAGAGGGAATCAGGGATACATACAGATACATCCTTAACGGTTGTGCGCAAAGGGCTCAGGAGGCTTCTTTATGAGCCACTGTGAGTCAGCCACCTCGGCCCGTTTGTGTCTCTCTCTAACAGGCTGTGATAGGTGAGTACGAGAGCACACGGCCATTGTCACAGCCACTGTTCATCCATCGCGTCTCTTTAAAAAGCCCGGTGAATGGCTCAGATTCAGACATACCTCCACTCTCCCGCCTTCATTAGCACATCTGTATGGCCGATGGGGGACGAGACAGGCCCGGGGCTTGAAAGGAAAGAGCCGCCGACAATGGGAAGGGCTGACGGTTATAGAAAAGAGGGAGCCGTTTGAGTGCCAATGAATAGACATGAGTAAGAGATGGAGAAAAGGAGAAAAGCGAGTGAGAGGGTGAAAGGGAGAGAGAAGGGTCCGATTAATTATTGCAAGGCTGCTAGGTGCCGATCTAGCTTCTCACTCCAGTGGGTCGGCGCGGGGCTCTTGCCTCCGGCCGTGTCGGCGGGCCTCATTAGCCGGCCTCTCGGGACCTGACAGAAATTGTTAGCTGGATGTGATGGCCGACTCCGTCAACCACAGACGCCCCTCCCCTTGCGCACCCCCCACTTCTCGTCCGGACAGGAGAGAGGATTCCCTCAACCAGCGAAAAAGAGGCCTAACAAGGCCGCCTGTACAACACCTGTAATCAAACCGCTCCAAAAAGCGCCCAGGGAGACCGGCAGGGTGGGCGTCTGATTGGAAGGGCAGAGCGGCTGAAAGCTAAGGCCGATCCATAATTGATGTGTGTGCACAATTACGGGCTTCCAGACATGGGCAAAGTGTTGCACAAGAGCGCCTCAAGGATTGTTGAATTTTTATCTGCCGTTGCATAAAATCAAGGTTTTCTGCGATCTGGAGATGTGTCGTATAAGAAATCTGGCTGATCTCCATGAGTGAGCGCCTCGCTCGGATAGTTATGCATGAAACTGCGTCTGCGCCTCATCTTTTGATTTTTTTTCTTTATCTCATTCACTTACAATTCATTAGCCTGCGTATGTTTGCGGCACTAATTTGGTCCCGGCTTTTTATCTGGGGTGTTCATTTGATTTTCTCGCTTGCTGCTTTTGGCAGAGTTTGTTTGCCTGGCTGTCCCAAGACGAGAACCGCCATCTAGGAAATTGGAAGGTGTTCATGCTTTGAAACAAACAGTAGAGACAAACTTCACCTCTGATGCTGCTAACATTTGCTAGTTGGTTGGTGTCTTTTCCAACCTGATTTCATGGGAAAATGTATCTATGTTACAAGGGAGCCATTTCGGATAAATTTGTACAAGTTCAATCGTACATAAAAAATTTCGAAAAATGAAGGTCCATCCCGAACCCCATCCCTAACTCTTTCCCTGCCGTTGACGGAATTCAGGCTGATCTCATGAAATTGCATGTGTATGACACGCCATTTTTGGCATGCTATCAACACGCACAATCGCTTTTCAGCGTGTTTATAAAAGCCGTTGACTTAACGTTACATTAGTGAATATATAAATATATGACCTGCCCCAACCCCATCCCTAAATCTACCTATCACTGGGGTTGATAGCATTTATGAGTCTTCCCCTACCATCCTAGGAAAAAAAATTCGCTCCCAGATGTAGATCTACATTTTGTTTCGCTCGGACATTTAACGGTACATAAACGCGAAATCACTCGGACATTAATGGCATAGACATACACGCATACACGGATAGCTCAAAATAGATAACACGCCACTTGACTTGAAAGTGGCGTGTATGTTTACGCAAAAGTCATGATGTCATGTTGCGAAATTTTACAGCTTTCCATGTTTTCACTGCTATACGATAGGCGGCGCTATTACGCATCTCCGAAGTACAGTATTTCCAAATCAAAACACAGCTGAAAAAGGAGCAGAACCAAGTGATAAAGTTAAAAAAATATATATATAAAAAAAAATTTAAAAACGCTTTCAAAATATTGCTTTTGAATGAAATTTACCCACATTCAAGCGTTGATAAAAAAAAAAGAATGCAAGAAGCTTTTGAAGAATTGTTTTGTTTTGTTTACAAGCAAAGGCTCTGTTCTTTCCTTTGATAAATTGCATGTTCAGGTAAAATATTCCGGGGGCCATTTGATTTTTGTAAAAAATATCAAAAATGCTGGCTGTGGCTGGCAACTTTTTTTTTTTTAAATGCTGGCGGGGAAAGAGATAAACATAACCATCATTAGGGAGCAAGCAGACTGTACAAATTAGCCAACAATTCACCAAACCGTAAAATAATTTTGAATTTCCATGTTCCATGAGTTGTCTTTTCCACATCCTATAGTGTCACAGTAAATATGCCAAGAGACGTACCTCACACGCACAAACACATCAGACAGCAGTGTGTAGCCGCACTACATGCCCATAAGGGATAAATCTGTACACAGGTTGCACACCTCCATATATCAGTATTGGGAGCAGCGTGTACACACCGTGTACAGTAAATCCTCCAAGAGAGGGACAGAGGAGCTGAGAAATGGAGAATGTGGGGAAAAGCACACTGAGCTCAAGGGGATAGTGAGTGCTCTGAGGAACGCAACAATTCCCTGACATTTACAAATAACAGAGCCAAACCCCTTTTTGTCCCACAGCTATGAGCTGTGAGTTTGATGAGAAAACTACATGATATATCAGCTGAGGACTTGGGAGATTTCATATAGTCAAAAAATATTGTGAAATGTGTTATTTGCACTTAAACCTGGGCTGTGAGCGATCTACAGGCTGCCACTGGCAGCAGAAATGAGAATCCATTAAACAATGTACTTGGAGCAGTGCTACAATGAGGAGCAAACTTGGAAACATGAAACAGGGACAAAACATGAAACCATGATTCTTGATTTGACATGAACTCTTAAATGTATAACTAGTGTATAATAAGTATTACATAAAATAATAGAGAGCTTTTGATTCTGTACAATTATACAATCTATAGTAATTAACTATTAGAAACCATATTGACAAACGAGAACCAGTACAGACAAGGCAGAAACTGAACTAAACTGAACATAGTTGTGACAGAGAGATTATTCACATAATTATCAATCAATCAATCAATCAATCAATCAATCAATCAATCAATCAATCAATCAATCAAATCAAATTAAAACATGCAGTCTGTAGTAAGTAATAAACCCAAGCAGCTAATCAGATTCACTGATTATTAAAGGGATACTCCACCGTTTTTTTTTTTCACATTAAACTTGAATCCGAAACAGAGAAGCGACCAAACTATATTTAAATAGGGAAAACGTGGAAGGGTTTGGTCACTTTTTTTGTTTGGATAATAATGAATGAACTGGGCTAAGCTAAGTGCTAACAAAGTTTTGCTTTGTGTACTTGTACTTTTGTACCAAAAATGTACTTTTTATTTTGTTTAATTTAGATTCTGTTTTTTGTATATGCGACCATAGTTGCCCCTTCAACCTTTAACCTCCTATATATCTTTATTGAAAGATAATTTCACTTAAACATCCAATTACAAAATGTGTTTAAAAAAAAATCCAATTACAAACTATTCATCTGCACATTACAAATTATCTGAACCCTTGTATACCAGGGCAAAGGTAAACCATAATTTGTCTTTTGTTAGAATGCAAATCTTTTCCTTCAGTTTTAGTTTAACCTTAGCATATTGTAATTACACACTACAGAAGCACATTACAACTTTGATGGCAAAGTAAAACACTGCACAGCTGTCTAATTGAGTTATACTATTCAGAACAAAAAGATATTAATTGATGTTATGTAAGTTTATTCAGAAGGTCTGACACTGAATATTGTATAAATTAAAAAAAAATGCTACTATTATCATAGCTACACAATAAAATAATATACCAGCCATTGATCCAAATTATGGGTTTACAGGCCAGAGAAGGTTTTTATTTTTCTTTCTTTTAAACCAAGAACAGGGTTATTATTGTCAACTAAAACTAATACCATTAAAAAGAACAAATCTGAAAAATAAAAAAACTTAAGATATTTAAATGATAAATCAACAAAATTACTAAAACTTTAACTAAAAATAATAATAAAAAAATAAATAAATAAATAACATAAAATATAAAAATAACATCTAATAAAAAAGTTAACAAAAAACACAATAGTACAGTATATAGGCTAAATGACACTAAAATAGCACTGACCCAGAAGGGCAAAAGAAATATGTGCTGTTTCTTCTCAACTTTATATATATATATATATATATATATATATATATATATATATATATATATATATATATATATATATATATATATATATATATATATAAATATATATATATATATATATATATATATATATATATATATATATAACTATATATATCTATAACTATCTATCAGTTCTAATTTTATGATTGCATATAAAGAGTAACTGTTTTGAAATGACCACCATGGACAGACACAGCGATAGACAGAAGAGACATGAGAGATAGATGAAGAAAAAAGGCAGATCGAGAACGGTGAGAGCTAGAGGTGTACATGAGTAGCCCACGTGCAGCTTCCTGCAGCTGTGGTGCAGTATCTCAGAGTCTTCACCCCTGGGTGTCAACAGGTGAGAGTGGGTGATAAGAGCTTTTGATGTTGCCAGCCAGAATTTATACCTCCCAACTTTATTTCTTCTCCTAGACCTCTCTTCAGACTTCAAAGGCCCCCCCCACTCGCATCTCGCTTTAATCCAGGAGCACACAGGCCCTTCAGTTCAAAGCTCCTTCCCCTCCTCAGAAGCCCCCTCCTCAAAAAAAAACTGCAACCCAAACTTTTCCTTTCCTCTCTTTCCACAGAGTAGCAATTACATCCCCTCTCATGCGTTGACCAACCTCTGTTATTAATTAATCCTACAAAGCAGGCTCATTTCCTGCCTCTCTCCGATTGACAAGAGACGCGGGAACAGAGGAGACTCCTTTCAAAGGCCACTCGGCTCAACCAGGAAAAGAGGCCGGAAAAAAGAGTAGCGTAGACAAGAAGAAAGACTTGCTCTCCCAAAGTGAGGAGGGCGGAGGGCGCATTTGATACCACGCTACTTGGAAGTGATTGAATGCTTTGTTGCCAAGAGCTCTTTACTAATCTTCTACCTGCCAAAAAAAAATGTTAAGCTCCAGAAACAGCAGTTGAAGAGAGTGCGAGAGGAGCCGAGAGGCCTGGGTGGCCGCCGGTGGACGCGCTTCTCCTGCTCGGCCCTCTCGCTCCGTACAGAGGGAGAAAAAGAGCCTTTTTCTCAATGAGACTGACGGTTGCAAAGGCGCGGGGATAGGGGAAATGTGAAAGAGGGGAGGGAGGGACAGAAATGAAGGAAGAAGAAAGCAGGCATGATGAAGAGATGCAGGGAGGAGAATCGAAGCAAAGAGATTAAAGCCTTCCATTCAGACAGTGAGCAGATAGTTAATTCAAAAGTGCTTTATTTGTGTTGGGGGTTCATTGATATGGACAGCGATCTGTGGGAGAATTCCTGAAGGGAATGATGCGGTTGTTGCATGCATTCGACAATCATACTAGACAAACTGAAGCATTCCAGTCATTCAAGTCAACTGGATGTGCTTCTCAACAGCAGAACAGCAGTGTTGATGTTTTTCTGAACAGAGATTAATTTTACTAGACATTCGTCAATGGAAAACGTAGATACAAAGCACTGATTAATAATGTTCAAATGATGTGTGATTATTATATAACTCTCTGAAAGATTCTGATTGTGCAGTCTGATATTTGTGTCATCCATCTATTGCAATGCAATAACTGAAATTGGCACTACTTTTCCATGTCTCTCATATGACTCTATAACTGGCACCATCTTGCAGCTCAGTTATTGATTGTAGAAACAAAAAATGTAGTTGTGTTGTTGCAAGGCTGATTGATTTGGATATTGTATGCTCTGCTGAAAAATATAGCATTGCTGTGCACCAGGATAAGGTTAGTTGTGCATGCTGGGATGGGATGCAGGTTGCTGGTTTGTTGGCCCCCAGCATGGGACGTGCTACATGGTCCAGCTGCATCAGCTCAGTTTTTCTTGAGAAAGAATGACTATGCTGGTCCACCAGCTAAGAAAAGCACTATACCAGTTCTAACCAGCAAACTAGCTTGTACCAACATGGAATTAATGCTGACTTTTTAGTTAGTAGAGTGTTAGTAGACTGGACTTTTTTTTCCCTCAAAGGAGTTAGTAGAGTGTTAGTAGACTGGATTTTTTTCCCTTAAAGGAGTTAATAGAGTGTTAGTAGACTGCAGTGGCGGGCCGTGCATTCACACCTAGGCCTTCTGTCCTACCTGAATTAATAACTTTTAATAGTCTATCAGCGCAAAGATTCTCTATAATTGTTGTTTTTATTTTGCACCGGCAGTTATTGGATTAATGCGGTGAGTTCGGGAAAGGACCGGTAGAGAGAAACGAGCATGTGAATTCGGCTGGTGCATTTGTACAGTGGTTCTTGCGTTCCGAATCTGATTATAAATTCAGAAACAGAGCCTCCCTTATCTTGTCGTTCAAGGGTTACAATAGTCCCTTTTCCGATGTTACAATAGAATGAATGTTTGAAAAAAATTACGTTTCGATCATAAATTTATAAGAAAAATTTTAAAGAAAATCATATTCACCACGGGGAAAAAAGCATATACTCACCAAAACTACAGATTCTTTTTTTTACACAAAATCCATCATTATTTCCTTTCCTCAAGAGGGCTTCAATTACTGTTGTACAGGTTCTAACTGCGTTTCAGTTCCAACAATGTTGTGTCTGTCTCGTCATATTTCTAGCATAAGTTTTAATTCGCTTTATGGATTCAAGAAAACACTGACACTTTGAAAAGGTCATAAAGCAATCATAAAAAAGTAAACATCATAAAAATTCCATTGTCAGTTTTATCACTTTCCCCTCTGTTGGTCAGACAAGGCTTAAGTCTAGTTCCAGACTAAAATGTATGTTTAAGCTGTTTGCAACTTGCAACTACAGTAGCACAGACAGATCTAAAAAAAAGTGTGCCAGTGCCATTATATTGTCTCAAGATGGAGACCAGTAATGTTTTTATTCAAGGCAACATTTATAAAAGCTACTTAAATGCCCTAATTGAACTAAGGCCTAATCCTGGCTTAATCTAAGTCCTGGCAATGAAACCGGGCCTTAAAGCGATAAACAGATTTAATTTAGGCGTTTACTCAAACACACAAGCATAGAGCACATCAAGAATGCCTAAGCTAGCTCAACTGCACTTTCTGGCTTGATGCACGAAAACAAACCACATTGGTTCTTGTGGAGGATCAGAAATGCCAGGATGACACTTGACACACAACCTCATTCTGTTAAATTTACCACATTTGATGTCCTCTATGAATGTACTAATTAATACAATTAATTCCATCTCCTCATCATATAAAACAACTGTGTTTCTTCAGAAGAATTGGATTAAACCGATTCACATGGAGGTTTTGGTGAAATTGACTATCAATTGGGGGACAGAATGAAAAAGGTTTCGTTAAAAAGGAATCTTCACTTGTGTTTTAAAGATGAATTTAAGCCTTGAATTAAAGCTGCAATACCTAAGATTGTATGTCGCTAGAGGGCGCTACATTCAAAACAACAACAACGGCTTTGCTTGATGACGACGTGGAGGAACGTGGAATTATGGGAACTGTTGTTTTCAACTCCACCGTGGATAAATCAGTCAGACGGGAATCGAAAATTGGTTGTCATGGATGAGGTAAAGTTCGATTTCTATAAATGTTGCGTTTAATGACATGCTTGTTTTTCATTAAACTGAAATAGCCGCAAGAAAACGTCAGGTTTAAAAGTAAATTAGTTATCACAGATGTTCCTGTACGAGTCACTGGACGAAGCTATGGTGGAGAGGGTTAGAAGTCAAATCGTTGCTAATGTATCCTGACTTCGCCCTATGCTGCAATATGCATTTAGTTTTGCATTCATTTACAGAAATCAGCTGCTTGAATGACAATTACTGATGTTATTAGATTTTTCAGGTGATATTCTCAATTCATTCAGTTAACGGATGTTCTGAGGTAAAATTTTCAGACTGCAGACTCAGCAACGATTGTATTTAATTGTACAGTACAATCATAACATAGAACAGACATTATCTTCCTTTCATGTCATTAAACATAACAATATTGCTGGCCATACTGATGAGAAAGTGTGCGATACTGGACTTTGTCCTAGACGTGGGGCTCATCTCGTCCGGTGTGCGACCCCCTTTACAGCCAACAGTTCACATTCCGAGAATAATTGAAAAGAATAATGCCCCAGAATGTGCACCATTCCATTACAAATGCGCAAAACTAACTGACGTTTGTTGCTTGATGGATGCAAACGCACAACTACAACTTCCGCATTTGTCCAGGACTACACGTAGCCTAGTACGAGCGAAAACCGAGGTAACGACAGATATGACGCGATTGACTGGCGACTCCCAGCTCACCCCTGCTCACACGCCCCGTTTCCTTGGTTAAAATCTCAATTTCCTCGCAATTTAAACATTGCTGGAAACATTTGGAATATTGTAAGTTATCATCTTAACTAAATATATAAGACTGGCCTTGTGATTTTGGGATATTTTAATGCAAAAATCTTAGGTATTCCACCTTTAATGATGATTTACAAGGTTTGGAACAACATGAGGGTGAGAAAATGTAACTTTTGATTAAAAATACATCAAATGCTGGTAAAATGAAAAATGATCAAATAGTTTTAACTCGCATTCCAGTCTACATATTTATGTATTTAGTAAGTAGCCACGCAATAAGCGGGTTATTGTTGTTTTAAATTAAAGACACCAGATTACATCAGGGTTAGCCTTCTTGTACTTCCGAAGAGTCTTGACCCTAGAAAACGGTGTGATAGTTTACGTGAAAGGTCAAGGCTAAAGGTGGTGGGTGTTAGCCGAGTCGTTTCACTGCTAATAAACAGTCACAAAACACTGACAGGTGTGAAGGCCTCAGCACAAAACACCCCAAAAACCCCACACAGGAAAAGAAAAAGCTAAATATTCAGCTTTTGGGACACACACAGGGGCATTCACAGGCCCTGAGCGCTGACCCCGAAAGAGCACCACTCACCCCAAAACGGCCAGATGTCTGTCAGGACCAAGAGCACGTTTGTCAGACTGGCCTGCTGATATCTAGCGCTGTTATACGTGCTCCACATGGCAGCCTGTGTTTTTCTATCATTCATCAAGCTGGTGTCACAAGTCAGGTTGGAGCGTTCATTTTCTCCCTGTGCACCGGGTCAAGTTAAATGAAGGGTGAAAGTCTAAAGCAAACAAGATTAATGGCAATACCTGATTAAGAGTGATTTCCCTTCCCTGTCCAGTGTGTGGTCAGAAGCCTTAGTTAGTGCCGATTTCATTATCCTGTTTCGTTACAAAAACCAACTCACTGTTTTTCGCAGCTAATAAAATTCGAGCTCCCACAAAAACGTGGATTACTCACAGTCAAATGCTCAGCCCGAACGTCTATTTATTTGAACGGTGTGGAGGAATGAGTGCTGGCAATCTGCACACAGAGACTCCTTCTGGGTAATGTGGTCCCATGGGAGGGTCTTATGAACCATTAACAAACTTCCCACTTCAGATGGTCGGCCATGATGGCAAGACAAACAAACACTTTAAAAAGTTAATATTCCTCTCCTGCTTGGACGGACTGATTACTTGTATGCTAATTCTGCCAGTGTGTGTAATTCATCAAACTGCCGCTTCTGCTAAAGATCAGGAACTGGCCTCACATTTTGGCAGATTTCCCCTCTGTTAAAATCACATCATTAGATTACATGAATTATTCGGCCTCTAATTAGCAGAACTTCTCTGTACACTGAGATTCGGATTCAGACAGTACATTATAAAATGATCATCTCATTATTGTTGAATCATATATATATATATATATATATTTGTTGTATTCGTGTTCATCTTCGTTATTAAAAACAATTAATTTCATACAAATTATTTCTAAATAAATAAGAATTTACTGTAAGACTTAGCAACAGAATTTTAGGTTAAAAGATCATTTGAACCATTTCTTAATTTGTTGATAAGCACACACACAATCTCACTCCAGCACCTTTCTTCATTCACTTTGCTTCCGAGCATGCACTCTTCTGTTATCTAATTAACCCAGATTTGATTGCAGGAATAATTCATTTTGTTGCAGTGTTACGGAACTTCAAAGCCGTGGACAGATGCTGATCCTGCAGAAATGAAGCCGAGGGAGAAAAACACTGAAGAAGTTGAGGAGTGATGAGAGAATGATGAGAAGCAAAGAACGATGAAGAATGTGATGCTAGATGTGTACAAACCACAAGACAGGACATATACCTGTAGGCATACATGTGCAACTTTTGTCAGTTTACTTTAATTGTTTTATGCATGGAAATGTAGGCCTATAGAGGGAATGCGTGTGATGTCACTGTCCGGTCACATGCCTGCAGTTTCTCACAGTGAGTGGCAAAAAGACTAAGCGGCTGTATATGTTTTCAGCGCTGAATGCCGCAAAAAACAAACACAACACATATAAAGTGGGAAAGAGCTTTGCGATTGACTGTACAACTAGATTTGACAAAAAATCGGAGGTATATTTTTACAGACGGCTATAGAAAGAGGAGCTAATGGATCGCTGCAATTCACAGAAACAACTGGACTCCAGTCAGCAAAAGGTGGATTTGCAATTATCATTTTGTGTCAATATGCTGAATTTAGCTGTAAAACCATACCCATATATTTCGTATTGTTATATATATTAACAACTCATCAATTAAATATTTATCATTGCATATTCTGCATTATTGGATGTTTCTTAATAAACACTGACCAAAAAAAAAACTATAAAGTTTTATGGCTGGACGATGTAATGATATATAGGCTATATAGAACACTGATATAAGTGATTACTCGGATTTAGACCTACCTATATTGTATTTATATAAAGCGTTCACAGGCAAATTTGCTTTATGTTTACCGTCTATATTGCTTTTATTTCCCCAGCGTCGAAATCAGGCAAAACATTAAATGTCAGGCAACACGATTCCTGGCTGCATGTCAATATCCATGGATCACTGGATCTTTAGTAAGTTGTGAGGAACACTATATTGAGTCCAACATTTAGTTTAAATTGATAAAATTGTTCTGTTTCAGTCGCATTTTCGCAGTTTCCCCTATTAAATCCAGTCACGCAGCAGATCTTTTGCCACTCAGTCAGGCTGAGGGGGGTTGTTCCGGCGGGAAAGTGACGTCAATGCATTCCCTCTATTCCTTACTGATCAAGGTCACTTTCCCCGCTGACCTGTGTAAATTAGCCATCCTTCCTGTATAGGATTCCCGTTATATGTTGACTGGGTATGTTAAAATAATAGTTCACCCAATTATAATAATAACAGAGAAACCTTGGTCATTATTTACAAACTGTACGTCACACCGCCACCGAGAGCATCAAAGTGGCCGGTCATGATAAGTCATTCATTTTCATTGAGAGCCAGCGGCGAGCTCCGGCGAGAGCGGCACGGCGCGTTTCGGACGGCAAGAGCGGCGGGAGAGTTGAAATCAGTTCAACTTTATGGTAATAAGCAATGACGCGGTTCGGCGGCAATCAATCGGAATGTAGAAGTGCTCCGTTTGAGAGAATCCCAGAGAACACAGTCGTGTAAACTTTGGTTCCGGCCACATTAGTTCCCAAGCAAAATAGAGGAGGTTGATAATTTGAATTTGATAAGAGGGCGCGCAACACTATTTATAGGCAATATTTTCGTGCTAGAACACTTTTTCAGTGGGAATGCAATTTATAATAGCACTTAACCATGAACACAAAAGCCACACACACACATATGGCTTTGAACTGGTTTATTTCGTTAGCAAACATGTCACTACAATTTTAAAGTTATTTCCATCGATCAATTTTCTGCAAAAATAACGAACGACATGCTTGTTTGCTTTGTGGCCCCTTTAAATACCATTTTAAAAAGATCACGCATTCGATCTTTCCACGGTGCCGTTAACAGAGCGGCAAGAGCGAATTTTGCCGCTCTCGCCGGCGGCGGTGTGAACGTACGGTCACTGTACATGCGATTCCAAACATCACTGTACCTGTTTACCAATGGAACAATAACAATGCAAAATTTTTTTAAATAGATTCTTAAAAATTTGAAATACAACAAAGCACCTTAAAACTACAGTACTTCTGTCATGACAACTCTACGCTGCTGCTGTAGAGACTTTAAGGGGACTTGCTACTGCCAGTATACACAGACATGATGCTGTGTGCAAGCAAGACACACTGCTGCTGTAAAATATACATGAACACATGAATTACCTGTAGAAAATCTATACAGGTAGAGGGTTTCTGAAAGGGCACTGCAACTGATACAGGAAACCCTGCATCGAAACAGTGAGCCAAAGCTGTGCCCTGAAGAGAATGATGGCATTGCAAGCAGATTGAGTTAAGGACCTCAATCTGCAGCCTGTGCTATCTACACTTTCATGACATAAATTTGTATTTCTCTGCTGTAGTTATAAGATCAAGTATGAAGCCTTTGTTGCTGGTTGAACATGAATAACTTTTGATTGGTGCACTGAATATTAATTAATCAAATTAATAATCAGTAAATAAAACTTAGTATCAATTACAGATAGTATATGGCTTCTGAAGAATACAGTGCACTAGTTCGCTGTCATATGTGTGATGCTGGCAGAAGAAGCAAATGCTCCAATGCAAACACTTCTAATAATTCTCTCAAACTTCTAATAATTCTCTCACACTACTAATAATTCTCTCAAACAGGTACAGATAGGCAGACAGGGTACTCAAACACTCCAAATAATACTAATCACACCATCTCTTTGACATAAACAGAAGCATTGACCGACTGAACAAACAGAGAGAACTAAATACTGATACTAATGAACACTAACAAGGTGAAGCCAAGTGACACAGATGATAATCACGATGAACAGGTGGATGTTTGAGGGAGTGAGTTCAGGTGTGGAGAAGAGGATGCTGGGAAATGTAGTGAAGATGATGAAGACAGAATGGTGCAGATGAAGACCGTGACAGAAACATTATCTTATTATTATTATTTAATTGCTATTATAGAATTGATTGATATTTTGAATTGCTATTATTTGTACAATCTAAACAAATAATCCTGTAAAAAAATGGCATCATACTGTAACTTTACAGTGTGTTACTGTTTTTGTGTAGGAGAATATAGCTGTTAAATTAAAGTTTTATACTGTAGCTGACACTACGGTATTAAGCTGTTAATTTCAAAAACAGTAACAATGTTTTTTACGGTATGATGCTGCCAACCACAGCTGCCAGTAGTTTACTGTTTTATTTTTTTATTTTATTTTTTTTGCAGGATACATTTTTACAGTTGTGTATTTTAAGTTTTAAAAATCACGTTTTCTTTTTGTTTAAATAATTAAATTTATATTAAATTTATTTTTTTATTTCAGTTTAAGTTTCAGCAATTTTAGTTCAACTTCAACTTATTTTATTTATGTTGATTGCCAGGGCAACTATTTTAATTGTATTTTCTCTGTCTGTTTAAGCTTGACAGCCATTTGTCATTATGAACTATTGTTCCATTAGAGAAAAAATAAACAAATAATAAAAATAAATAAATAAATAAATACTATATGCATTTGGAATGACACGAAGGTAAGGACATTTTTCTTTTCCTATAAATAACAGCTGGCAGGGATTTCTATTCATTTATAAAACTTGAAATGTCACATATAATTGCTAGAGTAGAATTTAAAGGCAGTAACTATATTAAACTGTTCTATGTATACAGTTCACATCTTTATGTAAATGAATATGATATCAGTGCCTGATACGGTTTATCTCATTGTGTATGTGCATGAACCTCCAGCATTGACTATTTGGCACTGATGTCATCTAATAACATAGTTGTCCCGAGTGGGCCGTTGTGCACAGAAAATGACATTGTTGGTTTCTTCCGCACGCCAGCTGGCATGACACTGGCATGCCATCGATACACAGTACAATACCCCTCCAGAACAGGGGCTCACTAAAGTACCAGGAGCCCCTGTGGCATAGAAGAGCGCAAGAGGCCCAGTGCAGAAAAATGGCAGGTGCTTTCGGCAGCGCCACAAGACTGCAGCAGAGAATGGACGAGTATTTTAGTTTCACACTCTCTCAAAAAATAAAAGAAAAGGGACAAAAAACTACAAATGCTGTCTCTTTGGATTTTATTAGGTACTAATATGTATACTTTATTATTAATATGTCTAAGGGGCAGTTTACGCAACACCATTTTAAACTTAAAGGAGCCGTATGTAAGATTGTGGCCAAAACTGGTACTGCAATCACTTTCAAATTAATTTAGGCCCTGTTTACACGAGAACGCTCGCGGGTGAAAACGTAAAAATATTTTATCGGATGTGCCATTCCTTTACACGGCGACGGCGTTTTTGAGGTTTAAAAATGCAAAAAAGTGAAACCACCCTCCAGAGTGGAAATCTTAAACGCTCCACCATCGCGTTCCCATGTAAAAACGCAAAAGTCTGCTTGACAGTGAAGGTTGTACGCAGGTGCGTGGACTTGCTGTTGCTGTAGTATGCACTCCTAGCCACAAGGAGTGCATACTACATTGAATTTCTCAGACATTTGCGTCACCATTTGCACGCAAATTTCCCACACAAAACGCTCGTCTAAACGCAGAATAAAAAATGATGGCGCAACGCCACTTTTGCGTTTTCTCTTCAGAATCGTTTCCGTGTAAACATAGCCCTAGAGTTAATCTAATTAATCTAATTAATCTATCCCCTTCCCCAGGCTGCAACTTCACTTTTTAAATGACAATATCCTGGCTGGACTACTGTTGTCAGTGATATAAGCATTTGAAATGAACATGATTTCTTAATGTCTAGTGACATATCAGGGCCATTATATGATTATTTGAAATACATTTCTTACATATAGCTCCTTTAAAAATAGAACACTTTTCATGCTCTTTGGCCGTTCATTTACACGACAAAGATGTTTTGGGGGCCTGAAAACTTTTGAAATCAGGTTTCAAAGTTTTTGAAAGCGATACTGTTATCGTTTATGTGTGAACATGTAGGCATGTAGTGTTTCTTTACATAGTGACATCGCCAACTAATATAATGGCCTGGCAGCAGAATACAGCATTTTTCGTCATTTTCGCAGAAAATAAAAAGATCATTTTTACAACGTTGTCATCTGAAACCCGTTTCAGTATATCGTTGTGTAAACGTACCATTAGATCGGATCTCGGCGGAAGGAATATTATACACACCCCTTTTGACAGCTGTACAAAACTGTCAGTATAGATTTGCCTGACACCCAAAACCAGTTAACAGCAAGTCTTGTCTATCAGTCTTAGAGGTTGATTGAGGTAGCCAAGGAAGAGCTAAAAGCAGGAGACGAAGTGATGCTGGTGCTCAAACTTTGTCTTAAATTCATCCCTACTTTGTCTGGAGTCTGGACCTTGTCCAGTACTTTATCTGAGCAGTACATATCCTGGTCAGATGAAGTGTTATTATACCAAAGCAAAAGCAATGGAAAATTACTGCTTCACAACATCGTCATGTGATCTAAACACCTAGAAAATATCTTATTTGTGAAGACAAATAACTCTTGAAACCACAAAATCATGAGATGTAAGCACTGCAAGGAAAATAAGTAAAATGATGAGTAACATAATAAAAAAATATATAAATTAGTACATGTTTAAATTGAATAATTCAACAAGTAGACTATAAATGATTATGATTAAAGGAGTAGTTCACTTTAAAAAAAAAACTTGCTGACAATTTACTCTTCTAAATTGCTCTGTTCTGTGATGCGTTCGTGACTCTCCTTTTCGAACTTGTTCATCAAAATGAACGAATCTTTTTCCGAGTCAATTCGTTCATTTCGTTCGTTTGTCAACCAAATGACACGAAAAAATATTTGTTCATTTTGATAAACGAGTTCTAACAGGAGAGTCACGAATGCGCTTTTGGTGTCATTTGAATGAAGCAAATGACACGAAAAATATTCGTTCATTTTGATAAACGAGTTCGAACAGGAGAGTCACGAACGCTGCATCACAGAACAGAGCAAGGCGACCATTTGAGCTTTTAAAACTTAAAATTTTTTTTTTTTAAATGAGCAATTGTTTCGCTTGATAAAACCCTTATTCATCGTCTGGAATTGTTTAAAGTCCTTGGAACAGTTTGGACCTTAAACCGTTTGGTTACCAGTAAAGTGCATTATTTTGGAGAACAATCCTAGAATGTTTTCATCAAAAACCTTAATTTCTTTTCGATTGAAGAAAGAATGACATGGATATCTTGGATGACGTGGGGTGAGTAAATTATCAGCAAACGTTTTTTTGTTTTTTTTTTTAAAGTGAACTACTCCTTTAAGTAATTAGAAAAAAAAAACTGAAAATAAAACAACAGTCGCTCTCCTTACACAAACAGGTTGCTATTGAGAATCTTTAGATCTTTCATATGCATCGTTAAGGTACTAATAAGCACCCATTATGGAATAAATAAGGTACAAAGATGAGGCAGAAGTGTCTATAGCCATGTTTCCATCGACACGTTTTTATCCGAATTAAGTGATATCGAATGAAAAATGCCTTATGGAAACAGTAAAATTCAATGAAATTTCATGAAAATCGACTCAAATGAAATACGATCGGTCTCATCGGATTTTTCTCTTGATCGATATACGGCTAATGCCGATAAAAGCTGATGGAAACCTTATTTGCCGAATAAATAATGAATTGCGATTAAGTTTTATGACCTTTTATGGTTGCAACACGTCAGAAGACGAGTTCATTTCCGGCCAGTCTGTTTGCGCACACATGGCGGATGTCAACAGACAGATGTAAGTGGACAAAGCAATACAAAATAAAAAATGCTTCAACCAAAGGGTAATGAACCACGATCTCCCAGAACTGATGGCGCTGTCGTTCCCACACCACATTCACCTCCGCTGTCGTCGGGCATTTACGTGCATCGGCATCAACATAGCAATGTTTATAGCGTCGTTGTTTTCATAGGTTAGTTTTGCTTGTTTTTACGTGGCTTGGTTGAGTTCTAATGTATAATGTGGTCTGTTATTTCTGGTTAACAGACTGCGGCGCTGCTACACACCGTTGCCATGGACGCAGTTCAGAGACGGAACAGACTATTTTCTTTAGCAGAAGCAATACTCGTTTTTAAATCAATAAACTCGTTTTTAAGTCAATATTTTGTGTCAAATTATTGATGTATTTATTTATTTATTTGGTTGATTTATATGTAATAAGCAGGATAATATATAGTGAGGCGGTTGTTATAGCGAATACAACCCCTTCAGGATAACAACCGAATCGAATATACATTATCCCATACATATGTCGCTATTCAGCTGGCACATACCGGTAAGCATTATTAGGCTTCAACTTGTGAAATACTTGATCATTTGTTGGTAGATGGCATGATCCGTTTTGTCTAACAAAACTTTGTTCGCAAAAGTTTGCTTGAATGTTGTTCGATTTAGTGCGAAAATTAATGGAAACACCTTAAAATGTCTCAAATCAATTCGATATACCAATTTGATCGCAAAACAGCATGTGACGTCATTACGTACAGGTTTTTATTCGCTTTAAAGCCGTTTGATGGAAACACACTTTCACCAGCTTTATTCGCATGTGTTTTTTAACCGAACTTCAGATAATTCGATTCACAAGTAGATGGAAACATAGCTTATGTTACCTTCTTTTACTTTCATCTCTCAAAACCCCCCTGTTCATTACGTTAATGTTATTCTCCCCTTATAGAGTCAGGGCAACCAAGTGCATGTGTGTTTGTGTCTCCCAGGAAGTTGCCAAAATTCTCCTCCTGTTAGATTTTTTTACGCTGAATGAAAGTGACAGTTCTGTATTTGTACGGCTAAACTGGGAAAACAGTCGAGCAAAGCTACAGAGAAACAAACACAGCTGGGGCAGGAGGAACAGTGTCACAGTGAGACCGAATGCAAGCAGTCAACTCTCTGGAAAAGTAGCTGGGAAAGAAATAAATGCATAGATAAATCAATTTTACTGCAGTACAGGTAACATCAACAAGAATCTCCCAGTTTTAGAACAGTAAAACTCTTCTTGAAGGAAAAGTGAAAATTCCGAGTCTGTGGCAGCATCCAATTAAAGACCTTATAACCCACGGACACACAGCGGCGAATGTTTACGCGAGCACGTCTTCCAGCGAGCCAAGACAGCATGTCTGTGGATCTCATTAGAGCGGGAGCGTGCGTATCTATACGTATGTGGTATAAGTGGTTAAGGTATAAGTGAGTAGATACACTGTTGACGTGTGTATGTGTGGGTGAGCGCGTAAGGCCTGGTGACAGTTTAAAGATTGTTTTGATGTTGCGATTCGTCTCCCCTCTTTCACCATGTGGCTTCGCTCTAGACCCTGCTGACATCACAAAAATCCTGCCCTCCCAATCCCAGCCCTCTTTTAATCATTCCTTCCAAACCTGCCAGCGGATGCCCTCTGTTCCCCTTTCCTACGGTCTCGCTCTCTCGTTCTCTCTCTTTCTGCTTCTGTCCCTCCCTTCAGGCATCTCCTCTCTGCTCCTGTCAGTTCAGCACTTTAGGGGAACGCTGAGGCTTTGAAATGCATATTCAGGGCTGCTGAACGCTGGCATGTGTACTCTGCTGAGTAATTGAGGAGGCCAAATGTTTAATTACATGTGACAGGCACAGCAGTGGGGGGCCACGGCGTAGCGGCCTACAAAACAAAACCCAGCTCTCCTCAGACCTCCACTTATACTATCACCCAAAACATGGGAAAGAGTTGTTTTTTGTCTTTACTGCAAGTATTTTTTTTCTGAAAGCATTCCGCTAGGGTGAGTACGTTGACTAGAAGGAAAAGGGTCAGGTTTGAAACAGGAAGCGTGTTGAAGGGAGGAAGTAGAGAGCACCTGTGCAGGTCAGCGACATCAGATAAAACCACGCTAATTTCAAACTTACCCTTTGACTTGCCTTGATTCCCACGTTGAAATGCAGAGGGAACGCAGTGGCGGGAATGAGGTTAGTGCTGTTTCTGATTAACTGAGCTCGAGCTTAAATCTTTATCTGATTAACCTGCCTCATAAAGTTATACTGCCAAAACGCACGTTTCAGCGTTACGGCAAATTATCCTGTTAGTGGCACAACAGGGATGGAGAGTGAGGTTTAAGTGCTGAAACTCTAAGCCTGTAATGATCCCAGTGGCCAGCTCTGTATGAGACCTGTAATCATTCATAAAGCTATACATTGTAAAACTACACAAGAGCCTTTTATCCTATAATGACTTTTAATGAGGGGTCGAAGGTGCTATAAATGTAGCATAACAGTGCAGCCTTTGAAAAGACAGATTGTTTACCCTAGTGGAGGCTTAGAGATTTGATTGCAGGCAAAAAAAAACCTGGACACAGTTTTCAAAAGCGGCTTGCAGCAAGCACTCATCTGCCTTGTAACGCAGACATGTCTGGCCATTTAAAAACGTGAAAATTCAATCTAACATGTTAAATTTGTCTCGCACATGGGGGGTCGGGAAAGGGGTCTTGAGGCATTAGTGTGTGAGTGCGAGCATGTGTGTGAGCAAGCAGCAACATGCTGGAAACAATTGTGTTGCGGTGAGTTACAAGCAGCCACATCTGCTGGTCTTCTCCCATTTTACTCAGGACAGAGCAAAAACATACAATTAAAAAAAAAACAACAACAACAGAATCAAATGAGATAAAATGTGTGTTTGTCATTAAAACTAACTTTATGTTTTTTCATTGCGATCCCTCGCAGAGTTCACAGAGAGAAATGTAACGGGGCAAGAGAAGAGTGATCACCATAGGCTGCAAAACCAATATGTCAAGCTAGGCCATGCCCATATACCTACTTTGGCATTCTTAAAATGTCAAAGGTCATAAAAACGATCAGCATTATTTGTATTTATTCTTGACCCGTTGATCCTGTTGCAGATATCACAATGAGCTACCATAACTTTCTTTGGATTGATTGGTTATTTAAGTCATGTTGATGCCAACAATACAGTAGATACAGTCGAGTTTGAAAAAAAAACTAATCCAAGTTACCAAAGTTACCCATTCATTCCAATAAGGAGATGTAACTTTACAAATTAGGTTTGGATATTTTAGAAAGAAAACATGCCTAAGGTTTTTAAAAGTTAAAAATAAAGGGGATATATATATATATATATATATATATATATATATATATATATATATATATATATATATATATATATATATATATATATATATATATATGAAGAGTTCAGATGCAAAAGCCTCTAAGTGCCATTTGAAATTTTGTTCTAGAATGATCATTTTTATCAAACTTGTATATTAAACTTCAGTAATTTCACTTAAATGGCAATGAAGATTACCTATTAATTGTCATTTAAGTGAAATTACTGAACTTAAATATACAAGCTTGATAAAAATTGTCATTTTAGAAGAAAATTTCAAATGGCATTTAGAGGCTTTTGCATCTGAACTCTTCATATATATATATATATATATATATATATATATATATATATATATATATATATATATATATATATATACATATATATATATATATATATATATATATATATATATATATATCACTCAACTGGGGTATCACTCAACGTGCACATCTGCATCACCTCTGTTTTGCAGATTTAGGTCATATAAACACACAAGTTAAATCATTCTGATGGGATTGTTTTTCATCATATCAGTATTTCATGTCAAGCTCCAAAACTGACGAGACAAACATAAAAGCTACATTAATAAACCTCTCAGTAAATAAGTATCATAAAGTATTCCACAATGTTTGAAGCATTTGACATACAGCTTTGTTGGAGGAAAGTGACAATTCATTGAAAATTTCCTCTTCCCTCAGAGCTCTCTTATGTGCTTTGATAGCGCATATTACTTGTGGTGAACAATTAATCCACAGTTAATACACAGAAACTAGTTTGTCGTGGCAATATTTAATCAAAATCAGAAAATTATTTTCCGCTCTGGAATGGCATTCCTTTTTGATGACATCAGTCTGACGGCTTGGGTTGGAAATCCTGCTATGAGCGAAGGATGGAGAGGAGGTGCGCTGAAGTAAACCCCTGCCCTCTATTCAATATCCCATTTCACTTGGAAATACGTCACAACAACACTGAAGTATAAAGACTATATAAAGAAACTGTATAAAGAAACAAACTGTATAAAGAAACTTCAATATCATTGTAAATTACATATTGATTGTTATATATCATCATCATTATATACGTATAATCACGGAAACTCTTCCTGCAACTAAAATATAACTATTCATTTTGATAATATAACACTAGAGGACAATAAACATTGCCTGGCAATGTCACACATTGAAACTTTCAGCAGCTGTTTACTATATCACTTTTTTTCACAAAGAGCAAGACTTTTAGTTTTAGTCATATTTATTCTTTGTTTCCATCTCAGCCCGACTCATTAAAAATGCTTTCTGCAGCCTATGATGATGTTTACTTACTGAGCTCAGCAAAAAGTTACAGTTACACATGCTCAGTAAAAGTTTTCATTCTGTCTTCAAAAAGAAAAAAGTGTGAACATCTCAAAAATCTGATTTTGATGTATTCATATTTTTAGGTTTTGGAAAATATTTGGTAACACTTTATTTTGATGGTCCCTTTTGAACATTCAGTTGACTATAAGTTTGCAACTATGTCAACTAACTCTTATTGGAGTATTAGGAGACTGTCTGCTTAATATCTGCCAACTCTTTATTGTGATGGTCCTCCAACAGACATTCTTCTGACGATAAGTAACTTTGCAACTACATGTCAACTTATTCTAACCCTGACCCTACCAGTCATATTTACTAACACTCTATAGTGAGAGTTAGTAGAGATATAGGTGCAACGTTACTTATAGTCAAGTGAATGTGTTAAAGGGACCATCAAAATAAAGTGAAACCAAATATTTTTGAACATTAACATGAATGACAGAGGCTAAGATCTATCTATATATATATATATATATATATATATATATATATATATATATATATATATATATATACATATATATATATATACATATATACATTAGGGGTGTAACGATACACGTTTGTTCGGTTCATTTGTCCTGCCGACCAACATTTCGTCACTTCAAATGTACTGCACGTGGCAAGCACGTTCATAATGTAAGAGACACTGGCGGTGACCACAACATTGTCCAACATCAAATGGCAAATGTAATGAAAGCGGAACGAACCTGAGCTACTCGTTATTGTGTGGTTGTCTGGATCACGGACCGTTTATCAGTTTGGACCAATGCAGCGCGAGCCGATCTTGATCAGCACTGTTACTACACAGCCAAATCAAGTAAAGAAAACATTTGAATTCGCCGCTGAAGCAATAACATCGTTGCGAGATCTAGTGAGAAACATTCACATTTCTCCGTTATTAACGGATCAAACAGCGCTGACGTGGAAACCAGGAAGAAACATTGTTGCCATGAATAAACTATCCAGTGTCCACAGATCAGCAACATCACCAAGGATTTACTGTATAACACTACTATCTGTAAGTTTGACAGGAATAGTAGGCTATAATGCTTTCAAGTAACATCACGTCTGTTGTATTTTGACATTATCAATACAATTGCTGCCCTCAAATGTTAATCTAAACTAAAATAAACCTTTGTTTATAACTACTACAATATTACATTTCATTTTGTCCAAGGAGCTGTTTTGTTTTAAATGCTCCTAAGAAAAGTCAAGTATAGTTCCATCATTGCTCAAAGTTAAAATATATCATACTTTATGATGTTAGTTTTAATAAAAATATAATAATAAAAAAATAAATCAATTTCTCTGCCATTTCTTTTTGCTGTATTTGAAACGTATCGAACCGTATCGAAACCGAACCGTGACACAAGTGTATTCGTATCAGAACAGAACCGTGAATTTTGTGAACCGTTACACCCCTAAATATATATATATATATATATATATATATATATATATATATATATATATACATGATAGTATAGATAGATAGATAGATAGATAGATAGATAGATCCATCCTCAAGTGTCATGCATCCTCAAGTGTCCTTAAGTTTTTGCAGATGCACCTTGAGGATGGATAGAATTTGTCTCTGACTCCACAATGACAGCAGATGACTGTTCCTTTGAAGGACATTAGTCCAGAGACAACAAACAACTCACTGTCTGCCAATGTTATTTTTCATATGAATTGTTGAAGGTGTTGACCAGAGTTGTGGTGAGGTCAGTCTGCTTTCAAAGTTGGCTCTCTGCCAACTTTACTCTGCTAATGGAATTCCATTTCAATTCAGTTGTTGCCATGACAAAAGAGCAATATGAAGAGGCTTACATCACCATGAAATTGTCACTGAGGAAGATAACGGCCAAGGGCTTGCCCTTTGACCCCTGCTCTGTTCCTTAAACCCAAAGAAGGCACACAGCACCTTTCTCTTTCTCTCGTTCTGCCAGGAATGTTTTAGCATAATAATGCCTCAGGATCTTCATGGTTTTATGCACAATATTATTTATGTTGTAACTGCAGAGGACATTGTAAATCTTTTGCATATCTATGAATGTTTCATTTTACCATCAGTTTTCCCAGTAACACTGCAAGATTGGCCTACAGTTTTTAATACAAAAAACATAGCTAGACCACAAATAGGTCAAGATGAACAACCATTCAAGTTTATGGCACAGCCACCGACCATGTTCAGAAACCATCCTCTGGTTACTGATCTTAGCAGGGTTCCCGTTTTTTTTCCTCTCCACAGAGTTTAAATTCATGCGGATACACCAGAGTTCCCTCAGCACAGTGTGGGCCCAAGCTCCCGCTGAAAGCCTGGCTGAAACCTACAAGACGATGCACTTAGCGCATGCTGATTCCACTTCCCGGTGAGGTCAAGGGCTGTGAACCCTCTCTTGTGAACGCAAGACCCTTTTTACAGTGCTCTTTCTCTTTTGTTCCTGTCCCCTACCCTCCTCGTACCCCTTAAAGCTGACTTTATTCTCTTCTCCTTCAACAAACACACCCGGATCATTGACTATATATTTATAACTTTAGCAGTGCTTTTCTGTTCCTCATCATCAGTACATGTTGTATATACAATTAGGAATAGTGTCATACCACATATTCCACATAATAATACTAACATGCAGGTTTAAATGATCCCAAGTTAATTTAAATAGAAGTAATCAATTCTGACAAATATTAATTATTTCGAACAGACAGACTGATGCAGGTACATACATAATACCAACGCATTCTCATCCCAAGGCGTCATCTAACTAGGGCTGTAGTCAAGACCACCTTTGTCGAGTCCAAGACAAGTCCAAGACCAGGACTAGTCGAGTCCAAGTCAAGACCGAGTCCAAGCTCAAGACCGAGTCCAATGAGGTTCGAGTCCAAGTCAAGGCCGAGTCCAAAAAGGTTCGAGTCCGAGTCAAGACTGAGTCCAATGAGGTTCGAGTCCGAGTCAAGACCGAGTCCAGGACAGGAAAAAAGACTTCAGGGCCTGAATTTCATTTTTGCCAAACAAAATTATTACATTCATCTTGCCTAAATGTTTGAGCTTGTTGCATTTTTTACGATGCGGTAATGTTGTTAAGAATTTACTCAACACAAGGCTTGATTTAAATTGTTCAATTAAATTGAAAAAAGAGTTGCACAAATAAATACAATAGAATAAAGGTATAAATAAAGACAAATAAAGAGAAAAGTTTTTGAATAGGTCCAGCACTAGTATTCAGGCAGAAACTGAATAAAGTAATCAAATGGAAAATTACACTGGATAGTATTTTAGTCCAAAACAAAAATTAAACACATAGGCTATCAATCCTGATTCCTTTAACTTAAAGCTCTCTTTTCTTGTTTTGACGACAAAATTAATGACTGTCATATGGTTGCTGCCACCCTAGTGCACGGATTCTGTGTTCTTTATACTGGCATGCGTTTTATGCTCATTAAAGACAAAACCGACTATGTTTAGAGTATACTCACAAAGACCGAAATTGACAGAGTTTTGAGTGTTAAAGCAATATAACTAATCCGTGAAAACTTTTCTTACTGGCCAGCTGTTCTTGAGGCAGATTTTCAATGATTGTGTGCAGAAATCATCCCAGAGAGCGGGCGAGCACTGATTAGTTTAAAACCACTTGAATGTTTAAACTGGTAAGACTTAAAAAGACATGCAAATAGTAAACTTTATTCACGATGCACTGCTGGCCCGATTGTGCAAGTGAATATTTCGTCATGTCCCGACTCCTGAATGCGAGTGTGTATTATCGCGGCAGCGCTTGATGCTTGGCTTCCACAACACATTTTGAGAGAAGAGAAGACGCGGCACCGCTGAACACTCACACGTTTGTGAAATTGCGTCTGGCAAATTACGATCGCGGGAATATGCCGCATTATAAATGGGAGACCTGCGGGAATGCATAACACCCAGTAACTATACAGCATGAGAAGACGCGCTTCGTTGTAGTGAGCACTTGGTCGGTTAATTTTGGCATTTTCAGTTAATGTTACCCTGATAGGCTAGTAATAAATGAACACACATACAAAAATGTTGGACTCGAGTCGAGACCAAAAGCCATAATTGGCGAGACCAGAGGCCGAGACCGAGACAAGTCCGAGTCCTAATACCAACGAGTCTAAGACCATAGAAAAAGGTCTCGAGTCCGGACTCGAGTCCAAGACCGGACTCGAATACTACAGCCCTGCATCTAACTGACAATTTTTACCATGTTTCAACATCCGACGCTTTAGGCACCCTTTAGCATCAGTTACATGACACGGTCCTAGGGCGTATTCTAACTGATGTTTTACCTTTAGCGTCAGTTAGATGACACGGTAGGTTTAGGTCTGGGGTAGGGTTAGGGTTAAGACATTATTCCTAAGACATCATCTAACTGACTAGCCTGACTTTGTCATATTCTTGTCGGAATATGAGTCTGAAACTGCTCCATAGGGCTTTGATTATGAGGCGTGTCTTAACCGAACCAGGAAAAAACCAAACAAACTCTGCACTCAATTGAATAGTCGGTAAACCTACAACCAATCAGAGCAACGCAGTAAGTCAACTACTTTTCATACAGTTGTCAACTACAGAACATAGCCTAACTTTACTTAATTTAGAAGTAAAATAACGAGTGTTGCTTCTTTTACTTACTCCTTCATGAGTGCGACCAAAGGAGAAACCACAACGACCACAGGCTTTTCATTACGTCCCATCTTCTTAGCAACCATCAGAGCCAGCTGATAAGTTACACTTTTCCCGAATCATGTAGGAAGGACGGCACAAATATCTTTCCAATCGACAAATGCCTTGATTGCAGTTTTCTGTTTGTCTGTTAAAATTAATGCGCTGTCGATGACAGCGGAATCTATACATCTCAATTCTCCAGCTGCAGTCATCTCTGAGGGAAACCAGTTAAGCGCTCTTTGATAACGTGATGATTGCGTCCTTGCAGATCATCTGTCCATCATTGTATAATCCAATGGATTCGAGTCCAGACCGAACTTCTCGACAAAAAAAAAATGTTGTGGGCGGAGTTCGGGCTGGCATCCAGGCTACTAACTGACGCTAAAGGGTACCTAAAGCGTCGGATATTGAAGCATGGTCACAATGCTTCCCAAAGCGTCAGTTAGATGATGCCTTGGGATACACTAACATTTTTCCCAGTGGTTTATGCAGTTCACAGACTAAGGGACATTAAAAAAAACATATATTTTTACCTTGCTCTACTATTTTTTCCCCTACTCTCCTTTTCTGCAGACCTTGCAGTCTAGTTAATGCTGACTTTAAAATGCCTTTGTTAAACGTTGGTTTACCTCTCTTTGAAGAATATGCTCTCCCTAAGAGCATTTCATAATTCTTTGCACGACAACATGATGGATTATTCTGATTTTAGATCATAACTTTGACAGGCAAAAAGGGAAAAATCAAAAAGGTGGCTTGTGTTGAGCATTGCAAGTCACTTGCTGATAGACAATAAATCTTCCTGATGCATATTTTACAGAGAATAAGTATATTTTGACTCCTGAAGGTTAACCAATTTTAAGGCCGAATTTGATGTAGAAACACAGTTTAACACCTCAGTCCTTGTCTATAGTGCATACATGTTCAAAAAATGATAATACTTTCTTGTTACAGTAATTTTTAAGTGCTGAATAATATTAATACACGTATACGTAGGGTTGGTTTAGAATTAGAAGTTTTGGGTTAGTTAATGTAATTATGCATAATTTATAGTTATTACCATAGTAATATCATGTAACTTGTAACAAGTATTCAATGAACGAAATGACTCGAAAAAAGATTCGTTCATTTTGATGAACGAGTTCGAATAGGAGATTCACGAACACGCATCACAGAACAGAGCAAGGCGAGCAAAACGTAAACTTTTTTATTTATTTTTCAAATAAATAATATATATAAATTAAAATAACCGATTGTTTAGCTAGATAAGACCCTTATTCATTGTCTGGTGTCGTTTAAAGCCCTTTGAAGCTGCACTGAAACTCTCATTTGGACCTTGAAGCATTATATGGAGAAAAATCCTGAAATGTTTTCATCAAAAACCTTAAGAAAGAAAGACATGGACATCTTGGATGACATTGGGGTGAGTAAATTATCAGCAAAAGTTTTTTTTTTAAAGTGAACTAATCCTTTAAGTTTACCATGTCAAATTCTCATGATATGAACGCTTGCAAAAACAAAACAAAACAATCCCAAGTCCCACAGGTGTATAAACAATCCCAGTCAGCACTGGTTTACAAAGAGATAGCCTGCCATTGCATACACACACATCCACGACAGGCCTGACAAAAGCCTGACTCTCTGATACACACAAAATAATTCAAATGTCAGGATTTGAATGTCATCTTCAAAGAGGCCTTTCCATCAGTCCTGAAGTCATTATATGGGAGAGGAGAATAAAAAGAGAGCGACATTGTTTTATGTACGGCCGCTTGATGCCAGTCTAATTAATAAAGGGCCTTTCTTTTCCTTTTGAAAAGCAGGTGAAGGGAGTGCGAGATTAAAGGTGCTTATTGTTTCTTTTGCTGATTTTACAGGTTGGGTTTTAATTTGTGAGAGGCGGCGAGGAGCCTCAGTCCAGATGGTACGATAACCCCGACGAACGCTCGCACAAAAACCAACCTGATAACAAAGATATGTAGATGAGAGAGAAAGGGGAGAGAGAGGGAAGAGAGAGAAGGAGAGCTGGAACGTTGCCAATTGCTCCCAGCTCTCTGTAGCAGAGGAACAAATTGATGTGTCCAGCAAACGATGTTTCCGGAGCAGCAGGGGTTTGTTCTTCACTGCCAAATCCATCTCCATTTCATACGATAGCCCAACTAATGAGTAACCCCTGTGCAATACTAAATAAACATTCAGAGCAGAAACCTTGCACCTTACATGAGTTTCATATTTTCGAGCTCTGAGGGCTGTATACGTATGCTATATCTTAATTACTGTAGCCGTTTTAATGAAAGTCACAAAAAGGACTGTTTTAAGAAGTGGTTTTTATGAGTTGTTTAAAACTAACAATGCAATCCCATCCACCCTGAGTAATTTCACCTGATGAATGTAAACAGGCAGTACCAACTTGTTAGTGAGGAAAATGCACTGTAAAAAATAACTGTGATTTTAACGGTAAAATACTGTAAAAATGCTACAGTGCAAAACTGTTAATTGGTTAACAGAAAGTTTCCGCACTATACACGGTAAATAACTGTGATATAATTTAACAGTAAAATAACGTTAAATTTACAGTTTTTGAAAGTGAAAAAGAACAAATCATTGTATAATTTACAGTGAAAAAACGTAAATTGACATTCCCACAATTCCCTGTGTGACACTTCACATGTTATGTTTTTTTGTTGTTGAAATAACTATGGTTCCTTATAGTTTTATTGTTTTTTTTTCTTATCAGTTATGTACATTAGGGTTATATGTTACATTTAATGTTGTTAAATTAATGTTTATTGCATTTTTTTTAAATTTCATGTGTGTTACAATGATGGTGCTTAATGTTTGTGTGAATGACATTGTGCAGCTTCTTTAAAGGTTTTTTTTTTTCCTGTCTCACATTTTTGATTTTAAATAGTGTGTAATGTTGCTGTTGGTGCATGAACAGTATCTGCAAAGTTGCAGCGCTGAAAGTTCAGGTGTAACAGAGATATCGTATTTTATAAACCAGGAAGTATAATTGCCTACAAAAACGACTGGATTTGGACTACAGCTGGGTTATGGTACGTCACTAACCCACACATTTGCATCAACCACTCCCTCCGGAATATGCAGGAAAGGGCATGCGTCGAGTGAGTTGTGTTCACGCAGATGTCAGGTCTTCTGTGTTTCGGGCTTCCACGGACACTATACTTTTGACAACAATGGATACAATTTGTGTTTGATTATATTCCTGAAAGTGACGATGGTAATCTAGCTCTCTGTGCTGCGCATTTACGAGAGACAGCTTCCAGAATCTCCACGAGTTCAACCGGATCTAACCGTAAACAAGAAACTGTTTCTGGAATCATGAAGCAGATCCAGCTTTAAAACCAGCAGTTAAAAGTCAGCAGTTGTTGGGCCACACTGTAAGTAGGCTAAGACTTCATCATTTTAAATGTATTTGCATGTATAATTACCGACGGAGCGTTTTTTTTTTTTTTTTTTTTTTCAAATGCCAGCGCTTGCTTTGTAGGCTTTATGGGCTAGCTGCTACTAGTTAGGCTATTTTGTGTCTATCGGCAAACGCCGTACAAACATAATGGACCTGAATTTTGTATATATACTAATGTTGTAAATGTATTTTTCATATATATATATATATATGCTTTATGACTTTATTTTTGATTTGATTCAAGAACGTAAACCTGCAAACGCTGTTTGAGTATAACATTAGTTAGCGAGTCAGTTGCTATCGTTGCCAGTCAGATACTATTGTGTAAAACAAACGTGTATTAAGTTAAAAAATGAAGCAAATTATCATTCAGAAACCTTTATTATGAGCCGTGTGTGGTGAGGTTCTGCTTAACTCGATTTCATCCAGCTTTCTCTGTCTGATTCTGCCTCACTGATACTGCAGTCTCGACATCATTATTTACGTGTATCCACCGTCTATGTTATCCACATTTGGCATGCCCGCCCGTTTCGCCCGTAAAGGTAATGGGCGTTAATCTTCCGGACAACGTGAGCGACAGTTTAGCCAATCACAACACACCGGCCCAAACGAACCAATCTGAGCTCACAACGTCATTCTGAGGGAGTGTTTTCATAGACTCAGGAAGTCATCCGCTCGTGCAGGGGACAGAGGAGAGCGCGGCTGACAATAAAGGTGAAATTTATGAAAAATAAGACTTTTAAAAAAAGTAAAACCACGGATACATGTTATATTGCACCCCATAAACACAATCATGCAAAGAAAAAGAGCAGTAAACCCGCCCTTTAAATAAATATTGCTTTAAACAACAGGGTTTTTCCTGGGTCAAAATGAGGCGGAGGTGGTAAAATCGTTACACTAGTGGGGACCGGGGGCATGTCCCCCTGGGAGCAAATTTTGCACATTTTAAAGATAAATGCATTAATCTGGTGCACTCCGCACGTCATTATGGAACGTTTTCTGGCTCAAAATTAGGAAAAAAAAAAATCCAGATCATGTGTTAACATGAAAGTGTACCGCGCCTTCAACTGGCTGAAAAAAAGAATAAAAAGAAAACTTTTTACAAGCATGTTTTTTTTTGGTATTTTAATAATCAGATAATTAGATTTTATTTACAGTTCATAGGGGCCATATTAACAACAGTGTAGTTGAATAGCAACAAGCATTTGCTTTCATTTACACAACCAGAAAAATGTGGCTCTATTTCAGATTTTTCAAACATGAACCTTTGGTCTAATAAAACATTGGTACCTAGTCAATCGTTCTCTGAGATATGTTTTCATGATAATCGAATGTAAAGAGTTTTATCTCTAAAAACTGTTTAGCGTATAATGCTAGCACTGGGGGCATTGACTAAGTAAAAAGAAATCGTACCACTAATTTATACCACTAACAAGGCTCAAAATAGCCCCACACTAACACAGTAACATAATGAGTGTCCATACATGCAAAACGAAGCATTGAGAACTTTGTAATTGTACAGACCGTTTAATAAGATATCCGATGCCGTTGAAATGCGCAGAACGGTTTGAGAATGGACACAAGCCGTGAACCCGCAGTGGAAGGTGGAAAAGAGGTATCTAATCATGTGATTCCCTGACTTGAGTTTTGTAGAGGCGGAGGCGGCCCAAAATTTGACGGAGGCGGCCGCCTCATAATTGTCTATGCAGGAAAAACCCTGTACAAGTATTCACTTGTGATGAGCTGTGATTGCTCATGTAACTCTCATCACTGCTGTGATGATTGTTGGTTGTCAGTGTATTACAATGGTCTAAAACAGATATCAATACATCAATAAGTTGGTAAATCCACATTTTATCATAAAATATAATACGGTTTATTACTGTAAATTTTAAGTTAAGTCTGTAAAATCATTAACGTTCCTATCGTATTTGAAACGGTAAAGTTCTGGCAACCACAGCTGCCGGGTTTTTTTTACTGTAAAATTTACGGTTTATTTTTTACAGTGTGACTGGTGGTAAATATGTCATTTGAAATTATTCTGATACTTTTTATAGACATTAAAAATATATTACATGGGTTTGCAAGATGAAACTTAAAAGTCACAGGTACAGTGTGTACTTAAAAGGTACAGTGCAAACATAATGTTTACAGTCTATTGTGTATATTTTGGTATAAAATATATTATTAAACATCAATCCATGTTATTCATTTTTTTTATCAATCCACCCACCCACGCATCTACCCATTGATCCATCCACATTTATTTATTTGCAGAACCCTATGGAGGAAGTGGTTTGGAGAACGGATGTTTGTTCAAATGCCCAGGACCAAATGTCCCCACAAGGATAGTAAAACCTAAAATCTCATACACCGATAGATCATATACTCATACATAAGATACACAGTGGGGATCAGCCAACAGTTCTCTTGAGGAAAACAGATTAATAAATAATGTTTTAATTAAAATCTCAAAATGGAAAGAGGTTTCTATTAATTTTAGTCATAGGATTATGGTATAAGATGGCAAATATTATCTCAGTATAAAAATAAATAAATGGAAAGCTCCCACAAAGATACAAAAACAAATGTGTGTGTGTCAAGAGTCCTACTCCTGGTATCATGACTCTGCTCACTCTTCAGTCTAGACAGAGATCCTGATCTCCAGTGCACGGCAGGTCGGAGATGCTGAAGGTTACTCAACCACCCCGATGACACGATTTATATGACACGTTATAAGAGCAAGTTCAGTAATAGAACTCGGTATGGCAATCAAAGCTGCCAAGTCTGTCTCTTTGCTGAGATTTTTGCTGACACACACACACACACATTATATTTTTTCTTCTAAACATACCTTAACTGCACGGTGTTGCTCTGAAGGACAAGTCCCTGACACACTTGATCCACAGAGATGTAACCTAACCTCCAAGGATAGGACAGGAAAGGACATATTACATCTCCGGTAGGCCGAAAGATGTTTACGTTTTATGTAATGTAAATCTCAGATCAGGAGGAGAAGAGTCCTCTGGTGCCTCTTTTGGATTTTGACAAAGGTGTGGAATAAGGAGAGAGAGAGAGAGAGAGAGAGAGAGAGAGAGAGAGAGAGAGAGAGAGAGAGAGAGAGAGAGAGATGGCTTATAGCTCTAGGCTTGATAAGAAGAGTCATTATGCAGTGTGATCGATGCAGCCTTAGTGTGTGCGTGGACAAATACGCACACAAACACACACATGCGTGTTGTGTGTATGTGTTTGTTTCTGTCACCTTACATGTGTACACTGCACATTGAACATGTACAAACATATTCACACACTATACTACAAACAAATATTGATTAGCAATACTGCATCTACCTGTACTTAAAACAATATATATATATATATACATATATATATATATATATATATATATATATATATATATATATATATATATATATATATATAATATATATATATATATATATATATATATATATATATATATATATATATATATATATATATATATATATATAAAACATTTATTTGTATTTTCTGCTTGATTACAAGTTTTACAAACATTTCCAACCCATGCTCAACGGAGAAAAAAATATTATTTCTAATAATAATAACAGATTGATAAGAAAATGTATTGAAATACAAATATCAATACAAATACAAAAATATTAAGACAAATACACATATGCGACTATCAAAGGTAGCAATGCTAGTCAACTCTTTACCCTTTAATGGGCCATCAGCTTCTAATATCAAAATTTTCATCGTTCTGTAATTGCTACAAAATGCCTTTGCTTATTCTTTAGAAGAGAGACTTCACTGCAGTTCATCCACTTACTTATTAAAAACCAAAAGTGCACACGAGAAGGGGCACTTGTCAGGGTTGGACTAAGGGTCTGGACCAACACCGGGGTTGGGTGTGTGGTTAAGGACGAAATAACTAGTATGGGGAGTGGGTGACGGATAGAAAGAGAGGGAGAACAAGAAAGAGAGACTTTTTTTTTTTTAAAAATCCTTGAATGATGGAATCCTCCAGAGATCATTAAGATCTGTCTTCTTTTCATATCAGCATGTAAGGACTAGAGTGACGCTCCGTAAGCTGCCAGCCTCAGTGGCGGCCCTGTCGTCGGCACTGATTAATTTTCTCGTAAGGGGTGCTCCATTTAAAAGGTGCTTTATTTGCATTAGCATTTATAATTACTTAATGACAAATCAGATATGGTTCATTGCAAGCAAGTGCAGAAACAAGCTGTCTGCGGCCACTGTTTCAATTAGAGAACCATTGAAAACATGTCCCCCATGACCGTACAGTACAAGCTGTGTTTTATTAATATAACTTTGAAATTAGGCCACTCATTGCCGTTATGGGAGGACTATCTTTAGTCCAACCCTGACACATTTTGTTTCACTATAAACTGGTTTGGAAAAGTAAACAAAAAAAAAAAAAAAAAAAAAAAAAAGATTACAGGTCTGTTTATCTAGCTTAGCTCATAACTTTCACTGAAGTGGAAAAAATCTGCGATAACAAACTAACTGGAGTGCCACAGACAGGGACCACAGGAAAATCTTTCCCAACGAGGTTATAAAGTTTTCAAGCCTTTCATTTGGAAAACTGCTTCTCTGGCAACATTTCGTTTAATCAAGCCTGAATACAATAACTCCAGCAGGAAGCCAGAATTAAGCATCCATTGATTCCCTCGAGGCAGTACTGGGGGTGTTTAGGAGAACTCGCAGGAATAAATATTGCACGGTCGGGGAGGGTTTGACATGGCAAGACTGAGACTACGATGGAATATGTTGAGCTGGACTTAACTAACCTAAGCTTGGCTACATCCCATTGAAATGAGAAAGCACACACAACAACATAACAATGGCAAAGCAATTTCTCTTTCATGAATCAGATGGGCTTTATTGTGTCTATCCTATCAGAAGCCACTGTATTGTGAAAGTGAAATAAATAGACAAAGAAATTCCTATAATAAGCCTGAGGTTATTAAAAAAGGTCCTTTCCTGTACTATTCAGTGCAGGCTGCCAAGTTAGCATGTTATCATTTGATGAGCATGCTACAAAAAAATGAGAAAACATGCCAGTGAGAGTGAAAGAAGGGGTCAAATGAGACCAAATGAGACATGTAGGAGCGAATTGGCATCCCTATAAGTTTTCAGCAAATTTAGAAGGAAATAGATCCTGAAAAACACTCGTTAAATGAAATGCCTTGCCACCACGGAAGTAGGAAGAAAGGAAGGTGCTAGTAACCCTGTTGCAGTGGATTGTCAGTTGTCTTTGTTTGTTGAGTCATGGGGCACTGGACAGCCCTCACGACCGACCTCCACTCCTGTCTCTCTGCCGTCTTTTGTCCTACCCTGCTCTCTCAGAGTCTGGAGAAGCAGGGAAAGGAAGATGTATGGTAATGTGCTGTCCAGCTGTACTGAGCTGCCCGGCTGCAAACAAAACACTTTATAAAAGGCCCATGGAGAGAGGTAAGGGGATACATCAATCAATTAACAATTACCCTGTTGCTAATCAGCTGTCCCTGGCCTCCATTGGAGCCCCGGCTTTGTAATCCTGTTGGCAGCATCAATTAAATTCTTAAGGTTACTCTATTGAATTTTCCAGATAGAGGCAGAGAGGCGGGAATGAACTGAACCGAGGCTTAATCGCAGCACAATTGTTCTGCTTTGGCTACTTTTTCACACCTCAGTGCTGTCGCACCATTGTGGGCCTGATAGGATCTCCCAGGGCATTTTTAGAGAGGAGAGATGGAAAAGGAGAGCGAGAGGGAGTGTGTGCTCATATATAGAGGCATTATAAAAGAGTCCTCCCTCCGGAAGGGACATGGTTCCTGTTAATGTACATAATGTACATATCCATATCACACACACACACACACACAAGTTGGGGTGTATGAATTTCAAGCATTCCTTTATAAGCACATGTAGACATCGTTAGCAGCACACTACTTGAATTGCGTAAATCAAGACAAACCTGATTGCCCATTAGCTACTTTTACTTTTGTAATGTAACCAACATGTAATGACACTTAAGTGACCATATGCTAGTGTAAATGCTTACAGATTCATGTTACTGCTCATGAATGTGTCAGACACTAGATTAGATACTAGAGAAAGTGCTTGCATGTTGAATAATGAGTCCCATGTCATGGGTATGAGAGTCAGGATCTGCATAGCAATGCATGTTTTGCCCTTGTCTTTGTCAAAGCCCAGTAAGTCAGGAAATCGAGTATGCGTATGTACGCATAAAATGCATGCGTTAGGTGCTAAATATTGCATACTGCCCAAAAGAGATTGCTTCATAAATGTGAGCGAGTATAACATTAAATGTATGGCTCCTAAATGTGACTTAGATTCGTTTTGATCTCTGTGCAAAGTCAACAGGAATTTGATCAATTACTGTAGATTAATTTACAAGTAATCAAACCATTATTTGTACTGAAGCATAAGCACTTTGTGGAGTAATAAAGAAGGGTTCTGCAGAGGGAGTGATTTGTAATTTAAAGCAGAAGGCGTGGGAATTTGATAAGCTGCCATAGTCGCCTGACACTGCTGAAGAGAGACTGCTGACTTCAGTCTTATTTCCTGAAATGAAACTTTAACAGGTTGACCTCAGGACCCTGGGCGTCTCGTCTCCAAAGACCCTTCTTTCCCCAACCACATGATTGCTTTGGACACTGATCGCATTAAAACATCATGAATCATCAATTAAGAAAGGACCAGGAAAAATTTGGGGGCTTGAACCGGGATTTTGAAGACAGGTTTGACTTTGAAACAATTGTGCCTGAAAACTCTTCCCTTCATCTATGAAAAAAAATACATTTTATGTGTACTTGAGCATGAGAAAAATGAGAGAGGGGGACTGAAATTGTGTTTGTGTGTAATGGCTCAGTATTAAACCTTTAATACACTATCTTTTCTACAAAGTACTATTTGTGGTGACTGTGCTGTTTTAATGAAGATTAAGTATGAAGACAGTACTAGCATGTTGGTAAGAAGTCTTGATGTATACTGACTGCATGACTGTCAAAACCCAAGCTAGATTTTTGAGATTACAAAAAAATTGTTGAAACAATTGAGTTACTTCAATTGTGTATTATATACAGTGCAATTAGTTTAACACAGACAAAAACACATAAGAAAACCACCATTGACATTAGAGATGCACAATACCAAATAACTTGTTCAGAAAGCCATGACTTCAGACTAAATATGAAAATTTCAAAAATAATAGAACAATATTTGATTAGTTTTACTTTATCAAACAACTTTGTTACATATATTTTACATAATACTTAATACACTAATTAAAATTAGTGCTGTCAATCAATAAAAAACCCTAATAAATCACAATTTTTTCTGTAATTAATCATGATTAATAAAACCCAACATTAAAGTTTTTAATATATATATTTTTTTATATTGTAATAGTTTAATATTTAATCTCCAAATTAAAGTAAAAACTTAAAACAATCTTCACAAACTCATTATAATAAATGTCACGTTTACCTGTGCCCTTCATTTAAATTAGTGCCATCAATAAATAAAAACCCTAATAAATAAAAAAAATTATGTAATTAATCGTGATTAATAAAATCTAACATTAAAGTTTTTAATATATTTTTATGTTGTAAAAAATTCACATTTCATCTCCAAATTAAAGTAAAAACTTAGATCAATCTTCACATAAACCCATTTTAATAAATGTCACATTTACCTGTGCCCTTCAATGTATCAGGGCTCAAATTTTTTCTACTGCCCCAGTCAAACCAGTTCAGATTTTTACTTGCCCTGCTAAAATGCGAAAAAAGTCATTGTTTTCATTGATTTTGACCCATGCAACATTGTAATGATTTTTAGGTAGGTTTAACAGGTAAGATATATACAGAAATTAAATAAAGTTATCAAACAATTCACAGTCTTCACTGCATAAATTATAAATTAAATAAAGATGAATAATTTTTAAAGCTATAAATGTTATTCAATCAAGAGCAGGGAGTGACTTTCTCCATCTTTTGTTTTTTTGATTAACATTAATGACAGACAAAACCGGATGCAGATCTAACACACATTATATTTTCTAGCAACTCTTTACATTCATTAAAGACGTAATTTAACTGTGCTTGCAAGGATACTCAACAAAACAGCCATTTTGTCATAAGCTTGTGTGTTTTTATCCGTGCATGCGCTGAAGTGGCATTCTGTGCACACGAGTGTGTGTATGTGTGTGTGTCATGCAGGAGATTCACAGACAGCAGACCAATAGTAATGCACTACCTTGTCTTTTGTCTTATCGTGCATGAAGAATTTGCTTGAATAAGAGCGTGATCATATATTGTAACACTAGCCAAAGCATGACAGAAAAAAAATGAAAACTGCGTTAATTGCGTTAAATATTTTTATCACGTTAAAGATTAGACCTATCATGGCCATAAATGTTACACCGTATTGGCTCGACCGCATCTGTAGTACTGTAACTGTATTGATATTTGGGTTGTCCAAATGACAACAATATGAGTACATGGATTTTCTGGTTAGCGTCCATGTGGAAATCTGGTACAGATGCTATTACGGCTGAGGTAGTCTGCACATGCGTGACATGAGACTTGCAGTGGATATTTGGGAGAGAATTCGAGAAAGACACGCTTAACTGAAAGACCGCGAGGGGTGTGCGCCGCACCTATGGCTAGACTGGAGACTGAACCCACATACTGCTGTGAAAGGACCTCTGGCAAATTCTAGGCAGCACCACAAGGTATATGTTTTTCCACCAAAAGATTCAGCCGTGCCGCTTTCTCATCAGAGCGAGCGTGTGTACTCGGCAGAGCGTGAAGAGGCAGATTTTCCGGTAGCACAAGCCTGAGATGGGCTCCGGCATCTAGGGCTGGCTCGACCAACTCACCTCCCACAGAGCTCCCACTGTCACAGCTCAGAGAAGAGATACAGCAGCCCCAGGACATGAAAAAGGGAGAGGCGCTCAGGGAGCGAGCGAGATAGACAAAGTGAGTGAAAAAGGCAGAGAGAGAGAGCAGAAGCTATAGAGGTTGCTCCCGGCTCATTTCTCTACACAGAAGCCCATCTGCCGGGCACCCATGGTGGGACGACATCACTGCTCTTTGCCAAATGACAAAAAAAGCCCTGACGCCACAGGAAGCCAAATGCAATCCCATGAATCCCGGCAATGCCATTATTCCTCAAAAAGCCTTAAAAGTCCTATCTCTGTCCTTATGGTGGCTTGTTGATTTACTCTCAGTTCCATCATGACTTAAGTTGACTCTAATGTTCAGCAAAGAAGCTCTCTGTGCATTTGAAATATGAGTATGGCAGATATATTTTCTTTCTCGCAGAGTTAGTTCCATCAACGCGCAACACCAGGGGGGACAGGGAATTGACTCGGAGACCACAAAATGGTGTTTGCAGGCAGAATCTTGTGATATTATAATATTTACTGTTAGCACCTCAGGCTACACGCCACGCTTGGTTGTCGCCATCCAATGAGTCGCTCCAAAACGGAGCACATCTGGTGTCTTTCCCCACCCTCTCACCCATTTCGTCTCCGTCTTAGTCTCTTGGTATCCATCCATTTCTCTGATGCTTTTGCAGAAAAAGTGCTACTCTAAAATCTTAAACTTTACACCCACTCTTCGTGCCTCTTGCCCCAGTCTGGTGCTGAGGAAGTGACCTGCTCGAATTGATCACTGCTAACGCCGATAATTCATTGTGATGGAGGCTCCATGGAGCGAACATGGGGGGCTGAGGCCATGCATTGTCACCTGCATACAAATCAGCTTAAAAGGCCAATAGGAATGCAAGGGTTGTGGTCACATGATTTGCTGTTTATTGTCTGATAAATGACGGGTCACAAAGGGTGCCACATCCCTCAGAGCCATGTTGTGCTGTCTCAAATTCCCTGTCAAACAAACTCACAACACACGCATACACTCACACTACCAACCTCGTATCTGTCGTCACGGGCTGATTCCGGTCCACGCTTGCAGCACAGTCAGCACACAGGAGAAACTAGCCTCTACTTCTACATACTTCTAACTCATGCAATTACTTTCCGTAATGTGTTTTGGAGGAGCACGGCAATTTCATTATCAAAGCAACACACACTCAACCCTCTACACTCCCTGAAGTCCTGGAGAAGAGGGAGCTAAATATTTCACTCTCTGTTGGGAAATGTGTCATATGTTATGGACACATAATTCTTTTTGAAGCTGAAGTATCAATCCAGGTTGTTCAGTTATTTAACCAACAAAACCTTCTGGGCTGCATTTCCCATACGCACTGTAAGCCTAAATAACTCGTAGAAATTATCACATGGATCATCTTAGAATTGCAGGCTGTTTCCCAAAAGCATCGTAACTTAAGTAGTACTTGAAAATCGTCATAGATCAATGAGTGCTCTGGAGTAATTGTAGATTGAAATAGACTTGTGCAGTCACCTGCAAGACAGCCACAAAATTACACCTAAACTTAAAATAAAGCTATGCTTACGGTTTACACAGTATACTGGACAGACACTAATTTATATATTGTTTTATTTAAATCAATAATTATTGTAGTGCAATCATTTAAAATAATAATTACATTGAATAATACATCCACTATATGAAAACTGGTTTGGCTCCCTTTCAATTCATGAGTTTGGATTTAAATTGTCCACACTCGCAGAAAGTTGAATCAAAGCTGCAGTCCATATACCATTGTTTGGTTAAAAATCATCTTACTATATTATTTTGAGCAAATACATAACCTGCCAGTGTTCAAATTTATCTGCTTGCCTTAGCTCGATTCAAAAGGGTAATAATTGTAATAATGTTTTTAATTCCAGTGGTACTGGTGGATTTCCATGGGAGATTCGAGCATGTCTTTGTGTCATTACGTCACATAGGCTATATTGCATGTAAGGATGTTGGAGGTAGAGGTCTTCACGGGTCCAAAAATTCATGCCCGAACCGAAGAGACCCGTAATGCACTACACCGAACCGAACCGACCCGGACCCGTCGTTCATTTCAAAAGTTGGACCCGGACCCGTGCAGAACCAAGAAATGCCATAAATGTACTGCCCGGACCGACCTGGACCAGTCTATTATTTGAAAACTGGACCTGAACCCGGCAGGAAGACACAAACCCGACTGGACCCGATTGTCACATAGCCTATTATTTCACACGAGTTGCGAAAAATAAAACTTTTTGTCTTACCTAATTTTTGTAGCCGTCGTCTCACTTCCTTGTTACGTACGTAACCTGACTTGCTGTGATGCATTACAATCCACCGACAAGAAAGTTCTATCCATGTTATTTCTCTCGTTATTCCAAGCTTAATCCACTCATTATTTCAGCTTTAAAAGTCCACTTGATGTCAAGGTGATGGATGACAAATGCAATCTTGCACATGTAAGTTACATTCTGACTCGAGTTAACTCGCATAATAACTTTAACTGTTTGCCCTTTTGAACAATAATAACGATGATTGCTTGTTCAGCTTGATCATATCTGTGCTCTCTGCTCTTCATTGAGTCTGAATCTGACCACCAAAACTTTAAGATTAAACAAGAAGGTTCATTTACCATCGCAGCTAATTTGGATACCAACGTCGCAACTCTCCGGGCTACCTCCGCAGCTCAACTGGATACAACCGGCGCAGCTCACCTGGCTACCGGCGCAGCTATCTTGGATACCATCTTTGCAATTCTCCAGGCTACCTTTGCAGTTAACCTGGCTATTACCATCACAACTTGTCTGGTTATCACCGCAGCTAATTTGGTCACCACTGGCGCAATTTACCTGGATCTGGACACTACCGGCGCAGCTCTCCGGGATACCATTGCAGCTAACCTGGATATCACCATCGCAACTCACCTGGCTACCATCGCAGCTAATCCGTCCCCCACCGCAGCTAACATGGCTACCATCGATACAGCCTCCCTGGTTGCCGCCGCGGCGCGCTTGGTTGTCGCCGCGGTTTGCCTGCCCGGCGGGACCTGCTTGTGTTGATTGGGGGCGCAGGAATGGCTTTGCACTGCTTGAGCGGTCGGCTCTGCGGACAGGCCCGGGCTTGTGCCCGGCTCGTGTGGACCGCGGGCACCGAGTGGATTGCGCGGAGGCGGAGGCGGCTGCATCTGCGGGCCTGAGTCTGCAGCATGATGCTCAACAACTGGACATTTACACTGATCTGAAACACCTAGACTCTAATGCAGATATGGAAATACCAGCTCAAGGTAGGCCGACCAGCAAATCAGCACAGACTCTAGGCGGTGAATGCCAAATGAATTCAACTTCACCAGGGATAAACTGTAACAATGAACACGATCAAATTATAATTAAAGCTAAACCCCGAAACCAAGTTTTTAAAAAACATAAGGTAACACATTTTTTCAGACATCAGGCTAAAATAATTTGGGATCCATGCTGTAAACCTAAAGGGCTACTTGGTGGACACCTAAATATCAGAAGCATGATCCCTAAACGTGAACAGTTAGAGCATCTATTAATTCAATCAAATATTTCCTTTTTAGGTTTAACAGAAACGTGGTTAACTTCTTCTTCTCCTGAGGCAGCAATAACAATACCTGGCTACAATGTTTTTAGAAAGGATAGGGATCAGGGAAAGGGAGGGGGGTTATATTATATGTTAAAGATACCCTTACATGCAGTAAGATTGAATGGTCTGATGACATCAACCTTGAGTGTGTGGGAGTAGACATTAAACTTTCTACAGAACTGACATTTACAGTTATATGTTTGTATCGTAAACCATCAGCCATACCATAACCATAGTATAACCATAGTGCCTAGACTTGGTACTTATTTGTGTAATTACATTGATATACCTATCCATAAATGCATACAAATTTATTTTTTATTTTAACAACACACTATTCATAAAAAAATGTATTTTAGAATATTTGATATGCCAAGCTTTACAGAGTGAAAATGTTGTTTCTGATTCTGATCTGATCAAAGTGCACCTGCCAATACAAACTGTCCAAATGTCCAATACAAAGTGTAACCCCATTTTCACTTTTGATGTCATTGAAGAACAGTTTACACCCCCCTATTGTGCACTCCACAATATTCAAAAAAACAAAAAAAAACAGGGCAGTATAACAATATAACATCATTATATTAACATTCATGTCTTTCCCATGATCAATCCCATTATCTCAATGGGTAACTAACCACAGTCTCCATATCTCCATTGACCTTGGAAGCTTGCACCACTGATGAAACCCTGCAGACACGCATCATGTGAAAAACAGCAGTGATTTTGGTATACATCATTCTGTACAAAAACAATGCTAAAATTTCTATTGTGTAGATAATTAGGTTCAATATATAGACATGATGCGTATTTTATGATGTTATACGATCTCACGTTAAGGACACTTACCAAAAAGATGTGATTCCATAGTGCAAGTGAGGCCTTAGATGAAGTTGTACTTAATATGTACCACACAACTGAAGATGAAGGACACTATTTCGATTTTTTTGTGTCTGTACTCCCCGCTTGTATAATTCGGTATGCCATAACAATGCACGGCGACCCAACTTGCCCTCCATGCTTTATGCTGCCGTAACGATTGACACAGACTTTGAAGAAAAGACCAGTATTTTCCTCCTGTTTAATTGAAATGCAAACTACATCTGTGGCAGTACTAGAGGATTTGCTAATATTTCTTTTTGCCACAATGATAAAGGCCGTCGCTATTTCTTTGGCTATCGAATTGGTCATGTGTGTAATTGCTTCATGCAGCCTCAGACCCTCAAATGCACCAATGTAAATATTAAAGAGAGCAGAGGCTTAATAAAACATTGTTCAAACAATACAGGACAGATCTTGCCGCAGCTGTCCATCTACACCAAGCTTCTATCTAGATGGGACCTGTTACATAGTGAGAAGAACATAAGGGGAGAAATAAATGATTTCACGTATGAGCATAGAAAAAGAGAGACACAGAGTAAGGGAGAGGGAGAAAGAGGAGGGGCAAGGCCAATAGATCAGTCAGACTTTTTAATGGTATTGATTGGCTACAAGGCTAGCGAAGCAGATGAGGGCTGGTCTGATATCCCACTGTAACCTTGACCTTGGGTCAGCAGTAGCCTTGTGACCTTCGACCTTACAACACCTACCACCGGCCTCCGTAATCATGCACTGTGGACAGTCCACGGGGAAAAGCTTCACTGTGTCTCCAAATGAGAATTGACTTTGCCTCGCCCTGGATGCTGGAAATGCAGGTTAAAGTATGTCAATAATGTTTCACAAGAACAATTTTTCCACAGAATAGTCGACTCTGAAATGAATTGACTTTTTTTTGCGGAGGAAGGGTCCAGGGCTGCGCTGTACGAAAGCACTTGAAGGGAGTTCTTGGACGCTAACCGCTTGGCCGTATTGATCGGACGCTTGAAGTGCACACACACTCTTTGAAGAGCATTGAGATTCAGACACAGGGCACAGGGAGGCCGTGAGCGCCACCACTGCCCTAATGGTAATTGCTTTCGATCTTCACTCGAACATCCATGATTTACTGGCTTCTCCTGATGAATAGCTGACACCAAATATTTTGGAAAGAAAAATGTATCACAACGTAATTTTTCCCTCAATGTCATTTGCTTTTTCCTCTCATCCTCTTCAGGAGCACAGGTGGAGGATGCCAAGTGGGGAACTTCATTAATATTACAAAGTAGAAAAGCGGCCGTTAAACACGGTAGTGGATCATTTGGAGAGGACGCTTGGCTTTGTCCTGCCCTGCTCCATCACGGCATCCTCCTCTGTCTGTGAGAGGGGTGGGGAGAGAAGAAATGGCTCTTTCAGGCCCATGGCATAATTACTTCAGATGGATTGCGGCAGGAATTGCTTGTCCCTCACTGAAACAGTCAGGTGCCATTAATTGCCCTCTAAACACATCATTCAGGGTTGTTTTCAGGACATCTTTGGACTCCTAATAAAGGCAAAGTGTTTGATTGAACTGATTGCAGCTGTAGGTCACCAGGAATCAAACTCTCAGTTCTATTTTGTGAAAAATTACACTGGGTTGAAAGGTGTTGATGTGTCTGAAAAATGACAGGGTTTTGATGCAAGTCGCGTTTACTTTCGGTCCTCAGGACGGATGTGCTTTGTTTGCGGGTACCTTTTAGAGTAAATCTTTCTATATTGTGTCTTATATCTTGACTAAGCTTGATAATTATGCAAATCCAACCGGAATTGTGGCAGTGTGTACCGAAACACACTTAGCTGCTTTATTTGTCCAGATCTCTCCTGCTTTAGCCCAGCTGTAGCTGACAATTTCAACTACAGCAGTTCATTAAAGGAGATTTCAATCTTCGCGCAGCCTGTTTAGAGCAGACTGTTTGTATCTACTTTCCTTTGTGAGCTGCCAATGGTAACCCTGTTTACAATAGCTGAAAAACAACTCGCAGGTCTATTTATTCCCAGCCGCCTGTTTTCCTGTCAATATCTCAGTCAGGTCTGCAATTTCAATCACTGTAAGTTGAAGACATTGTTTTAAATGGACAGTTTGTATTGGCAGGTGCACTTTGATCAGATCAGAATGAGAAATATTTTCACTCTGTAAAGCTTGGCATATAAATATTCTAAAATTCAATTTTTTTTCAACAGTTTATTGTAAAAAAAATGTATGCATTTACGGATAGATATAACAAAATAAAATAACATCTCAATCTTATTCAAAATATTACTAAGCAAAAATGTCCAATTTGATGGATTTTCTGATATTTAAGATAGCTGATACTGCAAGCTGAAAATTCGTATAGCTTGTAATATAAATAAATGAGATCATTATAAAAGTATAGTTTACATAAAATATAATGGATAGTTGTCAGTTAGTAAGATATTTGAATACTTAGTTGATCAAAGCTCTGTTTTTATTATATATACAATATATACAATATATATATATGTATGTATTTATATATATATATGTATTTATATATATAGTATATCTTATAGTTTTATTACAATATTGTACTAAAGACGACTTTTATAATACAATATACAGAATTATGTCTGTTTACAGTACATAGTATTTCCATAATATAATATTTTACTGCATTACACAACATAGAATATAATAAGATGTTACTGCAGCAACATTTTCGTACTAGAGCAGTGTTTCCTTTGTGTGACTGAGCTGACTGATTATTGTAGGATACCAAAATCAGAGATTTTGACTATCCAGTATCCGATATAGCGAGGTGGCATCTGTGTGGCCTCACTTTACTCTGAGCACTTGTTTGTGTGAACTGTTTCAACATTTGAATGGAAAAAATGGATCCAGTCCAAGAGTTTATTCTCATAATGTGTTTGTCAAGCTTCCGACAGTGACGATATGGCTCTTCGGCAGGCCTCTCATCGACACATGTGGCTCTTCAGTCATTTCATACTATTTGTCTAATGGACTGCCCATTTTGACACATTGGAGAGAGTTTTTGAGTATTGTTTCCTCTCTGCATAGTGGCCATTTAATTAATGTCCAATCATTTAAGTTGTTTATATAAATAAACACTGGTATTGGGCCATACTTAGGGGATTAGTCCATAACCACACTCTTAGAAAAAAGGGTTCATTGGGGTTCTATATATGAAGCATGGGTTCTTTACTCAAATCCAAAGAACCTTTTATGCTAAACAAGGTTCAATAATGACAAGAAAGAACCCTTTTGGCTCAAAGGTTCTTTCATAGGCTATTCATTCATATCTTACATTATTGTGCAACATTTTGTAGTTGTAATGAAATTACTGTTTTTTTAAACTAACTTAATATCACCATTTTAACCATGCAGATTTTTTGGTGGAGAAAAACTCAAATGGCACTCTTCGTGTGATATTGATTAACTACATACAATTATATAAATATATACATTTTCCAACTCCCATAATTTTGTGATCATTCACATGCATTCATAAATACATTTTAGGATCTTGATGTTTGTCATTAAAATGAAATATTTAATCGGAAAAAAATAAAAATAAAAATGTATAGAACCTTTTAGGGGGTTCCAAATATGTCAGCGCTGATATAACCTTTTAAAGGGGGATTGACTGCGATTTTACTTTTTTATTTTAAATAGTGTGTAATGTTGCTGTTGGTACATGAACAGTATCTGCAAAGTTGCAGCGCTGAAAGTTCAGTGTAAGCAGAGATATCGTCTTTTAAAAATCAGGAAGTATAATTGCCTAGAAAATCGACTCGATTGGGACTACAGCTAGGTTATGGTACGTCACTAACCTACACATTTGCATCAACCCCTCCCTCAGAATATGCAGAAAATGGCATGCGCATATTTCCGAGGCACGTCGACTCGTCAGAGTGTGTTGTTCACGCAGCTGTCAGGTCTTCTGTGTTCGGGCTTCCAATGGACGCTATTCTTCCTCAACAATGGATACAATTTATGTTTGATTATGTTCCTGAAAATGACGATCGAATCTAGCGAGTTCAACACCGGATTCAACAAGAAACTGTTACTAAAACATGAAGCAGTTCCGACTTTAAAGAGGCAGCAGTGTTGGGCCACAACCTGTAAGTAGGCTAAGACTTCATCATTTTAAATGTATTTGCATGTATATTTCAAGACGTAGCCTTGTGTTTTATTTTTTTTCTAAATTTTTTGTGTTTTTGAGGTTCTGTTTGACTCTCTTCATCGCGGCTTTCTCGGTCTGATTCTGCCTGAAACTGAACAGTTCAACACATATTTACATCTGGACCGGAGCTTCATGACATGCACGTTTCGCCCGTAAAGGTAATGGGCGTTAATCTTCGGACAACGTGAGCGACAGTTTAGCCAATCACAACACACCAGGCCAAACTAACCAATCTGAGCTCACAACGTGTTTCTGAGGGAGTGTTTTCATAGAATCAGGAAGTGAACCGCTCGTTCAGGGGACAGAGGAGAGCACGGCTGATGGTGAAAGGTGAAGTTTATGAAAAATATAAGACTTTTAAAAAAAGAAAAACCACAAATACATGTTATATTTCACCCCATAAATACAATCATGCAAAGAAAAAAAAGCAGTCAACCCCCCCTTTAAGGTTCTATATAGAACCTTTTCTTCATAAGAGTGCACACTCACACAAATTATGTTTATACAGTATGTACACATCGCTAATATGTGAAATGGCATGCGATTAAGTGCTTAAATGATAATAAAAACATCAGTAGATAGCATATTTTTATTGACTAATCAAGAGTTAACTTATGCAAACTAATATATTTAGTATACTCGTAGTACCTTTAACAGAAATTTGTTGGAAAAAAAGTGATTGGATTTCGAATCAGTTGTGACTCGATCATTCAATACAACAAATATGTTTTTTAAACTTAAACTAATAAAATTTATATAAGTTTTAGAATAGAGAGGACAAATAAACAGCTAATGTAAACAGACAGAATTTTGCTTGTCGAAACACAGCAAGTGTATTAATAAGAGATCCAAAGGAGCAGGAAAAATGCACTGAAATATTTATACCGGTTTGATTCGGATCACCCCTGAGGATGAGACACGCACAAAAACATGCAATCTGTGAATAGCCACAGGCAAAATAGCAAGAAGGTCGGACCTATAGGTTTTTCCTTACATGGAAACCTGCCCATCAAAAGGAAACACAGAACGTTGAGAACGAGATATATTTTTCACCTGGGAACAGAAATCTCAGCTTTGGAGGGCTATACATTTCCCCCTCCCTATTTCTGTTGTTTCAGACATCTTTCCTCATTTTACTGGGATCAAAAATCCATTTCGGATCATCCGTTCAATATTAAATCTGGCAGGTGCTTGTATACACAACAAACTCAATTTACGCTAAGGTTTTGAAGTCTTTCACAGCAGCATCAGTGGCCAACATCAAAGAACTGCTGTTTCAGTTTTAATACCACAGCAAAACGGGTTTGCATCTTCATGTAAAGTTGAGATATTCAACTAAATCTTTTCTAATTCTCCTTCTGCACGTTTTTGTTTTCATATTTATTAATAGTGGTATGGGAATGTTTTCTGTTATTAAATGGATAGTTCACTTTCAAATTAATTTTTGATATGTTTTAGCTTACCTTGAGAGCATCCAAGATGTAGGTGTTTTTTGTTTCCACAGTATTTTAAACTTGTCGTTCTTGTCTGTCAGTCATACAATGCAGGTATATGGGGTCCACCTTAAAGAGCATGCACAGAGAAGTCCAAATTAAACATGATTTAATGACTCGTAAATGTAAGTACACATTGATGACCTGAGACACGAAATGAGCTGTTTGTGTGAGAAAACGAACAGTTTTTACATCATTTTTACCTCTTGTAACCACAGCCACAAAGCGCGCGGCGCGCCCTCAGATCATGCGGACATGGTAATTACGCAAGGTAAAAACGATATAAATACTGTTAGTTTTCTCACACAAACCGCTCGTTTCAGTGTCTTAGGCCATTAATGTGTACTTACATGTACGAGTCATTAAATCATGTTTAATCTGGACTTCTCTGTGCATGCTTCTAGGCGAACCCCATAGGCCTCCATTATATGACTAACAGACAAGAACGATTGAAGTTTGACCTAAGACAGAAATATAAAAATTGAAAATACTGTGGAAACAAAGACACCTACATCTTGGATGCCCTTGAGGTAAGCTAAAACATATCAAAAATAATTTAAAAGTGAACTATCCCTTTAAGTTTTAGGATATCGTCGCTGCCCGATGAAACTCACGTATATCCATATATAACGGTTACTTTTCAGGAAGTGAAAAAAACATTAATTTCAAAAGCAGCTGAACGTAGCATTGTCATGCTTGGCACAACATCTTTAAATGTAACCATATTCTTGCCAGTGTCATGATATAATCCATATTAAATGGACATACGTGCATATTGTATAGTAACGGTGGTAGATACGCTTTCTTCCGATCATTAATTAGAATGACCAAATCGCGTTTCATAGTGACAGATGAATAGGCTACGCTCAGTTTATTAAATACACTCAGTTTATTAAATGTCTCTTGCAAACTATGAAGAGACAATGAATCAAATACACTGGCATGGCGATGGTAGACTGATACTTTATTTACACAATACTGACGTAATTTTGTCGGAAATGAGCTGCATTTTATTACAGATATGAGCTGCATTTTATCATCAGCTAATTTCAAAATCAAAGACATACATCAATAAGAGAGTGTGGCAACAGCATTTTTGGGAGGAGTAAAATATACATATGTGGTTCAACAACCATTGCGTTTACACCTAGTAAAGATCCGAACACAATGCAAGCCAGACTACCTCCAGATGGTCAGGCAGATCCGATCACAATCCGATCACAACGTATTTATACCTTGCATTAACATGCCTTTTTATTAGCCGGAACACTTATCTGAATACAGTTCGCATTATAATACTAGGTGTAGGGGTCTCAGAGACGAGACCGCGAGAAACTTCACAGACCAGCGAGATCCCTCCACAGGGCGGGGAGATACCATACTGTTTATGGGAGATACTCTGCGTGATTGACAGCTTTGACAGCAAATGGAAATACGTGGAAACCAAATGACATGATTTCACAACTTTTAATTTGTCATTTAGATAATGTGAAGCATGCTGTATACGGAAATGAACCTGGACATTCTATCCGTGAAAAAATCTCAAAATCGTCAAAATGGACATACGTGGTTTTCATTGGACAGTGACGATATTTAATATTGTAGTGATACCGAGAGTGATGTAAGATTATTAAATTGTTATGTGCACAAAGTGTGTGCAAATGCACATACCTACCAAAAAACAAACAAACAAGAATCCACCCAGAATTAGAAAAAGCAACAACACCATTCTATTTTTAATCAACCTGAAACTGCTTCAAAAATAATAACCAAATCATAGATTAACTTGTAGAAAGCTTCACAGGTTCCTTCTTTCCAATTTGTGAAGTTTATTTCAAATCTGCTAATCACTGACCTGAACAGTTTCCCATGACAACTCCCGCCAGAAGACGCAAGGCTTTGTATCTCATTTCCCCATGGTTACGCAGTCAATGAGCCTGGAAACACCACAACGAGAACCAAGCCCTCTGTTCCTATAATGGAAAATTCTAAGTCCCACCAAAGGGGTCCTTGAGGGAAGACTGAGACATGCCTGATTACTTATCTGTCAGATTTATTTGTGCTGCTTTAGTATCAGAATATACTGCCAAAAACAGAAAAGGACTGCATTAATATAGCACTTTTACAAACCCAATGGCCACTAAGACGCTTTACATTTTGCCTCACATTCACTTATTCATACACCGACGGCGGTGTCAGGTATCAAGGCGCCATCCAGCTCGTTTGGAGGTGGAACTTGGGTCGAGCGTGGCAGGTGACCAGAGATTGAACCACCAACTTCAGGTTTGTAGACAACCTACATGAACCACTGAGCCATTGCTGCCCCATAAGGAAACTGAAAACTGACATTTTGAATCAGTTGGACAAGAAAATCACAAAAAGAGAATGTGGCACACAAAGCATCTTTTGAAAAATCTTCCATATTACTGGCTAAATAAAATGTAATGTAATTACAATCCGGCAATTACCCAGTAAAGCCCAGACATAATCGATAGGCCATCAGACAACAGGTCATGATGTCAGAGGTCATGTGTCATAGGTCATTGCTAGCTTGGTCAGACATAGTTGGTGTATTTGTATGTGTGTGTGTTCAGTATAAGAGATGATGCTGATTCTGAGCTCAGATAAATATTGGTCTGAGCAGAGAGCCCAGCGAGATACAGCTCTGAATAGATTATCTGTGCCACATGAGGCAAGGTGTAATCTATTGATTGGGTTACTGTGCTATTTTAGCCCAGAGTAAAGGACCTTTAAATGATTTTAGGTGCAGTTGCTTCAAATGAAACGACTAAACTTGAGAGTGCAATATTAGCTCACAACAGAGGGGGCTGATAATGAAATTACAGTTTGGTTTGAGGCTTCTATTTGATATCTGTATAACGTGAGAGGTTTTTTAGATCTCATTTTGACCATGTGTAGACCGACCGAGTACAGTTGTAACACTGTGAATATTTCACTTCTCATGCAAGTTCGAACTGTCATCACCCATTCCTTGGAAAATTTGAAGCGCATTGTCCATATTCCTTCAAAAAGAAAGTCTTTTTCGCATAGGCGGAGTTTGACATTTGGGCCAGGGCAAAAAAATAAAATAAAAAATTGATAGACTGTTTCAAGAAACCTGCTAACATATATTCTTCATCGACTCACCTGCCATTCTCCTTTGTACACCAACTTCAATAAAACTGTTGAACTTACCATCTGTGTCTTCCTGATCCCTGACAATATGGACAAAACAAACATGCTAAAAAACACATTTATTTTTAATCCAAGTAAAAAAAACTTAAAACAATACAATCATATTTGATTGCCTTTATTTCATTGTAAACAGCTAGAACTTTACATAAACAGCCACTTGACTTTGCATCGCATCTTTGTTATAGGATCATGAAACGTGGATCACTTTTGCACTGTTAAAATATTATCTTCAACCAAATCGACAAGATTTTAAACGTTTTTTTTTCCTTTTTCAAAACACGTGGCAATGAGAGTGATTAAAAACGTCTCAGGTTTACGACTGTAACCTATGTTCCCTGAGAACAGGGAACGAACAATACATCATTTCGAAGTATTGTTGAGTTCCCCTTGAAAGGGAACTATATATATTTCGCATAGGCGGAGTTTGACATTTAGGCCAGCAGAGCAAAAAAAAAAAATTGATAGACTGTTTCAAGAAACCTGCTAACATATATTCTTTATCGACTCACCTGCCATTCTCCTTTGTACACCAACTTCAATAAAACTGTTGAACTTACCATCTGTGTCTTCCCGATCCCTGACAATATGGACAAAACAAACATGCTAAAAAACACATTTATTTTTAATCCAAGTAAAAAAAACTTAAAACAATACAATCATATTTGATTGCCTTTATTTCATTTTAAACAGCTAGAACTTTGCATAAACAGCCACTTGACTTTGCAGTCACATCTTTCGTTATAGGATCATGAAACGTGGATCACTTTTGCACTGTTAAAATATTATCTTCAACCAAATCGACAAGATTTTAAAGTTTTTTTTTTCAAAACACGTGGAATGAGAGTGATTAAAAACGTCTCAGTTTACGACTGTAACCTATGTTCCCTGAGAACGAGACAATACGTCATTCGACGTATTGTTGAGTTCCCTTTGAAAAGGGAACGTCTCAGGTTACGACTGTAACCTATGTTCCCTGAGAACAGGGAACGAGACAATACGTCATTGACGTATTGTTGAGTTCCTTGAAAGGGAACATCTAGGTCAACTTAGCCTATGTTCCCTGAGACAGGAAAGACAATACGTCATCTGACGTATTGTTGAGTTCCCTTGAAAGGGAACTATTTATATTTTGCATTTATACTTCATGAAACATTTAAAACATTTTAAAGACACTGGGAAAAATGAACAGTCACAATATGCTACTCGATCTCCACTTTTGAAACATATTAACAGCACATTGTCTCTCCAGCTTAAGCAGTTATTTGACAGAAAAAAAAAACTTACAGACCTAGTGCTCCCGCTGGCAAAACCACCACCGTGTAAGTTTTTCGTGTAAGTATACGAAAAAGTATAAAATGTGCCACTACATTTCAATTAAAGTTAAGCCTAATGTAATAAATTAGCACATTTGAAAATGGATGTTACTGTGCTGGGTAGAGTTAGCACTGGGGAAAGTCTGTACCAAGTCGCTCCTTGTCTTAGGAGCCATTTACACAACACTGTTTTCAACTAAAACAAAACTTTTGGCTGTTCATTTACATTTCTCGTTTTGGGGGGCCTGAACATTCAATCTATTGAAAAACGTTTCAAAGTACTAGTTTTTGAAAATGATACCGTTGTTCGATTTCGCTATGACGTCATGCGCATGCATATTATGTGTTTGTTCTCTAGGCGCATAGTGTTTCCTTACAAAGTGACATCGCCAACTACTGGCCTGGCATGCATAATACCATGTTTTTAGTCATTGTGAACGGGGAACGGTTTAACAACCATGTCATCTGTAGCTGAAAAACGCAATGGAAAAACCTTTCCATTTTAGTATATCATTGTCGTGTGATTGTGCCTTACACCATTAGTTGAGGAAAATATAACTATATATCCTATATTTATTCTAGCTAATATCTGTGCACTATAGCAACCCAGGTGAAAAAGATGTCCAATTAAGTGTATTAAAAATGCATTACATTATATTTGTATTGTACCAGCCTGTTCTCACGTAAATGCGTCTCTATAACATGCATGTGTATTGTACGTGTAATATATACGCGAAATTAAGTTTTTACGTGCATATGAGACGCAGTTTTTCGCGTGCAATTGATGCGCAGTTCATTTGCGTATAATACACACGCACCCACACCACTAATTCTAGCCAAACGTCATAATACATACGCAATCGTAGTGGAAGCAATACAAAGTGATCATAGTGGAAGGCTCTGAATCCAGTATAACTAGAGGAAGAACTCGTTTGGCTTCATAGTGAGTGAATTACCGTCATATCTCCCAGTGCTTCAATGAGCACTACGAGCAGGCTATGGCCCATCAGCACGCTCCTGCCGGCTACCAGCATGTCTTGCCATTTGTAGCCGCACTACACCTCTGCCTGCTCTGATCCGTGACCCTCTCTGGCACGTTCGGGAAGGATCATCCAAACGTCATGCAGTAGTACATCATCTGCCCCATCCTGTGTTAAAGCACCCCCTACCTCACCCCGCTCCTCAGCTCCCAGTGTTTCTGTGAAATATGTGCAACTTCCTATTTAAAATTAGGAGCCCTGAACCATGAAGAACACCACAGGTATCGGTAGAGGAGGCAGCCGGCTACGAGAGCGGCTTGTGCCAAGCAGCTCGCATGCCACAGACACACAAGCATTGGGCTGTAACATATTAAACGCAGGGAAAATAAATTACCTCCTCCCTGATGACTTATGTGCTGTGTCTTCAGACTCTGCACTGCACATTGGGGGAAATCTCCCCCCTTTTTAATTTTTTTTTTTTGAAAGTGGATGAAATGTATTTTTTTAATTATTTATTTATTGCATCTGCAGTTATGTTGGCACTTTCCATGAGCAAAGGTTCTAAATAGGGCCTACATCCCCTCCTCTCTGCCTTTATTGAACCAATTGTCAGTGTAAGGAGATGGTTTACCTTCAGAAAATGTTGATTGTCAACCTCAGGAGTGAGTTTTATATAAATATTATATGTTTTGGTTTACATTAATTTTAGATGAAGTTTGTGATTTTTGTGACCCTGGTACAAAAATTTGGCATTAACGAGAGTTTAAAGGATTTGGCCATTTTCTTTCAAAATTTAATTAGACACCATTTGTAAAGTAAAAAAAAAAAACAAAATGCTAGAAAGGATAAAAGGTTGTATGTGTCAGGGCTGCAAATTTAACTAGAAAAAGAGGAAGAAAGAAGGGATAATTCCCCCAAAAATTGAAAATCATCATTATTTACCCACATATTCTTTCATTTAGGTCTTAATTTGTGCCAGAACAAGTTGGATCCTGATTCGGCACCTCAGTAAAATGCATACAGTTATAATGCATAGAGACATTGAGTTTTCTATTATCTAAGGCCCTGTTTACACGAGAACGCTCGAAAACGTAAAAATATTTTATCGGATGTGCCTTCGTTTACATGGCAACGGCGTTTTGAGGCTTAAAACGCAAAAAAGTGAAACCACCCTCTGGAGTGGAAATCTTAAAAACGCTCCACCGTCGCGTTCCCGTGTAAAGGGTAAAAACGCAAAAGTCTGCTTGACAGTGACGGTTGTACGCAGGCGCGTGGACTTGGTGTTGCTGTAGTATGCACTCCTAGCCGCCTGGAGTGCATACAACATTGAATTTCTCAGACATTTGCGTCACCATTTGCACGCGAATTTCACACACAAAACGCTCGTCTAAACACAGAATAAAAATGATGACGCAATGCCACTTTTGCGTTTTCTCTTCAGAATCGTTTCCGTGTAAACATAGCCTGACACTCAAACTTCTCACAACAAAAACATGGGATTCGTGCCTCTAATGCTTACATAGATAATAATTGTGTGAAATTATTCTGCATAATATCTGTTTAAGAGTTCAACTGGTGAAGAAAATGGAAATGACTGTTACCTGCTGCACTCAGTCCATCTAAAGCTACTCTTGCCATTAATCTTTTACTATATTGAGATGAATTGAAGATGAAAATACATAAAAAAACACTTAACTATCCACTGCATCTGTGTCAATTACTGAGTAATTGCAACATAATTGTTGTAGAAACAGGTGAAACCATTATTTTAACTATGGACATTCTGTTTACTCTTGCTCAAGTTGTTTACTCTTCTGTTTGCCTGTTTTGACATGTTTTGCGCATCAGCAGAAAGTCTCTCATTACTGTAATGAGAATCTTTCAGAGTCACATGGTGAAGCGATGACTGAGCCAGGTGCAGACAAATAACTTCTAATGTACGTATTAAGTTACACAGTAAACAAAAAAGGAAGAAAAATCCATACAAGAGTAATGAGCCAGTGCTGCCTGCACTAGAGTAAACACGGGTACTGTTGACAAACTGAATCCAGTGTCTGATTCAATAAAGAGAGCCATAATAATCCTCTGTAACCATGATCGCACAGACAATATACAATAAAAGAGGTCATACAGGACTGTTGAGGCTAATCCAGACTAATGGCTTGATTACAGTCTTATCAATATTACTCAACATTAGCAAATACAAAAGCGGTTATGATGCAATACAATGTTTTTGTTCATTTTTTATTGGTTACTCTTTAGGTTGTGGGGCCATATCAGTATAATACATATTGTCAAATGGTTTGTAATGATACAATGAGTATAAGAATATTTCTTATAATAAATAGTATTTATTTACACTGTAATCTTTTTTTTTCTAAACCAAAAAAAACAAAACAAAAAAAAGTCGATACATTACGTGTTTGACATGACATGACCAAAACGTGTTTTTGTCTTACCTTCATTCACAATTAGAATAGAGAAATGTTGCTCTGGCTACTTTGATGCATATGGGACTGGCATAGGTTAGTTGTCACACTGACTGAAAAATGGTTGACATTAGGGGCTTTTGCACCAGAGGAACCTTTTCATAATTACTAGAACTATTGGCTGAAGTACCTGCTTTTTGGCGTGTAGGAGAGAGCAGGACACAACCTAACGCTTTTTGGTTTTGGCTAAATTAATTAAAAAATAATTAGGTTAGATTAATATTTTTTTTTACACAAGCAACATACACACCCACTTAATGTTTTTTTCTAGGACCTACCATTTTCGTATAGTTGCATTGAAAGTGACAGAAGTGCAAATGTTACAACTTACCCATATACGGGGTTAATTGTAACAGACAGAGGGGTTAGTTGTAACACTTGTGTGTAACACACATAATTCAGTACCATTTTATTTTGTATAGTTTGATATTGTTTGTGCATCTTTATAGGCAGATATCCATACATCCATCCCTCATTCAATCATCCTTCTATTATGGATCAATATCATGGATAAAGACATAGAAATGGGCTTCTATAAAGAAAATTATAAATATTGTAATTGCAATTAAATTAGATTTATGTGTGGCAGCTGCATGTACAATTATTATTATTATTATTAATAATATTAACAGTAATAATAATACAAATGAGCTTAAAATAAAAATTGATAGGGTTAATTGCATTAAAACAGGCCATATTTTAATAAATAAACAAGTTATCATTCATGGTACACACAACTTTAAACATTTTAAATTCCAACATTGTTTGTGAAAGTCTAACAAAGTTAAATGTATACTCAAACCTGAAAAGTTGTGGGATGACGAATTGGGATGAGACTGTGTTTGAATCTCGAACATTTGAGAAATCAGCCATTAAAACAGAAAAAAAGAAAAAGGGAGCAGAACAGAGGAGAAACTGCTGACAAAAGGGAACACGACAGTGCTCGTAATAAAACAAGTATCAACATAGGCTTGGCTTGTCGGAGATGGCAAGAACCGAGGGATTTTAAATGCTGTAAAAGTAATGCAGAAATTACGTTTTCATAATAGGTGAGTAAGGTATTTTATTGAACAACCAAGTTGTCATTAATAGCTCTCTAACAGAGTTCATTAAAGCTTTATCTATTGTGAAGGGTAATTTCATGGTTGTTGTAGTGATGTGCTCTTTCCGCAATTACGGGAGACCGTCTTCTGGCAGCAAGAGAAAAATAGCAGAAAGACAACCTGCTTGATCCTGATGAAATATGTAAACGGTCCATGTTACATTTAACCCCGCAATAGGTTGTGCCCCGCGCTCCGCTACTTCAGGAATCGGGAACGATTTTAGTTGAAGAATGTCTTTTGGGGAACTAAAGTAGTTCCTACTTCAGAGTAGGAGTAGGGTTTAACCCAGCACAATATGAACTACCAGTGATGTAAGTGTACACTGATTGCCCAAAAGTATGTGAAACACAAGCAGCCGCCATTTAGAAAAAAGCTGTGTACACACACAAATTATAGCCTATATATTTACTTCACAAACTACTCTCGCATAGCCAGACCTTCAGACTGACGGCAGAAGTTCTGGATTCTATCGCAGCTTTCTCTGGCCAAGGACCGCCCAAGACGATGACTGACATGTAATGCAACCAATCACAGTTCATTTAGTTCCTTGTCATGTTTTGGGGCTTTGAAATATAATGTCGATATTCCTGCAATAACATACCAGTGTTCATCAAAAAATAATTAATTAAAGAATGTTGTGCAAGTTCACTGCAACAATGGTGCCAGCTCTCAGAAATCCTGTAGAATTCAGTCAGATGATGACTTCAAAACTCCTGAAGTGTTTCCATAAAAGTGTGTCATGTGCATCAGATGTTCAGCCAACATGGGCGTGATATCTGAGCCTGAGAATATTCACAAACTAACTCTACAAACATGGAAAACAGTGATAGATGGACCTCTCAATCTTTTTGCTAAAGACAAAATCCAACACATCTGTAACAGGAAAAAGCGAAACTTGATTATGTATTTCTGCTCAGCTAGCGACATTGGGCATCAACCACACGGCAAACTCAGGGAATCTCAAGGAATCACCCTGGTGGCTAGTTCCTATAACTTAGTTCCTTGAACTACCCAGTGCTAAAGGGGCTATGGAGCACGCTAATCTCGCAGCGCAGTCTCATCCCAATTCGTCATATAACTGACGTTTTGGGACGTCTTTTGACCATTCGTCAATATACGACTATTTAGGGCCCCCTTAAACGTCGGTAGATGACGTTATGGGATCCTAACTCTACCCCATACCTAAACCTAACCCTAAACCCAACTCGTCACCTAACTGACGTAAAAGGTAAAGCGTCAGTTGTATGACGACCCGGGATCGTTATCTACTGACGTTTAAGGGGGCCCTAAATAGTCGTATATTGACGAATGGTCAAAAGACGTCCCAAAACGTCAGTTATATGACGAATTGGGATGAGACTGTGTTGAATCTCGAACATTTAGGAAATCAGCCATTAAAACAGAAAAAAGAAAAAAGGGAGCAGAACAGAGGAGAAACTGCTGACAAAAGGGGAACACGACAGTGCTCGTAATAAAACAAGTATCAACATAGGCTTGGCTTGTCGAAGATGGCGAGAACCGAGGGATTTTAAATGCTGTAAAAGTAATGCAGGAATTACGTTTTCATAATAGGTGAGTAAGGTATTTTATTGAACAACCAAGTTGTCATTAATAGCTCTCTAACAGAGTTCATTAAAGCTTTATCTATTGTGAAGGGTAATTTCATGGTTGTTGTAGTGCTGTGCTGGAATTTATTTTTTTTAAGGAAGTCTCTTGTATATTAATGGGTATTGATGTAGTAACATCTTCAGCTAGTCAGTCTCTAGTCAGGGGTGGTTCAGAATTTTGGACATCGGGCATTTCCAAGTTATAGTCTTAGTGTTTTTGTGTTATTTATCAGTGAAAACAGTTTTCAAAAATTCTCATCCAGACGTTCCAGTTGCATTGTTCACTGGTGCTAGGCTAGCGCTAGTCAGCTGTAACTGCTAGCCTGTCATTAAAAACAGCTTTACCCACTCCACAGTACACCAAAAGCAAATAAGTAGACTATTGATGTAAATGTCTGTTGAGAGAATAATATGTGACCCGCTCTGGTGGAATGAGTTGGAAGTCGCAACGTTCCATTTTAAGATATGGCCCGATTATGTGGAAAAACAATGAAATAACAAAAAAACGATAACATTAACGATACGGGTGACATGTGCGTAGTATAGCGCCGTTTTGTCAGCGTTCTAAATGACGCTAAAGGAAGAGAATGCGTTGGATTTAGACATCAGTCACCAATCAAGCATTGTAACCGAAAGCAGCAGACACATTTTATAGTTCCTCCTGAACCACAACAATGAGCTTATGCTGCATTCATGCCATAACTACTGTAATTTAAAAGAGATTGAAACCTGTGAAACCTCGATTTTATACTCGAATTTCTGTGTTTCAATGATAACACTATCAACACAAAATTAAATCTGCAGCAGTCAGGTCAGTGCTCTTTAAGTTGTTTATGTACATTATTACTGTAATGTTCTTTGAGGCCACGTTTACACAAAGTCGGGTATTTAGCAAAACGAATATTTTCCCCCTCTCCCTTTTCAAAAATAACATCGTTTACACACCCGCATAAATACGCCGTCGAGCGCCATCATAACTATGCCAAACCTTCTGGCGGCAGTGTAGGGGTTAAGGATAAAGCCATGCAAGCCAATCAGAATCCTGGAATCGACAGAGAGAACCTAAAAACAAAAGAACAAAACCGCGTTTTCAGAAATCTCCACTTTGGCCAGAGTTTTTAGAAATAATCGTTTTCAGTGATTAAAACAGCGTTTTCGTCTAAATGAGAGGGCAAAACGCAGAGAAATATCTGCGTTTTCCCATCGTGTAAACGGGGCCTGAGACATGAGGTATTTTAACGCCGTCTCTCGTGATGCTTTTGTTTGAGGCGTGGCCTTGGAGACACCCTGAAGGGAGGGTGGGATCTAATGCTCTCCATGCTAGCTTGCTAATTACAACCGTAATGTCATGTCATTTAGTCACATCAGAAAAAAATCCTAACAGGCTTTTAGTCTCTCCATTTCTGAATTTGAGGGAAAAGTGAGTATTAAGCCTACTATCTGGATAGTAGAGGGAATATCTACAAGAGGAATGCAGGAGAAGACTCTCTCTCTCTCTCTCTCTCTCATTCTCTCTTCTTAAGAGGCCTAAGATGTTCAAAAGGCATAACAGAGGGAGGGCTGGCTATTCTAAGGTATCAAACAGACTCCTGGTGACTTTGATCAGTGGTATCTTATTCAATGCAAAATTACGGCACGGCGCTTCTTGACTTTAAGACATGCTGGTGAAATGGAAACATATAATAACATACACAAAACCAGGCAAAGAATGAAAGAAGCCTTTTGTCAGTACTTTGATTACTGTTAGGCATTGTGACTTCTGAACAGGCTCTTACAATTACTACAACAGAAGAACAGGAGAGAAGGACAGGAATAGAGAGATGAAGAAAAAGTGTAAGAGAGTGAGACTGCTGCGCTGATCTCATGTCATTAGACATGCAATATTGTGGCTATTCTTGCTAGTTAGAGAGGAAATGATTTAGTGCCTTCCAGAATAGTGTCACTATGTGGGTCACATGACAGCTGAACGGAACGCTTTCTTTGAATGAAAATGTCTGTTTAGAAGTCTTGGATTATTGATTCAAATAATATTCAAAAGTTAGCAGAACAATTCTGCATACCAAGACATTTGTTCAATCTCTTTCAAGAACTTTAAAAGTGCAATATCAGATAAAATGAAAAGCAAATATGAGGAAAATGATAAATCTATAATGGAATAGTGAAAAGAAATATTGAAAGTAGAACATAAACATATAATTTGTTTATACTGTACAAACTGTATTTTCAAACCCCTTAAACTGACCCTACATCTAAACAAAAAACCATCACAGAAAACTTTTAGCATTTTTATATTTTCAAAAATCAGTTAGCATGTTTTATAAGCCGTTTTCCTCATGGACACAAGGATTTCGGATGTTGTCATTATGGTGGGGACAATTTTGCCTTTGTATTGAGACAGGACAGCACAGATATATGACAAGAAGCGAAGTATGAGAGAAAAGGACATGGGATCTGGAGCCAGGTCTCGAAACTTGGGTCGACCAAAATTGCAACCGTGCTATATGTCTAAGTGTTGCCCATGAGGATATTGACTCCAACTGGGAAATTCAGTACTTCCCAGTGGGAAGTACATTTTATCATTGTTGCTTAACTACATCTTTAACAAGTACTATCAAGGCAAGTTTTACTGATATATCAATAAAATTTTTTTTTTTTTTAATTAAAAAACAATTGTAGCCACTATAATTATTTAAAATCATCTTTACTTTTAATTTAAAAAAAGTATTATTAAAACTCAGATTAACTATTTGTCACATTATAAAAAATGTTGAACTTAGTTCTGTCTTTAACTCCAGATGATGTTTCTCTATTTCTGCCAAATCTCTGTTTGAATGAGAGTTGTCTGTTCATTGTTTTTTTCTAATTCAAAGTATATTTTACACATTTATTTCCATGAAAAACAAGTAATAAAATCACTAGTTAATATAGCATCATCAAGCGCTGATACTTTGGAATCTATCCACCCATCCTTGTTAATTTAGTTTAAAGATTGGCAGAACAAGGACAAACAATTACCTTAGCAACATGTTAAAGGGGGGGGGGTTACTGTGATTTAACTTTTTTTTATTTTAAATAGTGTGTAATGTTGCTGTTGGTGCATGAACAGTATCTGCAAAGTTGCAGCGCTGAAAGTTCAGTGTAAGCAGAGATATCGTCTTTTAAAAATCAGGAAGTATAATTGCCTAGAAAAACGACTCGAATTGGGACTACAGCTAGGTTATGGTACGTCACTGAACCTACACATTTGCATCAACCCCTCCCTCAGAATATGCAGAAAATGGCATGCGCAATGCACATATTTCTGAGGTGTTGTTCATGCAGCTGTCAGGTCTTCCGTGTTCGGGCTTCCTGGACACTATTCTTCCTCAACAATGGATACAATTTATGTTTGATTATGTTCCTGAAAATGATGATCGTAATCTAGCGAGTTCAACACCGGATTCAACAAGAAACTGTTACTAAAACATGAAGCAGTTCCGACTTTAAAACAAGAGGCAGCAGTGTTGGGCCACAATCTGTAAGTAGGCTAAGACTTAATCATTTTAAATGTATTTGCATGTATAATTCAAGACAGAGCCTTGTGTTTTATTTTTTCAAATGCCAGCACTGGCTTTAGCCATTACTAGTTAGACTATGCTAATTTGTGCCTACAACAAACGCATACAAACATTATGGACCTGAATTTTCTATAAGTACTAATGTTTTATATTTTTCCATGTATATATGCTTTATGACGTTATTTTCGATTTGATCAAGAATGTAAACATGCCAATGCTGTTTGAGTATAACATTAGTAGCCAGTCAGTTGCTATTGTTGCCAGTCAGATGATATTGTGTAAAACAAACTTGTTTAAATTTAAAAAATGTAGCAAATTATCATTCAGAAACGTTTAGTAAGAGCCGTGTGTGGTGAGGTTCTGCTTGACTCTCTTCATCATGGCTTTCTCTGTCTGATTCTGCCTCAAACTGATACTGCAGTTCGACACATATTTGCATCTGGACCGGAGCTCATGACATGCCCATAAAAGTAATGGGCGTTAATCTTCGGACAACGTGAGCGACAGTTAACGGTTCCAAACTTAACCAATCTGAGCCCACCGCCTGTTTCTGAGGGAGTGTTTTCATAGACTCAGGAAGTGAAACCGCTCGTTCAGGGGACAGAGGAGAGCGCGACTGACAATAAAGGTGAAGTTTATGAAAAATAAGACTTTTAAAAAAAGAAAAACATGAATACATGTTATATTGCACCCCATATATACAGTCATGCAAAGAAAAAAAGCAGTCAACCCCCCTTTAACGTTCAGACTTCAATGAAATCAAATGCGAGTTTGAATTGGAATGAATATAAATTATCACTTTTTTCACTTGTGGTCATACCATCAGTCATCAAGTTCCAGAATTGTCACTTCAGGCAGCAAAGAACATGTTGGGTGTTAATAAAATGTTCTCAGGATGTAAAATCCTTGCTTTCTTAAATTCACCTGGTCTGTAACCTTTACCTTGTTAACTCAGAGACAGTGCTCTCCTCTTTTGACAGGCAACTGGTGAACAAATGTCACTCTCTTGAGTGAGTTTGCAAGTGGTTGAGGTGTGTGTGTGTGTATGTCTGGGAATGTGTATGTGTGATAGTGGAAAGGGTCGAGTGCAGCGAAGGCTCTGAAACTTGGGGAATACCTGAGGGGGGGGGCACGTTCCACGCCTGCAAATCCAATAAAAGGATTTCACATGTGATAAGGCCCTGTACCTCAGTTCGGTCCCAGAGAGTTAGCCCATCTCCCTTCGCTCAGTCTTACGTCCATCGGAGTCAGGAAATCCATTGTCGGAATTATGGGGAGCGGTTCAATAATTCAGATTAGCGCTCATGTTTATTAATGCTCTACATCTGTGCAAACAACGTGTCAAGCAGAGAGTTTATTGTAATTGCCAGAGCAAACAAAACCTGAAAGAAGCAATTTCCAGTTACAATGTGCCGTGCCAAGTAATGAGGCTATTGGCATTCTTGTCCAGTCATACTCACCGCAGTCTTTCCATCACTTCAACATCCAGTCTGATAGATACTTTTATAAAGAATGAAAGTGCTGGCTAACATGTTTGACCACACGAGAAAGAAGAATGATTCAAGATAATCATTACTCCCAGCCCCGACTTGAAGATCTTGCTAGTTTCTATTTAACATGACTTATTTCACCTTTTCATATGGAACGGTTCATTGTTGAGCTGTTGCAACAGCTGATTGGTGTGCTGATCACCACCAGGCTGCCACTCTGACCAAATAAATACCTTGCGAAGTGGCATAGAGAGGAAAAAGAAAGACGGTTATTAAATTGAAAATGTTGCTGGGTGATGTTTCAGCCTCCCTCTGAATCCATCATTATTACTTAATTGAATTCCAGTAGTAAATATTTAATTGAATAACAGCTTTGGATTTATTGAATTGCCCCGAAACTAAGGCGGAGGCGGCCCTTTTAACGGTCTTACAGAAGTGCATTGTTTGAAACACACATTTACATCATTTCAACTGTGATCACAGGCTGCTTTTAACAAGTAAACAGACCATGCATACTTCTTCAGCAATGCATGGGACTAAAATATGCACAAGCTTGCATTGGTGTCTGTTTTGTAATTGCTAGTTTAAATAGGCTTTTTGTGTAATTTGGTAAAAAGGCCTGGTGGAATAAAGCCAAGGTGACTAATTCCAATTCAGATGAGAATTATATCTATTGAAAGTAGACAGAAGATTATTGTTGTATTGTGAGACATTTAATGGCATCTTCTTCAGCCTTGATCGAATTCATGATCAAATCATTCCTTTAATCTTTTAAAGGAATCGATTGAACTGATTATTCAAACAATTGTTTACCAGCCAGACTTATTAAGGTAACCATCTGTTTTCTTTTCTGCCCTCATTTTGGATCTTAAATAACTAAGCATTTGGCTTTTTAACGTATGAAATGAGTAAGTTATTGGTTAATTCAGACCAAAATGCAACTTCTTAGTCACACACTGCTGCTAAGCCTTAACCTGTTTCCAAAACAATTTCTGTATGTTTTTTTCTCTCTATCCCAATATTCCCATAAGCGAAGCAATCCTTGGGAAAATGACACTATATGAGACCTGCAAATTTAAGGTCCGCACTTTAGTGATTATTACATTAAATTAATAATGCGAGTAGAATGAGTATGCAATAGGACCAATATAAATCGTATAAATAGCGTATAAATCACACTAAGTAATGCTTTTTTAAAAAATGTAAAAATGCAGAATGTTTCCTGTGATGGTTAAATTTAGGGATGGGGCAGGGTAAGGGGATATAATATACAGTTTGTACAGTATAAAAAACCAGTACGTCTATGGAGAGTCCCCACAAAGATGTGTGCGCCTGTGTGTGTTTGTCTGTTATTCACATATCTCTCGAATTGTTCGTCCGATGGATTTCAAACTTGACAGGTGTCTTGCTACGGACATAGAGTAAGTACAGTTTGACATTGTCTGGATTAGAAATGCTAAAGATATCTGTAAATATATTGGTAAAAGAAGCACACATTGAAGATGTTTAGAAGGTTGGGGTTTAAAAAAAAAAAACACTTGTCAGTTAAACATTAAGTCCACAAATAAAAATGTCACTGAACTTACTGTGTAATTGAAACAATCAGCACTCAAATACACCAAACCAACAATTACTAAAAAAAAAAAATATATATATATATATATATATATATATATATATATATATATATATATACAGTATATAGTCACCATATCAGGGGCCTGATGTATAAACGTTGCGTACGCACAAAATGGGCATAGAAATATGCGTACGCATTTTTCCACGCACATATCGGGATTTATAAAAAATAAACTTGGCGTAAATAAGTGCGCACCGTAAGGATGCTCTTGACCGTGCGTACGCACTATTTTAGAAGAGTATGCGTTTTGGCCGAGATTCTATGGTGAGCTGGAGTCAAATGTGTTTTTGCTCACTATTAGACAGAGAATCTAAAGAAAATTATATATCTAAAGAAATATAATTAAAATATAATTTCACAAACCTACCATCACTTGAAGCAAACATCCATCCCTTCTTAAATGACCGCGCCAGCACGCGTGTTGGGCCGTTTAGTGAAACTGACGCACATAGCCTATAATCTAACGGCAGATGGAGTAAAACCGTAAATCTTCATTATGAGTCCAAATCATAAATAGAGTGCATGTTCTCAATAACAGTTTAAATAAATAAAAGAATGATTTAAACTATGTTTTACTTCTAACATAAACATTTAGATTAAATATGCCATTCTCATTAATGGAGTTAAACACTTAAACTACATGAAATCATTACTGAGAAGTTACAAAAAAATTTATATTCAATAAATAGAAATATACCTATTTGTTGTGGATGCCTTTGAACACATTTCTTCTGGCATGCTGTGTTTTGATGTTTTAATGTTTTAGATAATTGCTAATCATGACAAAACCAGATTGTCTGGGAAAATAGTTTTGTGCAAATGATGCGCAACCATGTCTATCTGTTTCCATTAAAATATAAATACAAAATACTAAATATTGAAAATACTATTTGGCCAGTGGAAAAGATTGAGAAAAACTTTCTCTGAAATGTATTTAACACTATTTGATTTATTCATTCAAAAACAAGGCAAGGATATAGGCTACTTAAAAAATAATAATGTTTGTAATAATGTAATGGCACATCCGCATTTCATATTTTCCTAATGTCTTGTACTGTTAAATTTGGTATCACGTGGATGAATAATCATATGCAAATGATATGCAGATGAGGATATGCATATTTAAACTAGGCATTGTAATCTCCATATATGGTTATTTCGGGGAGGAGACGCACGTGCGCACAATCTTCCGCTGACTGGGATTTATAAAGTGAATTCTGCGCAGGTTCAGGCGTACGCGCGGTTTTATACATCTGAAAACTTTTGTGCGTACGCACACTTTAAGGATGAAATCTACGCAAAGTTTTATACATGAGGCCCCATATCACTATTATGAATTGTTATGCAACCATGTAGTTCAATTTTCCATGTCATTATGTCAGTATCAGTATTTGCTTTCTTCCATGCATGCACAAATAAAAATGTCACTGAACATTTGCTGTGTAATTGTAACAATGAGCACTCAAACACTAAACCAACAATTACTAAAAACCAGTGTTGGGAAAGTTCACTTTCAAAGTTCAGTTCAAACATTTTAAAATGAACTAGTTCAGTTCATAGTTCATACTTCAAAAAATGAACTAGTTTATTTATAGTTCTTTTTTTACATATATTGCGAGCTGCAACCACAGACAATTATTTTATCGACAGGCAAAGTTTGCACAGAAATGTACGATTTTTCCCATCCTAGACCTCGCTCATAAAATCCGTTTAAATGATCATACGACGCCTCCTCGCTCGCTCACCGCAGTGCGACACTGGTGTCTTGTGTTGCCAGATTGGGTGTTTTTTCATTACATATTAAGGCCTGTTTATGTGTATTTTAGCCGGGTTTTTGCCTGGAAGGCTTTATAGAAATATGGCACCCTGTTGTACGAAGTTAAACTGAGAGAGCGTGCTTTCACAGACACCAGAATGAACGTGTTCACAGTATCGTTCATCAGGCAGTTATACAGTACGTTCAGTTCACGTTTGCCCAAAATATGACTCGTTCAGGCACAACAATGCTAAAAACACACACAAAAACAGATTTTGCATGGGCACTGCACTAGTCTTTTAAACATTGCATGTTAATATACACATACTGTTCAAAGGTTCGGAAAACTTTTTTAGACTTTTGAAAGAAGTCTTTCCTGCTCACCAAGGCTACATTTCACTAAAAATACAGTGATCTCAACCTACCTCCCTCTCCCGCCTCCTCTGCCTACAGCCACTTCCTTGTCCACTCCTAAGTTGGCTCCAACCAGTAACTCAGATCTGCCTCCGGGGCTCCAGATCCACCCGTAACTCCACCTCGGACGGCCGGCTGCGCTTTGGCTCCTCCCACCCTCTGCTCCACCTAGGACCGTTGTCCTCATGGTTCCACTGGTCTCCCTCAGTTGTCGCTCTGCCTATGCCACAGACTTCCTGGGCCTTCAGCTACGCTTCGTCCCTAAAATAAAGAATAAAGTTTAAGTTGATATATATTTTTATATACATTATCTATTTGAAGAATTTAATGAATCCTTTCTGAATTAAACGTATTACTGACCTTGGCCTTTTAAATTGTGGTGTATTTTTTATTAATTTTATTATTGAACCTTATACTATACTCTTCTTGGAACTTGATGGACACACACACAAATTATTATTCATAAAGAATAAATAATAATCTGGCATCAGTGCAAAAGTAAAAAAAAAAACACCACAATTTGAAAGGCCAAGGTCAGTAATATGTTTAATTCAGAAAGGATTCATTACATTTTTCAAATTGATAATATATATATATATATATATATATATATATATATATATATATATATATATATATATACACACACACACACATATATATATATATACATATATACATATACATAAATACACTTCTCATTATGGCAGTTCTGCTTGAAGTAGAAAAAAGACAAAAAATATATACACAATGAATTAAAATGGCTAATTGCACATTACTATTTTGGATGGAAGTATCTAGCCTCTGTCAGACCATCCTGATCTCGCGAGCTATCAAGGTTTCACTCGCAGATCAGTCTGGATACTTTCCGTTAAAAGAAAATTTGGGAGCAGTTCACCAAACGAACGTCCAATCAGCGTTGGCTTTGAGGCGGGTTGAGGTGTGACGCAACGAGAAGCGCGACAGTTCAGTCCAGAGTCACATGGCGGCTTCAGTGAATGAAACTAGCATCAGCGTGGCTATCGAGCAAGTTTTATCGGAATTACAGAGTATTTCCTCACTGAAAGAAGAGCAAAACACTGCTCTGGAGGCTTTTCTCAGAGGAAAGATGTTTTTGCTCTTCTCCCGACTGGTTTCGGCAAGAGTTGCTCTGATTGGTTGATTTGGCCCGTCTATCACCAACATAGGCCAATCAGCTAACCAGTATTTTCGCCCCTTTCCAAAACTACTTCAACGGAAAGTTTCCAGATGGATATGCGGAGCAAATCCATCTGGCGGAGTAAGGTTAGGAAGTATCTGCTAATATCTAAGTATGCCACATCAGAGTACCATCGTATCTATCACAAAACAACTGTAGAACAACGCATATTGCTGTATATTCAGTGTGATCAGGCCGTTGAATCTCTCGCTCAGAATAGACTCAGAAATGTGAATCCACATTTTTATTGTCTTTTGGGGTGGTCCTACACTGAATGGAAGTCTATTTACAGGTCCTCTTCCCCCTCTTATGTTGATAAACGTGTTGTGCTGCTGTTCCAGCTAAAGTGTTTATGCCATCACTATGGCAATGCATACCTGCATTTGTCACTGCCACATGTGCACTGTCAGCTACAGTCCAGGTGTCATTAATCAAAGAAACATACGTGTTATTCACATATCAGGAGAGAGGAGGTGACAAGTGTGGATGCTGGATTGACTAAACAAGCTGGAATCTATTTATTGTATATTCTCTGCTTAGAATACAAGAGATGTTGCATCTGACAAGCAACATTACAAATGTCAAGCTTTGAGGTTGAAATGTGGCCACTGAAACTTACCTTACAGCTTTCATCACACTTGTATCTGTGTTACTATGAAGCGACAGCAGCTTGTACCTGAGTTACTATTTAAGCGCCTCTACTGTTATCCTCAAACAGACATCTACTGTTTAACTCAAGATACAGGATGTTTAGGTTGTTATGTTGTTGTGGAGTTAAACAAGCAGAGGTGGCATTTTTCTGAATATTCTTGTAAGAGAAACATTGGCTGTCACCTTGTGAATATCCTCAGATTCACTCTGCCAAAGTGCTGTTGTTTGCATCATTTAACACTCTCATTTTAGAAAAGATGAAGCGATTGATTCAGAGACGTGAGAATGACATTTACATATGATGATGAAGAAACAAGTCATTGGAGTTCCAGCTTGCATTTACAGACGTAACCAAATCAAACATTCTTTTTGGGAAGATATGTCCATGTATCACTTCATTTAGGTGTGCCATTATCTTTGCACAAATGTGCACCTTGTCATTATTTATGGCTTAATTAGCATGGCGCTTAATTACATTTACATTAATCAAGGAGACAGAGGCGGCGCATGGGGGACACTTTAAACACATTAAATACACTGTACTTTTGTTAGTCACAGAATTTGCAGACCACATACATCACTGTAATTTGTTGATTAGATATGGCTGATTAGATATGGCCACTGAAGGCACGTTCCATTACAGACGAGACCTGGCTTGACACTTTATCGACTTCTTTGGCACATGCGTAAACCTCTGTTAGGTCTGATTTGAGAAACAGATACAGTCTCTGTATTGTAAATATTTAGGAATTGAATTGGACTCCAGCATAACTTTCCCCATTTTCTAATTTCAACAATAGTTTTGAATTACACAAATGGAGAATGAGTGGATCTGTGTGTATGTATCTGGTCCTGTTAGTGTGTAATGGAGGGCTGACTGTGTTTGCTCCCCTGCGGAAAACCAGTCACCGGGGACGCCTGGACGGGCTCAGTTTAATTAAACTGGTATTAATGGAGACTGCCATGTTTTGGGGAAGGTCAGTCCCCATGGAAAGGTCTAAACGCATAACAGACACACACACACACGCACACACACACACTGGGTTTTCATATTTTCTGGGCACATTACAAAAGACATAATGATTTTTGTACTGTACAAACTGTATATTCTATCCCAAAAACATAACCCTACCCCCAAACTAAAATTTCAACTTTAATTTTAAATTTTCTGAATTATTACATTTCCAAAAAACATAGTTCTGTATAATTTATAGGTTGTGAAAAGTGTTTTGGATATTGCTATTTTGTCCCCATAACGTAGGGTATACCTGAACCAGAATAATTTCAGAATAATTAATTATAATAATAATTATTTATTTTACAGTCCAGTTATCCATGTAAATACTATGTACTTATATTTAGTAATTACAATTACTGGGTAATGACTCAGATGTAACCCTGAACCTGTCCCTGACCTACCCCTGTTCCATGTACTTACCTTATATTGGGCAGTACTTTCTAGGTAAGTACACTGTAAGTACACTGTAAGTACTGTACTGTAAAAGGAAGCGTTACCATATTTTTAATGATTTTACATTTATTTGAATAACAAATTACTCCAGTTTTCAAGAAATGATCTAGAAATCATTCTAATATGCTGATTTGGTGCTCAGTTATTATCAGTTATTTTTGGTTACTCAGTAATCAATAATGATTTGCATTATTATCAATGTTGATAACAGCATGTCACTTAATTTCCCCCAAAATAATGACATCCCCTGTATGGCCACACTTAAAAATTTACGAATTTATGAATTCACACTCTCTCATCTCGCGTACTGTTGCGTGTGTGTGGGTGTGGCCACTGATTATAACTGATTAGCAGCGCCAGCTGGTTCCACTTGTTTGTCCCTTTATACTGTATGTCAGTAACTGCTGTCTCATGTTGTCATGTTGTGTTTGGTGTTCCTGGCGTGTTTCTGTTCCTGTTCTCGTGTCTGTCTTCTGGATTGTGGATTCCCTGTGTCTCTTGTCGTGTCGGTTCATCTGGACTTACAACACTTTCACTGGATCACAGAGCACCGTCTTGGGATTACCATTTGCATCATAGAGCACCAGCATTGGATCACAGAGCACCACGACCAGTTGCCCACAGAGGTTCCTGTGTCACTTCTCCATCCTGCGTTGGTGTCCGCCCGACTCTCCTCTGTGTTGTCTGACGTCTATGTGGTGTACTTTCTGAACAAGTTTTAAGATGATAAAAAGCATTTTTGCAATTGTATCCTGTCTCTGTTCGTTCCGTACGATCTGATCACATCATGGATACAGCGCTACGAGCTGGTAGGATTTCACTTCACTGAGCATCACGAGAATGGATCAACAGCAAGAGTGTATTGCCAACAGAGGTCAGGTGGTCCAAGCGCTTGTGACACAGGTGTCAGAGCTCACCCAACAACTTCAACAACTGAGAGTCCCCACTGTGCCGATCTCTGCCGAGAAGACCTCATCAGCTTCATCATTTAACCTCCTCCTGGTAAGATTAATGTGGGCTGTATTCGCTAAACTTAACACCCATCATCGTTGCCCTGATCCACACACGTCAGTTCGTGGTGGAGGTCGATGTGTCAGAGGTGGGGGTAGAAGCAGTTCGTTCCCAATGTTCTTCCACAGACGAAAGATACAACCTTGCACGTTTTTGTCCCATCATTTATCACCTGCCGAGTGTAACGACATTGGTAACAGAGAGTTGTTGGCAGTCAAGTTAGCGCTGGAGGAATGGTGTCACTGGTTAGAAGAGTCAGGGGTACCTTTTATCGTCTGGACTGATCACAAGAATTTAGAGTATATTAGAACCGCCAAAAGACTCAACTCTAGGCAGGCTCGATGGGCACTTTTTCCGGACATTTCGACTTTTCTCTTTCGTACCGCCCGGTTCCAAAAACATCAAATCCGATTCTTTATCTTGTATTTTTGACCAGTTCAAATGCCCGTCTACTCCTGAGTGATTTTACCTGAGACGTTAGTCATCTCCACTCTCAGGTGGGAGGTTGAATCGAAGGTCATGAAGGCCTTATATATGGGGAAAGACCTCCGCCCAATTGCCCACCAAACTGCGTGCCAGAGGAGTTTCGGTTCGACGTTATTACAGTGGGGACATTGTTCCAGCATGGCCTGTCACCCTGGAGCTAATCGCACCAGTTTTTTGGTAAAGCAACAATTCTGGTGGCCACTTATGGCTTGTGACATCCGCAGTTTTGTCTTGCTCAGTTTATGCCACTGGTAAATCCTCCAATCAACCCCCTGATGGATCAATCCAACTGCTACCTGTCCCTTCGAGACCCTGGTCCCACATTGTGCTAGATTCCATCACCACCCTCCTAGGGCAAGACGGTCGTTTTGACCGTCGTGGACCGGTTCTCGAAGGCGGCTCATTTTATTCCCTTGCCCAAATTACCCTCTGCCAAGGAGACAGCTGTAACTGTTGTAGATCAAGTCTTTCACTTACATGGCCTCCCGATAGATGTGGTTTCTGACAGGGGTCCCCAATTTTTTGTTAGCTACTGGGGGCGACTGTCAGTCTTTCTTCGGGTGTTTCATCCCTAAAGAGATTTGGAGAGAGTGTTGCAATGTTTGGTTTCTAAGAATCCTTCTTCCAGGAGTCAGCAATTTTCTATGGTGGAGTATGCCCACAATTCGTTGCCAGTGTCATCCACGGGCCTTACACCATTTGAATGTAGTTTAGGTTACCAGCCACCAGTTTTTGCCAGTACAGAATGCAAAGTTGCGGTCACCTCAGCTCATGCCTTTGTCCAGAGGTGCCACCACACTTGGAGTAGAGCCTGTGAGACTCTTCTCCAAGTAGGAGTGTGCACCAAGTCTAAGGCCGATCGCCACCAGTCAAAGCCTCCCGTATGACGTCTTTGGTCAAAAAGTGTGGCTTTCCACTAAGAACATTCCTCTCTGTTCCGTTTCTAACAAGCTTGCTCCAAAATGTATCGGCCCGTTCCTTGTCACCAAGATCATTAGTCCAGTGACAGTCCGACTCAAACTCCCTCCTGCGTACAGGAGAATTCATCCTGCTTTCCATATATCCAAAATAAAAACCTGTGTTTAATGCACCCATTAATTTGTCGGTCCCGGTCTCCTGACTCGTAGATGGGGAACCATCTTATTTGGTTAATCGCATTCTGGACTCGAGAAAGAGAGTACTTGGAGGACTGGAAAGGTTACGGTCCGGAGGAGAGAAGTTGGGTACCTGCTAGGGACATTCTGGATCACTGCCTGATTGATGATTACAGTTCGACAGGTTCAGTCCGTCGAGGAAGGTCAGGAGAGCGTTCTTAGGTGAGGGGGTACTATTCATGAATTCACTGTCTCTCTCTCATCTCGTGTGCTATTGTGTGGGTGTGTCCGCTGATTATCATGGATTAGCAGCTCCAGCTGGTTCCACTTGTTTATCCCTTTATACTCTATGTCAGTAACTGCTGTCTTATGTTGCTAGATCATTGTTTGGTGTCCCTGTTCCCGTGTCTGTCTTCTGGATTGTGGATTCCCTGTGTCTCTTGTCATGTCGGTTCATCTGGACTTGCAGTACCTTCACTGGATCACAGAGCACAAATCTTGGGGTTACCGTTTGCATCATAGAGCACCACCGTTGGATCACAGAGCACCACAACCAGTTGACCACCGAGGTCCCTGCGTCCCTTCTCCATCCTGCGTTGGTGCCCACCTGACTATCCTCTGAGTTGTGTGACATCCGTGTGGTGTACTTTCTGACCAAGTTTTGAGATAATAAATAGCGCTTTTGCTTTTGGATCTGTCTATTTCGTAACAGAAATAATGGCAGAGGTTTTCAGGCCTAATTTCTAAGCCATTTTTGTAACAATTTTTAACCAGCTGGTCCCAAAGTGATTTTAATGAATGTATGTAATTTCATGTAAGCTCACATTGACCATAGACATTTTAAGTGCTCACACAGTTAGTACTTTTTAGGTGTTCAAATACCTTTTAGATCCATTGTATAATTCATATACTTCCTCCCTCCCTCCCTACACACACACACACACACACACAAGAATGAGAGTATAGAGAAGGTGGGCTTCCACTAAGAGGATTCCTGCACTCGCCCCGCTGGAGCTCAGGCATTTGAGAAAAAAAAGACACTGCACTTGCGGCGTGGAAAATCCATGATTAGGTGCACCAGCTAAACGAGCCATGCAAATGAACTGAGCTGGCCCTTTTTCTTTCTCTTTCTTTTTTTTACTTTGACTCTCTGTTTCTTAAAAGTGCACACACAAAATCCGTCTGTATTTCCCCCATCTGTCAATAAGAGATGATCTGTCGGACACAAGTATTACGTCTTGACAGGAGAGCTTTGTTACTCTTTAATGTGTATGCCATACGTGTGGTTTCAGACTGAGTATAAGTGGTTTTAGGATTATTGACAGCAGACTGTCTCCTCTCAGTAAAAGGTGATAAGTGTTCTGCTCAAATCCTTTTTTATGTTGCCGTAAAACACACTTATTCAAAGAGAAAAGCCACCGTCATGATGAATACATCAAAGCCTTACTGCGGACAGTGCTATCTTACATCTCTGTAAGGTTTTCAGTGTCAGCTTACTATAATTAAGGACAGTAAACCAACTGCTGTAGTTATAAAACCAATAATTTACTAACTTGTTAACAAATGCTCTGCACAATTGCACCTAATTTTCTCCAGAATGAGGCTTGAGCAACCTGGCAAAAAAAAAAAAAAAAAAAAAAAAACATGTGAGAAATGGTCTGAATTGAAGTAAAGCCCAAACGAGTGTTTTTCTACCTTATTAGTTTTTTTTTTTTCACAAAAGGAAAAGGACTGTAATGGCTGAATGACATATTTTCTATTCACTGTGTTTGCTTGTCGTTCATGCCGTTGACCCCCCAATAACAATGCAGGAGATGAGCGGTGGCAGACAAGCTGCGTCATGTTATCAATTCATGCAACATGACAAACTAATAACAACAGGAAATAAACATGTATTTGAGAAGGCGGTGCAACAAATCGAAATGCACAATCTATGGATTGCATCTTGCGAATGAGATGGAGGGGTGTGAACAGTGGTGGTGTTATCGCTTAATAATGTGGTCTGTCACATGAGTATAGAGAATCTTGATGAGCCTAACCTGTGTTCATATTTGATCTGTACTTTTATTTATTGTTTTATTTAGCTGTTATCAGGTAAGGTAAATGGAAATGTATTGTAATGCTCAAAAAAGTCAGTAATAACTTATCAGATCTGTGCAACTGCAAATCATTCCACAGTTTCACTAATTATCCACACATAATTCTAAGAATATGGCCCGGTCCTGGCTTAGACTAAGCCAGGATTAGGCCTTAGTTAAATTAAGGCATTTAAGTAGCTTTTATGAACGTGCCTTAGAAAAAAAATAAATAACTGCATTTTGAGACAAAATAATGGCACTGACATGTTTTGAGTATGCCAGTGCAAGTTGGTTTCAGTTAAGACAGCGTCGTTCTCCACACGGTAAACATGATGAAAGACGTCTGTAGAACGCAAAAGCCGAATCCCGGACATTTTGGGCGATCTTGAAATACATTTTCGGGCAGACTCATCATGGAGAATCACTAGTAGCTTAGACTGTTGTTTACCTACTGCGCGGTTACCGGTAGACGTGGCCTCCTAGGGCAGCCAACCAAGTGCATTCTGGGAGTTGTTATATTTCATCCACATAAGCCAAAAATACATTTTCTGTCTTTTCTCAGTCTAGAAAGCTCAAAATTAAAAAAATAATTTCACATTTCTTCTACATAAATTACCTATTTTAAATACACATTCATCTTTCCAGAGGTGGAGTGACCCTTTAAAGATGAAGCGTGTGACTTTTCATTGTATCCCAGTGTAATATACAGAGATAACTGTAAGAAAGACACGTTTACTGTTGATTTTCCCACAAAAATGTTAACACTGTGGTGCTATCAAAGAGTTCTGCAATTCACCACTCCAGTCAAGTCACGTTTATTTATATGACACTTATTACAATATATTGATTTAAAGCACGCAGCTTTAGGGCTGGTTCACACAGAAAGTGTTTTTGCTTTGATAAACGTGAGAACGAGGTTAGTGGAATGGGAAAAAACGCAAGGTCTCGAGACATTGAGACAGCAGATGCACGTACAACAGTTAAACATTTTCATCTAGCGTGTGTTTACATAAAATAATGTAAAAGTAGAGCAGTGGAATGAAAAAATACATTGAGTGAATACCTTACAGTATTAAACATAAAAAAAAAACTTTCGTTTTCAGTTAGAATTTCAACCCCAAACGGTCACAATTTATTAGGGTCCAATTCTCACTATTATCTAACTATTAACTAACTATTAACTATGACTTTTGCCTCAATAACGCCCTATTACTGCTTATTAATGTTAGTAAGGTAGTTTAGGTATTAGGTAGGATTAAGGGATGTAGAATATGTTCATGCAGAATAATGATTCATATATGCTTTAAAAGTACGATTAAACAGCCTATATCGTAGTAATATGCATGCTAATAAGCAACAAGTTAATAGTGACAATAGACCGTAAACTAAAGTGTTCACTAAAAAAATTATATTTCCACGTCAAAGAAGGTGAAGCCTCAGACCAAACCTATATTACATAATCATCATTAACCAGTGGTAGTTTGAAGGCATTTACCAGCCATAAAAATAGAAAATTATAATATAATATAAAATAATATAATACAATGATTAATAGTAAACAACTTTTGTATGTTTTATTATATATATATATATATATATATATATATATATATATATATATATATATATATATATATATATATATATATATATATATATATATATATATATATATATATATAATGATGGCATCACACAGTTGCCGCAGATTTGTCGGCTGCACATCCATGATGCGAATCTCCCGTTCCACCACATCCCAAAGATGCTCTATTGGATTGAGATCTGGTGACTGTGGAGGCCATTTGAGTACAGCGAACTCATTGTCATGTTCAAGAAACCAGTCTGAGATGATTCCAGCTTTATGACATGGCGCATTATCCTGCTGAAAGTAGCCATCAGATGTTGGGTACATTGTGGTCATAAAGGGATGGACATGGTCAGCAACAATACTCAGGTAGGCTGTGGCGTTGCAACGATGCTCAATTGGTACCAAGGGGCCCAAAGAGTGCCAAGAAAATATTCCCCACACCATGACACAACCACCACCAGCCTGAACCGTTGATACAAGGCAGGATGGATCCATGCTTTCATGTTGTAGACGCCAAATTCTGACCCTACCATCCGAATGTCGCAGCAGAAATCGAGACTCATCAGACCAGGCAACGTTTTTCCAATCTTCTATTGTCCAATTTTGATGAGCTTGTGCAAATTGTAGCCTCAGTTTCCTGTTCTTAGCTGAAAGGAGTGGCACCCAGTGTGGTCTTCTGCTGCTGTAGCCCATCTGCCTCAAAGTTCGACGTACTGTGCGTTCAGAGATGCTCTTCTGCCCACCTTGGTTGTAACGGGTGGTTATTTGAGTCACTGTTGCCCTTCTATCAGCTCGAACCAGTCTGGCCATTCTCCTCTGACCTCTGGCATCAACAAGGCATTTCCACCCACAGAACTGCCGCTCACTGGATGTTTTTTCTTTTCGGACCATTCTCTGTAAACCCTAGAGATGGTTGTGCGTGAAAATCCCAGTAGATTAGCAGTTTCTGAAATACTCAGACCAGCCCTTCTGGCACCAACAATCATGCCACGTTCAAAGTCACTCAAATCACCTTTCTTCCCCATACTGATGCTCGGTTTGAACTGCAGGAGATTGTCTTGACCATGTCTACATGCCTAAATGCCAAGAGTTGCTGCCATGTGATTGGCTGCTTAGAAATTAAGTGTTAACGAGCAGTTGGACAGGTGTACCTAATAAAGTGGCCGGTGAGTGTATATATATATATATATAATGGGCAAAAACCAAAAACATTCTTTCGCAATGGATTGAAGAAATGATTGCAGGTAATATAGAAGTTTCCTCATTGTGTGTAGCTTGTTACCATCTCAAGACTTCTCTAGAGATATCAGCGGACTTCACAAACCTTCCCGACGTGCATAACCCAAACTGAGAGCCCATACTGTTCCAACAAAGGCGTTATGGTGACAAATATGGGCATCTGTGGAAGTTTGACAGCATTAGGCAAGCATTCATTTCTCCATTCGCCTGCACTGACCTCATGCGAGATATGGTGTCAGCCTGTTAAACACATCTGTGGTTGGAACACAGAGGGAGAAACATGCAGCAGCCACACCATCAATACCAGGTCAAACGTCAGACACAATAATTATAATCATCCAGCGGCCTCAGAGCCGTGAGCATGTATGGCTGTCATTGTCATAGTACCTCTCCTCTTAGCTCTGTTTTGAGGAGGGGGTCAAATCCCAGTGTAAATGTGATCTGATGTTCAAAGTATATCCTGTCATCTTCTGTCTTCAATATGTAATTGCTCCAGTACTATTGCTAGCCCATTTTCAGGGCCCGTGGCAATTACAGAAATACAATGAGTCCCCTCTCTCTCTCCTTTTCTCTCGGTCTCTCTCTGCTGAACGTATGTACTAATTCGCAATAAAGTGCTACAGCTGTCACTGCATTTTCTGCTCTGTTACTTCAATAAATTGGAACTGCAAAAAAATAGGAAAAAATTGGTGTATTGCATTATGGGCCGCCTCTAGTGTGTGAGCCTTCTCTCAAACACAATTTGAACAATTCTATTTCCCCTAGATGAGAAAGTGTAGCTTGCCATTGCTGGACTGGACAAATATTCATGAATCAGTTGATAATGGATTCCATTTGTCAAGAAATAATAATTTTAGATTAGGGAACTTTTTTTTCTAATTTCAAACCAAACATTTGGATTGGTTGATATTGGATGTATTGGTGCTGTGGGAGAAGTAGTTAACATATAATATTATGTATTAAAATATGAATTACTGTCACTAGAAATTAATGGTTAATGGAATTCTGTGAAGCAATACTCGAAAACTGAGACAGTGGTGTGTGTTTGTGTGGTAAAAGTGTGTGTGTGGGTGGGTGGGTCAGGTTTAGTCTGCATTGTGGGGACCAAATGTTTCTAAAAGCAATGGTTAACAGAAACAAAATTTTATTCTCTTTTTCTCTATTACTGTATGTATCAGAGTATTTTCACTTTTGGAAACTTTTTTAACATTTATCATATCAAATATTTTCAACCAACCTGTTGAGTTGCACTGGTGATGTGCTAAAGTTTAGCTAAACCATTAAATATGATTCTTTTTAATTAACCTGTCTAATAAATGGAGTCACAAATCACATGGAATAATTAATTAACCAAATAACTCACTGACTCGATAATCAGTGAACCAATCAATTCGGTCAGAAGTCTCAAGTTAACAACTCACAATTTTGTCATGTCTGACTAGAGAATTGGGACGAACATGATCCTTAGAGCATGTTGACGATTTGACTGATTAGCCTCACAGTGTATTGATGAATTTTGTTGTTCGTTGTATATAGTAATAAAACTAATTTCATAATCAACTATGAGCTACATTAGTTTTAAATTGCCAAGTTGAGAGCTATGAACATGCTTAAGACCCAAAGAGCAAATTTTTCCATCGTATTTTGCTGTTTGTAATCATATTTGTTTTAATTTTTAACAGTAACTTAATGTTTAATGTTTAAAAATGTTTAAAATGTTTAAAAATAAAATTATATAATTTGTTAAAGAAAAGAAACTTTATTTATAGATCGTGCATAATGAATATTCAACCCGATCACACCAAAAATGCGTCTTTATAGCATGTATGTGCATTGTCTTGTAATATATACACTAAAGTGAGTTTTTACGTGCATATGATACACATTGGTTGGTTAGGTTAAGTTTAGGTGTGGGGGTGCGTGTGTATTAGACGCTGCTAGAATTATGGTGTGGGTGCGTGTATTACGCAAATGAAATGCATATCAATTGCACGACAAAAACTGCGTCTCATATGTACGTAAAAACTCATTTTCGTGTATATATTACACGACAATACACATGCGTGTTATAGAGACGCATTTACATGAGAACAGGCTGGAATATTATAAAAAATATTGTCTGCAACAAGCAATCCTTCTTATCGACCTTACTTAATCCTTTTTATAATTGATATCTCATAATAATGTCAGACTGAGCTCTAACCTATTTAAGATCAATCCAGCAGTAGTAAGAGAAACTCTTTGTAAATGAACAAATTATTAATGACAATTGTTGTTATTACCAAAAGTTTAGCAACACTAAAAGTACATATTTTTGTACCTTTTTCTGAAATATTTATACTTACATGAGTAATATTTCAATATTGTGTGATTTATGTACTTTGTCCACCACTGCCTGCCTACAAAACCAAAAAATAAATAAAATAAAAATAAAAAAAAGATATATAAAAAATATCATTAGCTCAATATCCCTGCAAAAGACTCTCATCTTTGTGACCCTAGGACAAGCAGTCAGGGCAATGGATGGATGACTCATTAGCTCAGTATAAAACAGTATAAGTCAAAGAAAAGTTACAACCGTGATTTCGTACCACCATACCAAATAATATGTGTGTGTTGGCCGATATGACAGAAAGGTAGTTCCTTTCTGTGTGTATGATCTGTAACTAACCGCAGCTCTTTTTGTTGGGTAACAGAGATAAGAGGGTAACAGGGAGCAGCTGTAAGACCACTAAAGCTTTTCTCACAATGCACTGTGTGTGTGTGTGTTTGGGGGGGGGGGCTGCACAAGTGTATGTGTTTGCGGAAGGGTGCAGGACTAAATATCTGGAAGAACTGACAGTATTGCGTTTCTGTGCAGTGAGCTTTTCACAGCAGGCGATGAAGGAAAACAGATAGAGCGAGAACGAGAGAGAGACAGAGAGAGAGAGAGAGAGAGAGAGAGAGGAACGCTTCTTGTTAGGGATCATTTATTAACTGAGATCATCTCTTCGTTGGCCTCAGGGTAATAACTAATGTCAATGGCAAATTTCACAGTTGTCTAGAGAAATGAATTAAATTTGCAATAAAAGGCCCTTTGGCTTGTTGTACATGCTCATTTATTGGAGTTGGTGAACTAGGACTGTAAAGCAACCGCGAACACTGGCTTTATTTCCCCTCTTGTGAAAATGTGACCTTTTTCTCTCATTATTGTGAGGAAAGGATGGAGAGTTTTGTGGAAAGAAAGGGGGCCTGGCGGTTCTGGGGCCGGTCGAGCGCGTTACCTCACACTTGCAGCCGCTAATGAGTCTTATGGATGGTATTCCAGCATTTAACCATGGCTGCATTTACATCTAACCTCGCTCCACTCTTAGTCCACTATTCATCGCCTTCCCTTCACACTTTGTCTGTGATTCAATGGGTGTGATTTTGTGTGTGTGGGTGTGTTTGCGTGAGCGAAAGAGAAGGGAAGAGAATGTGTGTGTGAGACGTGAATTAGAGATTAAAACTCTAAAGTATTCTCTAATCCAGGCATTGAGGGTTAGCAGTGTGAGGAGTGAGAATGGAGTGAGCACAAAGGCTCCCCGCCGTCCCAGACTCACGCCATCACCGCTGCTCCTGACGGCCACACAAAAAAGCCCCGCACACCCCACCCCCCGGCCCCACCTCGGCCCGCGAAAAAAGCCTGTCAGCTCTCTTCCATGCCCCCGCTAACGCTCTGCCCCCCAGCAGTCGGGACGGTAGGGGTGGGGAACGGGCTTTAAGAATAGACCCAAAAATTAGGCGAGTTCTCTCCTCTCGCGCTCCTTTTTCGTTCCCTTTCTCTAAGGACAGATGACAAATAATAGCGTGATTGAGCCTGTGTTTCAGTCACACATGTCCCCCCATAGCCAGCTGCCAGTGGGGAGCAGTAGGAGAGGTTAATTGAGGAAAGGGTTATGAAAATAAAGCGCAAGAATCACTCGGATTCTGCTCAAAGAAGAGGAAAAACGGCATCCTGTCAAATAATGCTCGGCACAAAAGAGGAGAAATCAGGAGCAAAACACGGCAAACAGCCGCAGAAAACAAGTTACTGTCTCCGCTGGGATCGCGGAGTCACATTAGAACTAGAGATTCGACAAAAGCGGCGGAGGCAATATGAAAAGAAAGAGGAAATTCTCAGGCACAGAATTATTCAATAATAAATAATTTCATTCCACAGAATTGGAAAATCAGCCAACATTCTATGGCCACCATTTTATTCCCCTCCGTCACATTTTGAGAGATAAATGTAACATTTAGCTGTTAATTCCAGCATCTGAAGTGTTCGTCTTCAGATGATTTAATTGCCCTGCAATTTTCTCCTGTCAAAAAAGCATCGTGCACCGTGATGAGAGAGAGCGAACAGGAGTGTGAGAGTTAATTAGCGACCTCGTTAGAGACCTGGAAGTGTCTGGTGCGTCTCTGTCCCTTCTCACTCTTTCTGTCCCACTCGTTCCCACACGTAACAAGAAATCGTTTCTTTCTTTTTGTACTGTAATCAATTCACTGCCTTCAAGTGCACCTGGGAAACTCCTATTCAGGCATTTGTTATTACAACATGTCATTCATTCAAGGTGGAAAAAAAGCAGGGTATTTTTCTATCATTTTTATAATCTTTTACATTTATTTTTATACCATTTTCACTTCTATTACTCATGTAGAGTATCATTTTTTATACAAAAAATATTTATTTTTATTAAAGCAAAGCATGACAAGACATCGTCTATACACTTGTTTACACGTATTTTACAATTTCCAATTTTTTACAATGTATACATACTTACTATAGTAGTAACAGTAAATTATTCATAATTACAGGCAACTAACCCTAAAACAAACTAACTATATTAGTACGTTAATTCATATTGCTTAGTATTTTACTGTATTATTACACTAACAAGGACACCTTACAATAAAGTCTAACCGCTTTTTATTTTTATAGCGCATTAATATTATTCAAATACAGCCTGAAAATGAAAGAAATTTAGCAAAAACATTCATGACCATTAACAACAGACCTGTTTGCTGCCATGTTTCACGTAAACACCCCTTTTCTATGTCACAACTCTTGAGCATCATCTATAATTTAAAGTTTACCATCTGTAAATAGTTCGCTTGGTCACTAATGTTCCCGGAAATTGTAAATACGATAATCTCTATTCCGCTTTCAGGCCACACAAATTAGGCGACTAAACTTCAGACTGGCTAGTCAAATCAATAACTATAATAAAAAAAGAAATACAAATTAGTTGTGAAAAAAGTGTGTTCTATGTAAGTATGCATGTATGCATATGACATTGTGTTAGTGTCAGAGGCCGTACAACAACGTTTTCAATTTTCAGGCATTTTGGCTGTTCATTGCATAAATGAAATGTAAACTACAAAAACGTGAATCGGTAAAACTATGACGTCATGCACATGCGTATAAACGTGTTCAGACTATAGGCGCAAAGTTTTTTTTTTTTTTTTTTAATGACATCAACTACTGGCCTGGCAGCATAATACCAAAAAAAATAATAATAAATAAATAAATAAATAATAAAATAAAATTTAATTTAATTAAATAAAATTAAAAATGAATAAATAATAATAATAAAAAAACAGGGATTGCATAAACATATTTATCATCTGGCTTTGACATAGTGAAGGACATAGAATCTCAGAATCTCAGCACAATTACAGTTTTGTGCTACAGTTTTATGAAAACGTGTGTATATGGACAATATATACTAGATACCAGAAAAGGTATCCAAGTCTGAATGCAGGGACTGTATAGTTGGCATCCCAGAACAGAGTGGGAGTTGTACTGACCTGTCTGCATCGGGCTGTTGCAGGGAGACGTCTAGCCCACTCTACAGAGGTAATAAAATGATTAGGAGGCGATGACGGATCTTGCTGCTAGTTGATTACAGCTGAACTGTCTCATGAGTAGGGGCTAATTAACTGAATGAAGTGAATGGAAAGACACAGTGTGACTCTGCAGTGATGCTTGGAGTTCTGAACCACCTCACAGATCCAACTCTCTACTATTACCCATCAACTGCTTTTTAGAGTCGCCTTTCAAAGAAGGGTTCAGACTCAGGATTGCGCCAACAGGCTTAGGCCCAGACTCAGGATTAATCTAAAGCTCAGGCTCAGTCTCTGGATAAGATTTAACCAATGGCTCAGAGTTATGTGTAGATACACAACTCAAGCTCAGACACATTCGTTCAGATACAAGGAATGAGTTCTCTAGATATTGCATGATCCATGTTTGGTTGCCTTCAAAAATAACAAATATGTTTCTCTGACGGGTCATATCATAAATCAGGCTGAAAGAATATATGAAATCTCTGCATGGATATATATATGTATATATATATATATATATATATATATATATATATATATATATATATATTAGGGCTGTCAGTTAAACGCGTTATTAACGGCGTTAACGCAAACCCATTTTAACTGCGTTAATTTTTTTATCGCGCGATTACGGACTTTTTGTCCTAGCAAACTTTGTAGTTTTTTCACATACTTTTGCAACAGGACGCGGCATGCGTCCTGATCCATTTCAGCGTCTCGCGCTCGCTCATCCACTCAAAGCCAGCTCGCAAGCCGAAACAAGTGTGTGCGCCGTGCCTATTGTTTTGTTTCCGGTCTAGCTAGATCCGCTTGCGCTTTGGTCGAGAAGCAACGAAACGTCCTCGCGCGGCGCAAGCCATTGAAATAAATGGGTTTCAGAGCGCAGCGCGAGGCCATTTCTGTGCCGCACACACTCGTTTCAGCTTGCGAGCCGGCCAAAAGTAACGTTATGTTTTGAGTGGATGACGAGCGCGAGACGCCGAAATGGATGCCAATGAGATTCTGAATGTAAAGTTTACTTTTAAAAAGTTGCCAAATTGTCCCATTGACAAGACCAAAGCGATCTGTATGTTTTGTCATTATGAACTGAGCTATCATCATCGCAGCACGTCCAGCCTGAAACACCACTTGATGATGGCCAAGCAAACACACACACACACAAACACAGATGATGCGAATTCTCCACCCCCTCATCAATATCAGGACCTCATCAGTATTTCTTTCACCCTTTTATTGATGGACAGTGTTACATTGTGTGAGAGATTATTTAGGCTATATATGCTAGAGTGAAATTGAACACTATTCCAATGTTAATTTCCATAATAATAATTAAAAAAAACATTTGCACTAAACAAGCCAATCCACTTTTCCATGTTGATAAGAGCATTAAAATGAAAAAAAATGTAACAAAAAGAAATCAAAAGACATTAAGAATAGATAAAAATGTGCGATTAATCGTGAGTTAACTATGACATTAATGCGATTAATCGCGATTAAATATTTTAATCGTTTGACAGCACTAATATATATATATATTAGGGCTGTCAGTTTAACGCTGTCATTACGGCGTTAACGCAAACCCATTTTAACGTCGTTCATTTTTTTATTGCGCGATTAACGGTCTTTTTGTCCTAGCAAAGTTTGTAATTTTTTCACATGCTTTTGATGATCCATTTCGGCGTCTCGCGCTCGTCATCCACTCAAAGCCGGCTCGCAAGCCCAAACAAGTGTGTGCGGCATGCCTGTTGTTTTGTTTCCGGTCTAGCTAGATCCGCTTGCGCTTTGGTTGAAGAAGCAACAAAACGTCCTCGCGCAGCATAAGCCATTGAAATGAATGGGTTTCAGATCGCAGCGCGAGGACAGTTTGTGCCGCACACACTCGTTTCCGTGTGCGAGCTCGGCCAAATAGTAACGTAACGTTTTGAGTGGATGACGAGCGCGAGACGCCAAAATGGTTGCCCTAAAATTCTGAATGGAAAGTTTACTTTTAAAAAGTCACCAAATTGTCCCATTAACAAGACCATGTGATCTGTGTGTTTTGTCGTTGTGAACTGAGCTATCATCATCGCAGCACGTCCAGTTTGGAACACCACTTGATGATGGCCAAGCAAACACACACACTCTCCACCCCTCGTCAATATAAAGACCTCGTCAGTATCTCTTTCACCCTTTTATTGATAGACAGTGTTACATTGTGTGAGAGATTATTTATGTTAGTGTGAAATTGAACACTATTCCAATGTTATTTTCAATAATCGTGGGCTTTTTGATTCTTTTATCGTGGGCTTGAATCGCACACCACTCTGCTCTCTCAAACGCCTCTCATGTGTCCATTGGCAAAGAGAATAACATGACAAATAGCTTCAAACAGGCGGAAAACATGCAAATACTGCAGGGAGACAAATGTCCAACCTTGTGTTTAGTGAGGAGGTAAGGTCATCCCTGACTCCATCTATCACAGCTGTAATCAGGCGGACGCAGGCTAACTCCAAGCTCGGCTTCAGCTGCATAGATAAGAGCACGCAAGCAGGGAGAGCCAGCCCAGATAAAAACAGGGAAAACTGATAAAAGATTCAACAAGTAAACACTCTCTCGCAGCTGCGGAGTTCCCCTTTGTAGTCGCTAACTGCGGGGCTGGCATAAGGTTACACATCTCTCGTTCTCCTTTTCATACACATAAATCTCTCATTGAATTCATTTGCAACTGTAGTTTACAACCGGATTACGGCGCTTTAATATTAAGCGTGTCATAATAGTTCAGTTTTATGGACTTTTATCAAGCCATTTAGTAAAACACATGCTGATCTTTAAGGCAAAAAAACATGAGAACTTATTAGACTGACTTCAGATGAGAGCTAAACACTCCTCTACGAAATTTGTAAAAAGGCATTCTACTTAAATATTATAAAAATATGCTCTTTTTGAAACATTAATCTAAAATTTGCAATCAAATCTATTGCCAGCTGAGAATGAAGCAAAACTGTTTATACACTTTCCAAATGTGCCACATTTTGCAGTTATATTGTGAATGTAATATCCAGATATGATAATGTATGTAGAGTCAGCACAGAAAAAGCTCCAGGGTTTTCTGGTATTTACTTGTCTCACCTGAGATTGTGTTAACTTTCTCCTCATCAGGTGTCAATGAATTCAGCCCTTTCTGATGACATGAGCACAAAGAAGGTTGGATCATCTCATCATATAATTAATCGGGGTTTTTTTTAAAGACTTTTTATGTCTAGATAGAAAATGATAATAATAATACTTTTGATTATATCAGTTCACCTCTGATTACTCAATTATAATTGGTTTATCAAATTCATCAGTATAGTGATTTAAAAAAGGTATAGAAATATGGTTACATAAACTATACATATTGAATAAAATCATATGAAATGTTCTTCTTGAAGGGATCTTATTTTTTCCCCCATTGGTTGTGGTTGCATTATGGGTGGTGCTTGGTTGACAATACAGTATTAGATTTAATAGTAAAAACATTCATACTTTTTTTTTTTTTGTAACAAAGCTTTAGTTAACTGTCACCGTCCCGTATACGGACGCCTAACTTCACTTTCGATTTATTACTATTAAATCCTAATCTAATTATGACAAACTATATATTGTTGGAAAGGTCTAAGACTCCTAAATAGATATTTGACTGCTGTTTTTTGCTACAAATTATGAAGGAAGAGTAACCGATACATTTTTGACAAGAGTGCACCTCTGCCAAAAATCTGCCTCATAACAGACCTTGTCACAATTCTGACCTTTGTCACAAAAAGCCAATTGATCGACTTTTAATCATTGCAAATTCTGTTTTTATGCTAAAAGTTAATAATAAAACAAATAATCTAATATTTTTCAATAAAAAAACAAATAGTATAATATTATTCTCTAAAAATTATAATATGTATATATTATCCTCTAAAATATAATATTATTTTTTATCGCCTTTTTTATTATATCACATATTTTAGTAGTTATCATAAATTAGGTATCATTTGAAAGCTTACGAACTCAGAATTCATCCTGTAAAAACGTTTTGAAATTGGACGTTGCGTTACCATAGAAACGGTATTTTTGTATTAGGCCCCTCCCCTTTTGGGCATCATCTTTCATAATTTATTATCAAAACCTTTTCTAATCTTGACAAAACACATATTGTCAGAAAGGTCTGAGTCTCAAGGTTCCATATTTAGTGACAGAAGTGATATTTGGATAGAAATGTATTAATTTGTTATGGCAGAATGCATACAATTAAATTCAATGGAATTCAATGGCACCCGGTGGCTATTTTTGCCTAAACAAAATCTCATGGGAACTTCAAAATTTGTGATATCAACTTTAAATTTGGAACACAACTTGTTTAGATATATAGCTTTCATTTTATAGTAATTTTATTGTAAAAATATTTTGTAAAATATGTATTTTATATTAAAAATTATATATTAATAAATAATATTTGATTTACTGTAAATTATAACTTCCATAACTTTTTCATATTTAATAATCTGCTGATTGTCTTCTTTAAAACAAGACCAAACTTGTGTATATATTCCAAAGCATTCTTGAATTACAACCATTTAAGTTTGTATAGTGCATTTTAATGTAAATTATCAAAAAGGGGGTGACAGGTAAGGGGTTAAAATTTATATGACCTGTATATTTCTTTACAAATAATTTCAGAACTATGTTTTTGATGGCTGTCATGGTAGAAGTTCACAGAGGGATCATTATAAACTAGAGACCAACAATTGATATCTATATTGTTTTACTGATATTCTCACTTTTGTATATTGGGTTTTTTGGTCCATTGATGAATGACATCACCTTGTCAATTAATTTAATTTACGTAACAACCATTCAATCTCAAAAAAGATTATCATTTAAAGCTTAGTAAAACATAAATGATACAAAAAAAAAGATATCAAAGAAATTTAGGCCAAATAAAATTCAATAATCAATACATTTAAATTTTGATTTAATTAAATCAATTATTGTTATTAAAATAATTTTTGTTCATTTAAGATATCAAACAGGAAATCAACAACAACTGTTCTGAATACACCTCTCTGTTGGACGCCTTTCACTGTGGATGTCAATTATTGATATGCTCACCGTCCTCTATTAAAAACACAACAACAAAAAAACATATCTTTTAATCAGCGAGTGTGTGCGTGTATCCGTCCACTTGTGTGTGTGTCTGCTGTGCTACGTATTCTCCCTAATAATTACATTAATCAAGTTCCTGCCTATTATTATTGCCAAAACTCCTGTCATTCGTCACTGTGGATTTTGCCTTTTTGACATTGGCTGGGCTGTTTGTGATGATCTATTTGTCCTGGGTGGGGTGGAACCACTCGCTGGCTGGCTGACGGGCCATGCTGGAGCATCGTGTGGGGAGAAAGTGTCATGTTTTACAGCGGCTTGTGCTAAATAGGCCCTATGCCATTAATCTAGCCTCCTCCATTGGAGAGAGAGCGTGGGCCAAGCTGGTGAATGTCTAAACAGACTTGCGGTCATGATTTATAAAGCCTATCCTCCATTAAAGATGCACCGCAGCCTTTACACGCCGGACAGTTAAGGACACTCGGCACTGATCGCCAACACACAGACACGGCGGTGAAAAGATATGAACTGAAAACACATGGCCGCACACACAAGCATAGTTTATTCAAATGTTAGAGTATCAATTTAATTGCAAGTAAGTTTGATTAGTAGTGAAAAGCCATGTTGGCAGAGTCACCTTTGTGTGTGATGTGTTAATGTATATGCATGCCTGAGTGTATACATGTGTGAGGGAGGGAGAAGCGCTATTCTGGCAGTGGTAATCCATCCATTGTGCTAAAATTCTCCATCTGTATCAGTTCATTGAGAGCACATTGGCCCTGGGGTCTGTAACTGAGCTGGACCTTGTCTGACAGGCCAGTGTGTGTGTGTGTTGGGGGGCAGGGGCAGTGGACCATGGAAAAACACCGCCCTGCACCTCTCTGTAGCACTTGTTCCACCCCACTTCACACGCACACACACACCAAACATGGGCCACTT
>JAQIUQ010003578.1:285000-370000 GCA_030378365.1 Hybognathus amarus
TATGTATATGTTTATGCATGTCTGTAGGTGAGTTTTTTTTTATAATGCTGCTTGTTCGCAATGCAATCTGACTCATCAGGTTGTTCAGGTAGGCAGTGAGAAAAGTGACAGCTTTAACCCACTCATTCAGCTGCTGGGCCTTCTGTCTGTGTCTGTGTATGTGAGTGTTAGTTTGGGAGAGACAGAGGGCAAAAAAAAGGAATGGACAGAGAAAAAAGAGTGATAGATAGCAAATCCCACAAATCGCACATAAACAGGATCAGCAAGGTTACGCGAACATCCATAAATGTTAAAGTGACTTTTGCTGTCCTTGGCTGGAACAGTTGTTGTAAATTTCTTTCCTTATTTATTTATTTATTTATTTATTTTTATCATTTAATTGTGCAATAATACCTAATGTGGTCAATATTGCACATGGATGTTTAAAAATAGAGATAAAAAAAAATTGATACACTTTTTTTATAAATATATTTCTGTGCATATAGTTTTATTTTTTATTTACACTGGAAGGCCAGTTCAAACTAAGAATGAAAACTATAATATTAACAACTGTATGTGAGCTTTCACATCAGTGGTCAATAATGTTCTGTTTATCATAAGTATATGCTGAAGTTAGTATGTTGTATGATATTTTAAATCTCTTTAAAAGTTGGGTGGATTCTGATTGGTTGTCAATGTTTTTTTATCATTCTGTTAAATATATAGATTGTGGGTTGGACTCTTGCTATTCTCTTAGATTTCAAACAATTCTTAAAACTTTATAGTTATTATTTGGTGTGAATGGGCCTTAAGCAGTGTTGGGTAAGTTACTCTAAAAAAGTAATTAATTACTAGTTACTTATTACCTCTTCAACAGTGTAATTAGATTACTGTACTAATTACTCTCTCTCTAAAAAGTATTTAATTTCTTTAATTACTAATTACTTTCAAAATCCCATATCAATCTCAACCAGCTGAATAATACAAGGATAGACATGAATCTGTTTTAATTCTTTCAAATAATTACTATAAAATTGAATGAATTATCCTTAAACTGACCACGGTGGAGAAGGTTACATTATAAAAACATACTTTTTAACATCAGACAATACATTTTGATGTTAAACCCACTATTGTTTTATGTCTGATCTCATGACATTTCACACTTTTTTCATACATATTTTACAATAATTCTGAATTTGTACAAGTGCGGTCGTACAATTTAGACACCTCATAAAATGCATACGAATCACTGTGAGATCGGATTGATCTATGCACAGTATTTACCTCAATTACATCAGAAGTAACTGTAATTAAATTACAGATAAATGAAGAGTAATCCCTTACTTTACATTTTCAAGGGAAAAGTAATGAAATTGCAGTAATTAATTACTTAGTAATTAGTTACACCCAACACTGGCCTTAAGAAACATAAACATACAAATTTTAATACATAGGCCTACATTGAAAATTCATACAATAAATATTTACATATTACATATTATTGAGATTTCTAAATTGCATAGCAATTCATAGTAACTGTTAGCACTCACGTATTGTTTTGATGTCAACGTCATTGTCAATCGACAAACCTTAGTTTGAGGGGACCAATTGTGCCACAAGTTATTCTGAGCCACCTTTACAGCTCATAACTAAATGTAATTTAGAGAGTAATGGCAAAATACAATAGTGTATCAATTCATAATGGTCAAAACACACAAACAAACACCACCCTTTAATTCTGATATTATAACACAGGAAATTTCAATGTTGCCAAACTAGAAATGTCTCATGTTAGTTTCAGAAATCTGGTCGCCTTTGTGAATCTGGCTTGTTGCCCTATACTCTGTGTGTGTTTGTGTATATATAAATATATAGGCCTATATATGTGTATTAGATGTTTCTCAGTGTTGAATGTTGCTCCCTCCTCCTCTCATACCTCCTGAATAAAAGGCTGCGTTTGCTAAGTGCAGACGGATCTATTTCACTGTGGAACTTCGCACACAAAGCCTGGGAGTGCAGCTCTCATGCCACTGCTGGGTATCTCTTACGCCCTCTTACATTTACCATTCTCTCTCTCCACGCTGACCGAAAGGTGACACTGTGGATGGACCGGCAGATAGGCTCAACTCAATAACACGCCGCCCAAGTAAAGACCAGGCCTCCCTCCTGTTTTACACTCTCTCTGTTTCTATTACTCTCTCTCTCTTGTTCACCCTCCCTACACCCTGTCCGGTGCCCTGCTACGGCTAATGCTCTAGAAAGTTCTTCTGACAGAGTCCTCACACTTTCTTAGTCACATTAGAGTGAGTGGGGGGTGGGGGGACATCTCTGAGTGATGTTAATCGTTCCCTCTCTCACTGGGACACGTGAGCGGACAGTGTTCCGCTGTGTTCAACTGGGCCGAGGATGGTGGAGTATGGCATTCAGATGAGTGAGCTGGCAGGAAACCGGCAGTGCTGTGACCAGGAACTCCATTAAAAACGACACAGCACACTTTGATTACCATGACTGGTCAGCCAAGTTTAAGCACCCCTACACACACACACACTGTTTCTTCAACATTTTGTCTCACTTTCACGCACAAACACCCACACGCATGCATGCACACAGTCACATCTCCTCTCTCTGTTAAACAGCCTGTGAAAGTAGTGGATATAATGGTCCTTTTGGCCTCATTTCCTCAAACACTGAAAAAACAATGCGTGAGCTTCGTGCTGTAACAGAACTCAGAGAAATAATGGATGCTTCAGTATAGGCATGTGGAGTTTTCGAATCTAAAGTCTCTTAAGACTTTTCAGACTTTTAATAGTTGATTTAATTTGTCTGATAACAGTGTCCAACATCAGACAAATATGCATTATGCAAAAAATAAATAAATATGATATAAAAGCTGGCTTTATATATATATATATATATATATATATATATATATATATATATGTATATATATATATATATATATATATATATATATATATAAGCTAGCTGGCCTTTTTTATATGATAAATATATGTAGGCAAACAATCTAAGTATTAGAATGCTGTGTATTTGGACATATTGTACTGTGTATCCTGTTTGTATATTAGAAAACATTAATAAATGTATATATATAGACCCCTTTTGCGGCGACGTCACAGTTATGTCACGGCGCTAGCTTGAGGCAAAACAAAGTGAAAACTGGAGGCGGCCAATACAAGCCAGCACAGATTCGGCTGGAGCTTAAATTATTGTTACTATTATTAAATGTCATCTTGTTGTGTTGTTTGGTGCAAGAATTGATGAAAAATGAATATGCTGTATCTGGAATTTTATTTCCAGAGAAAATATTCACATCATTAAAATCGCACCGTAATGTCACTCTTTACATTGATTGTCATCGTCTCGGTGCTGGCTCGGCAGAACTGCGGATCGTACACACAAGTCTTGTACAGGAGCATATAGTAATAGGCATTTAAAGATTTATATGCCTTCAGTTTCCTTTTATGATCGGTTTCTCTAAAAGGTAGGTGTAGAAGTCAGACCACTTTACCGAGGTAACATAACGTTAATACTGTCAGATCATCCATGAGCGTGTAGGCGGCTACGGGTCAGCCAATCTGGTTTTGTCCGTTAAAAATAACTTTTGGAAATAACAATCGCGGTCCTGGACACTGAGTGACCTCACATATTAAGATAAAATCGGATTTTCTCCAGTCATTTTAAAAAAAAACAAGCTAAAAATACTTGCTAACTAGCGTTAGTGAAGCGGCCAGAGGGATAGTTCTGTCTCCACTGAAGCTCCGCCCACAAAAAACGTCACCATGTTTACCAACTGATAGGGGGTCTATATATATACTGTATGTATATATATATATATATTAATGCTGTCAATTGATTAAAATATTTAATCGCGATTAATCGCATTAATGTCATAGTTAACTCGCGATTAATCGCACATTTTTATCTATTCTTAATGTCTTTTGATTTCTTTTTGTTACATTTTTTCTCATTTTAATGCTCTTATCAACATGGAAAAGTGGATTGGCTTGTTTAGTGCAAATGTTTTTTTTTTTAATTATTATTATTGAAAATAACATTGGAATAGTGTTCAATTTCACTCTAACATATATAGTCTAAATAATCTCTCACACAATGCAACACTGTCCATCAATAAAAGGGTGAAAGAAATACTGACGAGGTCCTGATATTGACGAGGGGTGGAGAATTTGCATCATCTGTGTTTGTTTGTGTGTGTGTTTGCTTGGCCATCATCAAGTGGTGTTTCAGGCTGGACGTGCTGCGATGATGATAGCTCAGTTCATAATGACAAAACATACAGATCGCTTTGGTCTTGTCAATGGGACAATTTGGCAACTTTTTAAAAGTAAACTTTACATTCAGAATATCATTGGCATCCATTTCGGCGTCTCGCGCTCGTCATCCACTCAAAACATAACGTTACTATTTGGCCGGCTCGCAAGCTGAAACGAGTGTGTGCGGCACAAAACGTCCTCGCGCTGCGCTCTGAAACCCATTCATTTCAATTGCTTGCGCCGCGCGAGGACGTTTCGTTGCTTCTTCGACCAAAGCGCAAGCGGATCTAGCTAGACCGGAAACAAAACATCAGGCACGCCGCACACACTCGTTTTGGCTTGCGAGCCGGCTTTGAGTGGATGACGAGCGCGAGACGCTGAAATGGATCAGGACGCATGCCACGTCCTGTTGCAAAAGTATGTGAAAAAACTACAAAGTTTGCTAGGACAAAAAGACCGTTAATCGCGCGATAAAAAATTAACGCCGTTAAAATGGGTTTGCGTTAACGACGTTAATAACGCGTTTAACTGACAGCTCTAATATATATATATATATATATATATATATATATATATATATATATATATATATATTAGGGCTGTCAAACTATTAATCACGATTAATTCGCATCCAAAATAAAAGTTTGTGTTTACATAATATATGTGTGTGCACTGTGTATAATTTATTTTATATATATATATATATATACACACACACATGCTTGTATTTATTTAAAAAATATTTTCGTGTTAACACAGTCTCATCCCAATTCATCGTATAACTGACGTCTTGGGACGTCTTTTGACCATACGTCAATATAAGCCTTTTTAGGGCCCCCTTAAACGTCGGTAGATGACGATCCCGGGCCGTCATACAACTGACGCTTTACCTTTAACGTCAGTAAGGTGACGGGTTGGGTTTAGGGTCAGGTTTAGGTCTGGGTAGAGTTAGGATCTGATAACGTCATCTATAGATTTATATATAATTTATATTATATATAAATATAAATATTTTATATATAGAAATATTTTTTTTCTTAAATATACATGCATGTGTGTGTTTTTATATATATACAAAATAATTATACACAGTGCACCCACTGTTATATATATATATAACTGAATTAATGTGTTCTAATATACATAGAGGAAGCACAGTACAAGATGTCCAAATACACAGCATTCATGAAAAAGTAGGCAAACAATACTTAGATGACCTACATCTACATCCAAATACTGATGTGTGCTATCATTATGCTATCCCATGAGGACAGAGGAACTGAAGAGCTTTCTGTCTCCTTGGTCACCAAGTACACTAACTTTTGCTTTATTAGGGCCTGCTCACATCTCTCATTTTTCCAAGCGCATCTGCACCACATCGAAGATAAAACAATCTCAACTTTTCAGAATGCCGCAAGCGCACCGTAGCCTAGACAAGAACCAACTGGAGTTCAACCACCCTAGCGCTTTCAGAAAAATGAGAATGTGATGCGCCTAGCATTTTAGACGCTATATGCGAATGGCGCTAAGGTGCAAAACTGACAATTTAAATCAATCAACTACCTCCTGGGACATAAGCATCCAATCTAGGCTAAGAACACTCAAATCCTAAACACAGTCTTTAGACTGTGCCTTTAGAATTAATTACTAACTTTACAAAATGCACTAAAATATTCTTGTTTCATGCTTTACTAGAGGTACTGATGGGGTACAGATGGCCAGCAGAAGGTCCTAAAGTAAAACACTTCCTGGTTCATGAATCAGAGTTTCAATGGCGATCTAGCAGTCAGTCATGTGGTTTGGAGAAGCAGCGTTTGAGAGCGTCTCTGGGGCAGCCTGCCTATTAAAACAAGGCCAAACACTTCACAGACAGCGAGTGAGCCAATTAATTCTGCTGGGGGCTATGCTCCCAGGTTAGGATTTGCTTATGGTGATAAATTGGTGCTTTGTATCCATGCTAAACTACCTCAATTTCTCTCTTTTTCTATGGGCTGCCAGGTCCGTGGATGATGTCACAGGGCATATGATGATTAGGGGATGCCTCATGTCCCGTTGTCGCAGGGTCAGCCCTGCACTGCATGTGTGAAATTAATTAAAATCTGGCATGTCACTGGTTTTGCTAATGCTAACACAACCCTTGGTTAGTCACATAACCTATATGCAGAATAATAATCAAAAAACTATTGAAAATATACACATGAAAATATTCTATCAGAGGGTCAAAGACGTGACAGTTATTTTTTTGTTGTCCATCCATTAATTTAAGTACATTAAAACACTTGAATGGGCTATATGCACGCATAAGTTCCACATTTGACGCAAGGATGCTCTTCAGTTTCTGGTTTGGGAGTTTAAAGCGGAGGAAAACCGAGGAAAACGGGATTATGGCAGAGTCCTCCAAATTTACTGTTTTCCCATCTTTGAAACTAAACTTTCATACGTTTAGATGTCATTTTATATATAGTTATGTTTATTTAATATAATTTTAAAAAGAACTAAAACATACTTAAAATACATGGGTACACCTATTCTTTGATTTGCATGTTCTAAATTTCTATCGGCAAAAGCCGATAGAAAGAGGTCTAAGTGGAATTTTCAGTCCCAGTCAGGTTAGATTCTGTCTCGTTCCAGTGTCTAAGCATTTTTAATTTTTTTTTTTTTTCAATTTCCACACACATGACTCTTCAGATCTCCAGTGACAGATTTGATTTCTGCGCATTGTTATTATTAGACAATTCAATTTTGCGGGATCCCACAAGTCATTTCCTTTGCCCGCTTCCCACGCACATCCATATCTTCCATCCCGCATCTAGCAATTCAAAACTTGTCCCGCACCACAGTCTTCGACACTCTTTTGGGTCGAGCCCCACGGATCCTGTGATCATGCCAAATGCAATTAGGTGCTAATAAAATGCAATAAACAACTGAACATTTACAAATTAATAATTTATTATATTTTATCATTAGTATGATAAATGGATTGTTTATTTATTAATTTTGGATGGATTTTATTAGGATGTGTAAAGTAGCCTCAAGGCTATTAAAAGTGTAAGGAAAATTATTACTTTTAATACACCACAGTATATTTTAGAGTCATTACGTTTTTCAAAAACAAATAAAAACCGACATAAACACAAAGAGTGATTTAGCACAAGTGCTTTGAACTAGATTTGTAAAATAATTGTCTTAAAGTACCAAAACTAAAGGACTGATTTTGTAACACCGTCTCATCCCAAGGCGTCATACAACTGACGTCTTGGAACGTCTTTTGACCATATGTCAATATCCGCCTTTTAGGGTCCCTTTAAACGTCGGTTATAAGATGATCCCGGGCCGTCATAGAACTGACGCTTTACCTTTAACGTCAGTTAGGTGATGGGGTAGGTTTAGGTCTGGGGTAGAGTTAGGATCCGATAACGTCATATAACTGATGTTTACTAGAGGGCGCTACATTCAAAACAACAACAACGGCTTTGCTTGATGACGACGTGGAGGAACGCGGAATGATGGGAACTGTTGTTTTCAACTCCACCGTGGATAAATCAGTCAGACGGGAATCGAAAATTAGTTGTCATGGATGAGGTAAAGTTCGATTTCTATAAATGTTATCACAGATGTTACTGTACGAGTCACTGGACGAAGCTATGGTGGAGAGGGTTTGAACTTAAGTCAAATCGTTGCTAATGGACTTCGCCCTATGCTGCAATATGCATTTAGTTGTGCATTCATTTACAGAAATCAGCTGCTTGAATGACAATTACTGATGTTATTAGATTTTTCAGGTGAGATTCTCAATTCATTCAGTTAACGGATGCTCTGAGGTAAAGTTTTCAGACTGCAGACTCAGCAATGATTGTATTTAGTTGTACAGTACAATCATAACATAGAACAGACATTATCTTCCTTTCATGTCATTAAACATAACAATATTGCTGGCCATATACTGATGAGAAAGTGCGCGTCCAGTGTGCGATACTGGACTTTGTCCTAGACGTGGCACGGCTCTCTGTCCGGTGTGCGACCCCCTTTACAGCCAACAGTTCACATTCCGAGAATAATTGAAAATAATAATTGTGCTCCATTCCATAACAAATGCACGAAACAAGCTGACATTTGTTGCTTGATAGACGCTAACGCACAACTACAACTTCCGCATTTGTCCAGGACTACACGTAGTATGAGCGGAAACCGAGGTAACACAGATATGACACGATTGACTGGCGACTCCCAGCTCACCCCTGCTCACACGCCCCATTTCCTTGGTTAAAATCTCAATTTTCTCGCGATTTAAACATTGTTTGAAACATTTGGAATATTGTAAGTTATCATCTTAACTAAATATATAACATTTGCCTTGTGATTTTGGGATATTTTAATGCAAAAATCTTAGGTATTCCACCTTTAAGGGGACCCTAAAAAGGTGGATATTGACATATGGTCAAAGACGTCCCAAGACGTCAGTTATATGACGTCTTGGGATGAGACTGCGCTGGATTTAGCTATGACAGGTACCATTTTATCACTAAATGTGGCGAGTTTGATGTTAAACTCATAATGAAAGGCGGATTATAGGGTGAGTAAACAAGCTAATTCAAAGTTAAATGTTTTGATTTGAAAAAGCTTTGGATGCAGCTCTCAGCAGTGATGGGTTAAAGCTCTGCTCTCAGCCGAAGAACTGTTGAACCCTCCAGCCACCTATTTCCTGATCTGACCTGTTCGGATGTGCATTAATTTGAAAACGGCAACATAAACAAACATCCATTTTACCCACAGCCCATGGTCATCTCTCATATACTTTCGTCTGTAAATCTATAACGCTCAAAGTCAGCTTTCAGATTCCAGAGCTGCATTTCTCCTAATAAAGACATGTGGTCTGCATTTACTTTCTCTCTTTTTTTATCTTTATCTCCCCTCTCTCCTTCCTCTCTCTCATAAGAGGGACTCTCTATTGTATCTCTCATCTGAACTGTGGTTAGAGGGGTTGTTGTATGGAGAAGGGGGAGGTGGTGAAGGGATTGAGGGATTGGAAGAGCATGGGCATCCTTTCTCATACAGGAAAGGTCCTTATTCACACTGTTATTTCACTTAAAGACCATTTTTCTAAACATAACCATGGAAGTATGTCACAGGCAACTGGTTTTGCTTAAATCGAGGACATAGAAATAGAAACTTTAATAGGAACTAATGAAGAGAAAATGCAACACTTTATTTCCTAGCTTTTTTTTTTTTTAAGAACTATAATTGTCCAAAAAAAGAATATGAATGAATAACGGCTTTTGTGAACCTGACTAGCATGTTTGGGCTGAGATGGCAGGGCCATCAGACTGACAGTTTCCCCAAGTGCGGCTGACAGAGTTCCCCGCCTGGCTTTTGTCGACTTTTAACACTGTGGATTTGTCAATCGACTCAGTGGCCTGAAGAGGCCTTCGCATTGTGCGGTGCGGCTTTTGGACGCTGCCAAGCAAGCTGCACGGGCGAAGGCTTTAAGAAAGAACACAATGAGCTGGAAAAAAACTGGCTACCTGTGAAACAAAACCAGGAACAGGCGGGAAAATATCCACCCGAGAGAGAGAGAGAGCGAGAGAAAGAAAGGACAAAAAAAAAGAGTGTCACCATCTGACGCTCTCCGTGTTTTTGCCACAGCCAACTCTCAGAGTACTATGAGTGAATGACAGCCTGAGAGAGAAAGAGAGAGAGAATGGGGAGGACTGGGTAAGCCTTGAATCCTTGTCATCAGCCCCTTCAGTATGAATAGGCCTAATGAATACGGTTAAGTGGTAAGAATCCATGGTCAGCAGCATCAAGGCAGGTAATACCGCCCAGATTTAATTGGGAGCAGGTATTGGAGGCTGTATTACTTTAATTGGTTAGGGGTGCTCTAAGTGGAAAAAGACAAAGTATAATGGCCAAATTGAGGCACACAATAGCACTTAGCACAGGATTGTATGCAATCGCTAATCTGCCGAGGAATGAGGCAATTCTGTGCCATTTTCTCAGTGAAACCAGCTGCACTGAGCTTGTCCCTTTTGTTCTCCCTTGGGAAAATGCAAGATTGAAACAGAAAATACCTTTACCCCGGGCAATCATTTGCCACGTGTAGAAAGCGGATACAGCAGTGAGCGAGGGGAAAAAAAAGAAGGGATCTTTGTGGTGGAAGAAAGGATGGAGAGGGAGATAAAGGCTGAAAGTGGGCCCTGTCACGGTCAGCCGAGGAGGAATACAGTGATGACATTTGCAGTGACAGACGAGCCTCCCAGGAAGGCTGGCCAGAGTTTAGAAGCAGGAATCTGATCTTTAAAAGACATGAGCTGTGATAATTAAAAAGAGGACAGGTATTTAAGACTTGGGTTTGTCATTAATATTGACCGAGATCTGGTTTAAATCTTAATGATGCTCAGACAGCTGGACCTACACAATAGAGTGAGGTCTGAATTAAACACCAAGGCCTCTCCATTGACCACTGCAAAAGACTCTAATTAACATGCGAACAAAGACATTGAGTGGTTTGTCACTTTGGAAAGTTACTTCAAACATAGACAAACCAATGCTGTATCTGGACTACATATTTGTGTCAAAATCCAAAAATCAAATCAAAAGAAAGAGCATACAGCAACCCAGCTAGTAGGGAACGTTCTCAGAACATTGGCTAACATTCACTGCAAGTTTGGTTAATGTTTTAAAGAAAACATTTGAATGTAATGCTTAAAGGGATCATGAACTGTTTTTTGTATTTTTTTATATTGTTGTCTGAGGTCAACTTATGACGTTTGCTTGGTTTTTACATTAAAAAAACATAAAATGAATAAGTAATAAGCGATTTTCTATCCTAGTTTTAAGCCTAGCACAAAAACGCTTGGTTTTTATGGGCGTCTCCATTGAAGACTTGGAAGTAAACACCCACTGCTGTGAGTGGATAACAGCTATGCATATTATAATGAGTTTCACTCTTGTTCCGGTTTGTCATTGAGGTAGGCATCCATGTTATTTAAAGGGGTCATGAACTGGCTTTTTAAATGTTTTTATTTTGTTGTCTGAGGTCAACTTATGACGTTTGCTTGGTTTTTACATTCAAAAACATAAAAATGAATAAGTTATGGGCTATTTTCTTCCCTAGATTTCAGCCTACTTGAAAAATGCTTGGATTTTATGGGCGTATCGCATTGAAGACTAGGAAGTAAACGCCTACTGCTGTGAGTGGATAACAGTTTTGCATATTATAATGAGCTTCAACTCTGTCGTTGGTTTCGGTCGATGCACGTGGAGGAATTTGTTTTGAAAACCACCGTTGTAAAATGGCAACCGGAATGATTCGCCCATATATGTTTGACCCAGAGTCCGATCCCGAATCGCAGGACAATGAACCAACAGCACCTCAAATACAATGGATACTTGTAGACACATACACATAATTATTAGATATCAAACGATCTGTAACAATGCAATGCTAGCCGAGTAGATCTAAAATACAAATATTACTCACTTAAGTGTGTTGCACCACTCCTGTTGGATCCAATATAGAAGGTACAACACCTTTTTTAATCTTAATCGGTCTGCAAATCCAGCCTCAAACTGTGTCTTGTTCACAAAACAATCCGGTGAAATGAAGCGAACATACGGATAATGTTTTACACTCATCTGCTGGAACGTCATTAAAAACAAATTTTAACCAGGCATTCCTAATATTGGAATCCAGAGGAAGCTTATGCAGCAACTGTCTTCTTCCACAGCCAGGCACGGCTTAACATTTTGTCAACGAAATATTTATTGCTGGTAGCTCACTCCGGTTTGTCATCACGAGGTATGCTTTTGTTTACCTATGCGTGAATACGCGAATCGGTGGGCGGGGCTAAACCGGCTGTGTTGAAGTAGGCGTTGATGAACGGGTGGGGTTTTAGCGTCTTTGACGTCATACTTCCACACTTTCAAAAACGAGACATTTGTTGAGGCTGGTGTCAATAAAAGCTTTTATTGGACTAACAAGGTCGTTTTCAGTTCTGAAACTTACAGGATATTCTTATAATATGATGACCTCTTAGATGTCAAAAGCTCAAAGAAAATTTGATTTCTCAGTTCATCACCCCTTTAACTATGCGTGTAATGCGCGAATCGGTGGGCGGGGCCAAACCAGCCGTGTTGAAGTAGGCGTTGATCTTCTTCTGAGGGGGTGGAGTTTTTTCTCTTTGATGATTTCTCAGTTCATCACCCTTTAATAAAACAATCTTTTTAATTGACTTTTTAACAAATGTAGAACATTTTGCATGAAACATTTAAAGGATTTTTTTAGGGATGTTGTTATTTTTTATAAATCATTGGCACAATAACAAAAAAGGAACATTATCAAAGCAACATTCATCAAATGTTTTGAGGATATTATTGGCCTGAGATGACAAAATCTCATAATGATGTGTTAACAAAAGCTCAGAAAATTGTAAGGATATTTTAGGGAAGCTGTTTAGGTAACAGATTGTAGAACTATTTTAACCTATAAAATATTGGCATAATTTTCTATAATAAAAGAGGAACATTTTCCAAACAGCATTCGTTAAGTGTTTTGAGGATATTACTCTGAACTGTGTGAACTGTTGTGCAAAATGTGTTTACAAGAGATGAGAAGCTGATTGGAGGTCACTGTAGATCGCCGTTTAAAACCACCAATCACAGCGTGATTTTCCCAGGACGTACGAAACAAACAGCGCAAATAAAGTAAAGTTTTTGTTAAAAAAATATGTGCAAATGTATTTTGTCTAAATTGGCTATGTGATCAAAGGAACAAATGAACTGAACTCTTTCACAACTGTTTTTTTTTATGTGTGTATATTTTTTTCAGTTTACATAGCTTTAAGAATTCTCTTATCCTTGATTTGTCTTTAAGTATTAGATCTTACTTTCTTAGATCTGTATGACAGTTGCAATAAATCTGTGTGTACTTTTGAATAACAGCTAAATTTGTTTTAATACAGATGTTTTACTGTCTGCTAAAACTTTATAAGAATGTTAGGGGATAATGTTCTAAAAATGTTATTATTAAACCTTTATAGAAGGTCATCACAAATCATTTTCAGAGTGTTCTTAGAGAATGTTTTGCAAACTTTAAAGAGAATATTCTCAGAACAAAAAGAAAACTACTCGTTGAAAATGTTATAAGAACATTAGGGAATAATATTCTAACAATGTTAGCATTAAACATATTTAGAATGTTTTTTTAGAGAATGTTATACTAGCTTTTATGAGAACATCCTGGGAACCACAATAAAACTACCCGCTGAAAACATTAGAACAATGCATGGTAATGTTCTCAGAATATTTTTAGAAAAAAAAAAATCTAGCAGGGAAGTTCCAGGGGCAGTAGTATACTGGTCTTGAAAAGACATGTTTGATTCACTATATGGATGTAATTGGTCACTGTATGTGGTGAGCAACTCATAGAGTGCATTTTATTTGTGTTTTGTGGTTCGTGGTAGTGGTTTTTGAAATGCTATAATTAGTGTGCTGTGGGTAGTGTTTTTTTGCTTGTGTTTAATGCAATGCATGGTATTCTGTGTTTATCGAATCGTGTCAAGTGTTTTGACTGTCTTTTGCAGTGCCACGTACCTGACAGCATGATGTGACAGACAATATGGAAAACATGTAAGGTGACAGGATATTTTTATATGTCACGATTTGGATTGCTTCTGGATGGATTGCTTCTGGTTAAAAGCCAGAAAATGTATTTTTGACTTATGTGGATGAAAGACAACAACTCCCAGAATGCACTTGCTTCGCTGCCCTAGAAGGCCACGCCTACCGGTAACAGAGCGCAGTAATTAAACAACAAGTCTAGGCTACTAGTGAGTCTCCGTGATGAGTCTGCCCGAAGAAATGTTTTGAGATTGCCCAAAATGTCCGGGATTCGGCTTTTGCATTCTAGAGTTGCCATTCATTATGTTTACTGTGGCGAGCAGGACGAGACTGAGGGCCGCGGGAGAACGGCGCGAGGCCGGTGGCGTGATTACCAATGAGCGGCACCTGTGAGACGCAACGGTCTCGTATTTCGAAATGGAGGAGCAGGAATTTTCTTAGCAATGGTAAAACGCACATCAACAGATCACTTGTTTAACGTTCATGTAAACTACATTCAGATTCACCAATCGGAATGAATTCAGTTAGAGTGAAACAAAAGCTGTACATGTAGGCCTAAACAATGAATGGCGACTGCAGAAAGCAAAAGCTGAATCACGGATATCGACGGTTCGGACATGTCAGGGAAAAAGAGGGTAGCAACCTACTACTCAGCTTTCTCCACAGAGCAAGAGCCTGCTGTAGCTTAGCTTCCAAAAAAGATAGCTGACACTATGTGTACATTCTATGAGTGAGATCCCGACCTCTTTGGGCAGCTTGAGACATGCGGGACAGACCATACTGACTGTAGTCTTTAGCCTCTGGCCAAAAAATTATCTGATGACGCAAAATGACGATTTTTGCGTCATTGGAGGATAAAAAAAAAAAAAAAAAAAACCTCGCAAAAAATAAATCTCTCATCTCAGGGGGATATGAGGTTGGAAAGCATGGTAATTCGAAAATAATACAGGTTTTCTAATACAAAGCGTAATGCTAAAGCCTGAGGTACCCCTTTAAAGGGGTCATGAACAACTTGGAAGTAAACGTCCACAGCAATGACTGGGTAAAAGTTTTGCATATTCATAATTCATAAATAATTTTCACCATAACGCGTGGAATTGTTTTGAAACCTCTAATCTTGAAACAAAAACATTGTTATAGTTGAAACATTTGCCAACAATGTGAAACATTTATGCGTATGTGTGCTTGCTTAATAAGTCTTGGTTGTGGCAAATAAAGTTAACTTAGTTATAATCGACAAGGGATGTATTACGGCATTTAGTGTAAATGGAATTATAAATGATTATACCATGGTCTGTCTGAATACTTGATTCTGATTGGCTAGAAGGTGTGCAATAAAATGCACAGGCAGGTCTAAGTCAGTTTAATCACTGGTCTATATTAATCTGCTGTTTATAAGTAAGCAATAAGGTACGAGAGGCTGTGCTGTCTCGTGCAATAAGTAACAGCTGAAGGGCGTTGTTAGGCACGACGCGAAGCGGAGTGCCTGCAACCCCTTCAGCTGTTACTTATTGCACGATACAGCACTTGCCTGCGAGTATCTTATTGCTTTTATAAAACGGTTGCCACACAATATTAAAGTAAAAAACAATTTACGTGCAACTTTCTTGAAGTAAAATCACTAAAGCTTACCTTCCGCTGGAAAAAATAGTCCCCGAGTGTGAACAGCAACAACGTTCCAGTGTGTAAAATGCATGAAAGCTCAAATAAAAACAACACAGAACCACAGTGTTGCGCAGCGATCAATAGAACCGTTGGGTGAAGCGGTCGTAGCCGTGTTTTATCGTGAATAAAGCACAGCTCTTGACCAATCAGAATCAAGGATTCGAACTAACCGTTTTATAATAGGAAAATAACCATCAATTGTACCCTTCATGTCAAATACCCTTTAAGTTGTCAATGTTAGTACTGTAATTGACCATGGTTTAGTCCATGACTAGCTGTGCAGTAAACGATTTTATCCCTTACATGTATCATTTGTCACAATGTCATTCTTATAGGCTACTAAAGGTATGCATGTGACGTCACCGTCAGCCGGAGCGACTGCAGTTACGCCCACTGAGTGGTAAAAAGACTGAACAGCAGCATTTGTTTACATTTTGAATGCAGCGGAAAAACACACACAACCAAAATGGGAAAGAACTTTGTGACTGACTGTACAACTAGCTTTGACAAGAGCAGACTGCTGAAAGCTACAGCACAGAGAACCAAATGGATCCTAGAAATTCCTAGAAACAACTGGACTCCAGGCAGCCATAGGTGGATTTGCAGTTATCATTTTGTCAATAATGCTGAGTTTAGTTAGGGTGACCATATTTTGATTACCAAAAACCAGGACACTCTGCCCAGCAAACAGATGGGCCTACTCAAATGATATTTGAAGTTTACTCAAAGATACCTTATTAATTTCAGTACATTTAAAGTAGGTTATGCCTCCTCTGTATGGATAGAAAATGGTTATATTGTTATATGAAAACAGGACATGTCCTGGGAAAACAGGACAGTTGGTCACCCTAGTTTAGTGGTAAAATCATAGCCTATATTGAATTGACAACTCATCAATTAAATATTGACCATCGTATATTCTGCATAATTGGATGTTTTTAAATAAACCTGACATAATGGTACATATAAATGTAACATTGATAGAAGTGATTACCCGGATTTAGTCCTACCTATAGGCCTATTGTATGTAAAGCATTCACAAGTAAATGTGCTTTATGTATTTCCCCGACTTCGAAATCAGGCACGTTATATAAATGTCAGGAAACACGTTTCCTGGCTGCAGGTCAATATCCATGGATCAGTTGTATCAAGTTGTAAGGAACACTTTATCAAGTCCAACCGTTTAAACTGATAATCGTTTGTTTTACTTACGTTTTCGCCGTTTTCTCTATTGAATTCAGTCACTTAGCAGGCTCTTTTGCTTGTGACGTCAATAGGCTTTATGCCGAGCGTCATGTGACCAAACCGGAGAACGGGTCTCATCGCATCCGCTTTTCAGAGAAACTGTTAACGGCCATAAGAACTGACTATGATATCTATGGATTTTTAAGGTAATCAGCTAACCTAGTTCACTTTGTTATTCCATTTAAATATCTAAACGTTACTGTGAAGAAGAAAAAATATAAAACGTTTAAATATCAATCTGTACATGTGAGGGACATTGGTTATGTTAATCTTTGCTCGCTCCTTTTAAGTTATCTTGAATAAAACCGCAAAAAAATTCATGAAGCACATACAAACGACCTGAACCGGAAGCGATGTGATCTGTTTTACAGAATGCGAAGTAAATTGTACATAGAGCCTATGGATATACCCTCTATTCGTTATTCATTTTCGATAAAGTGAAAAACCTATACCTTGTCATTTGCAGTCTATTGTTTTAATAAAATAAAACATAATGTCTTATTGATGACAAAAAAAAAAGTTATTAAAAAAAATCTGGATTAAAGCGAGCAAATGGCTGAAATCAAATTAACAAAAGCAGTGTTCTCTACGTATCAGAAGCAAAGGGAACAGTAATTCACAACTATCACAACTATTCAGTTTGACTGCGGCGGTACCTTATAAATACTCAAATTTTACTTACTTACTTACAAATGATCTGTATCAGACAAAGCAATATGTGACAAATGGTAAAGACACTGTTACTCACACTTGTGTGTGACTGTCGGATCCAATGTAGTTGGCAAGGCATCATCTTTTATTTTCAGTCTCTCTGAAAAGCCTGCATTGAATTGTGTCTTGTTTAAAAACTGATTCTGAAGAAAAATGAAACAAACAAACAGTATCTTACTGACGCAATCTGACTGGAACTTAGTTAAAAATAAAGTGAATCCACATTTTCTTAATTTTAGAAATAGGATATTTTTTATGACCTTTTACACAATGAATATAAAATTGTGGGATTTTGCTAGACAATGTGACCAGACATCATTCCTTTTCTATGAGAGAAAAGAAAAGAATGAATGTTTCGTCACAATCATTACATATTCGGGTCTTTCAGCGATCTGAGATCTAAATATAACACGGATGGATCTCTACCTGTCGCAATAATGTAAAACATTCATATTAGACTTAAAATTTCAGAAGAATAAAATAATGCATATTGTTATCTTTTGGAGCTTGGAAGGCTTCAATATGAGATGTTTTATATCATCACTGTCCTCACCAGAGCTAATTTCCCATCTGGATCATATACAAGATCTCTGAACATTCTCAAAACTTTCATTTTCAACATCTTCAAAATCAATCTTTTGATTGATGACAGCTTCTTCATCAGATCCACCATTAAGAGTAGGGTTGGGTATCGAGAATCGAGTATTCGATTGGAACCGGGACTAACTTTTCGCTTTTCCAGAATCATTCAAAAGTTCAAATTTCGATTCCTAGTTTCGATATTCACAGTCCGCCGACCGAAAGAAGAAACCGCTGAACAACACCAACGAAGAAGCGTCTACCGGAAGTTTTGGCATAACCGTGCGAGTCGAACATGAGTAGCTTACGTCGGCGGTCCAAAGTGTGGCTTCACTTTTTTAAAAATAACGAAAACTCTGCAAAATGCAAAATTTGTGACAAAATGATTATTTGTGACAGAAGTAGTATTTCCTTCAAAATACTTTTTGGAAACTTTTTTGGCCCTGCCTCTTGAAAGAATCGTAATCAGAATCGTTAGGAACCGGAATCGAAACCAGGAATCTGAATCAGAATTGTTCAAATTCAAACGATACCCAACCGTAATTAAGAGATAATGACACTGATATTTGATTGCGTTCAGTACTAGCTCTCCAGTAAAATGCTCTGAGCCATTTCAAGTTTTGCTGATGATACGTCCTATTCTTTTGTTTTCTGCTTGCGGTAACTATGAGTGAAACGTCATTTCATCATTGTGCATGAGACCTTGCCACCTTGAGGAATAATTGCAAATTGCACTTTATCAGTCATCAAAGATTCAGAAAAAAAACACTGTTGCATATGACGTCCCAGGTCACCAAAGACCTGAGATATGCGTTTAAGGTTTAATGTACATTAAGCAAACAGGTAGGACAGTGATGTTGTGACCACAAATGGGAATACAGAAAGTGAAATGCTGCCTGATGTAATTAGATACTGCAGCAAAGTAGGACTTGCTACTAAAAAGCTTTACTGATCTTTAGTGATTTAACGGTAAGTGTGAACACAGCTTTAGGTCTTCTTGACGCTTTTGATTTTATCCAAATAAACTTTAATGCTTTATTGGCATTTCATTTTATCCTACTAGTAAATATGTTAATGATTCAAGACTGCATTACTGCCCAATCCATAGCTTTCTATTTGTGCTATGGTGAGCAGATGGATGTTACATTGCAGGTCAAGCTATGGCTATTGAGTGTTAGCTGGGTGATTCCAACTTCAAAGTGATCATGCAAAGCGGGAAGTCACACTCAAAAAAATTATCTGTTGAACGAACTTAATTAAATTAAGGAAAGGTTTTCCACAAAATTGAATTACATTTTTCCAACAAATTCAAATTAGTTTGAAATAATTTGTTGTAATCTTGTTGTATGAACTTAAATTCATTTAGTCATTCCTACTAGATAAAGTTTTGTCAGGTTAACTACATTTAGTTTTTGTCCTGCCTTAATTCACCAACATTAAATTTTTTTGTTATTTTGACTCTATATGGTCACTTCTAATGATAGACATTTCTACTCTTCAATTGACATTACACCATTTTTTTTACATAGTAATATAATATTACTTATGCAGGACTGTGAGTGAGGTTTACACATGAGTGCCCACAGCCTGAACAAGCACATATTGTAAAATATTGATTCTGAACACAATACTGACCTAAACACAGTCACCACTCTTCTGCATAATGGTAACCACAAAATTCAAAAACATTACAGAAAGTACTCTAAGTTTCTAACATAACTGAACATTAAACACTAACATTAACTAACAACATCTTTCCATTTACTGAAAAACACATAAAATAACACTTTTTCCATAAATTCACCCTCTTAATGCAGTCCCTTGCAAAGCATGCTGGGAACTACAGATCCACTGCCCAGTTAGATGTCAACAACAATGATTCATGTAGATTTCACACAAATGAATTAGGTTGATTGAACACAATTAAATTAAGTTGTGACAATATTAAACAATCATGTTACTTTTGCTTATTTTAATTAATTAATTTAACAAGAGGCCAAAATTCATTTTTGAGTGACATCCGTTTAAGACGAACAAAAAATATTCACGTTGACTCAATTAAAAAAAAAAATTGGTAAGCCAAATTTTTAAAAGATTACATTGATTACATTTAATGAAATTAGCTAAAATCATTTTTTTGAGTGCATGTCTACAAACAGTATTTGGCCATGAATTCCTTGATAACTAGCTTTATATTTTTTTGTTTACACTTAGGGCCAATCTCATTTCTCTGTAATCTGCAATCTCTTGCCCAATCTGCAATATCTTGCCCCTTGATACCGAGTGAAAAGGGGTAGGGTGAGAACGTTCCTCTAAGAAATGAAACACCACTCGATTACCATTTGCGTCATCTTCCCTTGCCGCTATAGCTGTCAACAGGCATCAACAGAGCCGACAAGCGTCGACATACCGGTAAACAAGCGAAGATGCCATCGTTATTAATTGCCTGGGCTCTCTCTTTGCACGCTTGGGTGCCATCCGAAGAAAATTGTTTCTCAGACGCATACGACTGCTTACGGATCAAATGGTACATGTTTCATTGTATTTAAAGGCCGCGCAAAGTTCATAAAATAATATAAGGATTATCAGATAGCTCAGCTCGACAAATAGTGCATAGCTGCTAGCGGTTTACTAGCGATTAAAAAAATATTACAATTAAAACCGCTTGAACATTTTATTCAACATTTTATTAAAAGTATCATAAAACTCGAGTGTCATAATTCTTACATTTGTGAGACTGCTTAACAGTTCGACGTTCAACCATAATAAAAAAAAACTTGATGCCGGCACTTTTGTTACCCCTCTCTTTCAAGTGTGGTCCTCTGCAAACTTCGTTTCAAGGGCTATGTAGCCCTACGCCTTGGCCCTAGCCCTTAATCAAAATGAGAATTGGGACACCACTTCCCCTCACATGAAGGCGCAAAACCAAGGGGAAGGTATAAGAGTAAGGGGTAAGACAGAGAAATGAGACAGCCTTAGTCTTCATATCTAGTCTTTATCTCTAAAATGGGTTTTATGGCTATATGTCTTTTCGTCTTCAAATCAAACTTGGGTCTTCAGTCGAGTTTAAATCCTGTCTGGCAAGCGAGCTTCCCACAATGTTTATGAATCAAGTCAGTAGGTGGAGAATAGGCAGTCTTTTGTGGCTGTTCGAATGCATTCGACCACATTAGCATTTACGCTACGAAATCAATTCGGACGAATGCAGTGTGGTTCAAAACTTTTTAGACCCTGCTTGACCAAAATGCAAACTTTAAATAAAAATAACTACGGTATTCTGAAAAACAAATACTCCAAAAGAAATGGGGAAAAAAGCAACTGATGAAATGCAATATTGTTCAGAGCTCACCACTAGGGCTGGGTATCGAGAATCGATTGGAACCGGGACTAACTTTTTGTTTTTCCTGGAATCGTTCAAAAGTTAAAATTTCGATTCCTAGTTTCGATATTCACAGACCGCCGACCAGAAGAAAAAAACGCTGAACGAACACCAATGAAGAAGCGTCTACCGGAAGTGTTGGCATAACCGCGCGAGTTCGAACATGAGTAGCTAATGTCGGCGGTCCAAAGTGTGGCTTCACTTTTCTAAAAATAACGAAATATCGGCAAAATGCAAAATTTGTGACAAAAGGAGTATTTGTGACCGAAGGAGTATTTCCTTCAGAAAGACCGTTGGTTAGCAAGGTTAGCTAAACTTTTTGACCCTGCCTCTTAAAAGAATCAGAATCGAGAATCGTTAGGAACCGGAATCGAAACAAGGAATTGAAATCGGAATCAGAATCATTCAAATTCAAACGATACCCAACCCTACTCACCACTGATGTCAAAGCATTTTACTTACATTAGAAGCACTTTATGTAACACCTATTAAAACAGGTGGAGATAAAAACAGATCTACAAATGCATTTCCATCTAAACATCTTTATCACAGATTAAATCAGGAACTCTAAAATGGGATTATATCATGAAGTCTAAGACAGTGGCAATAAACTGAGCATTAGGGTGATGTGTGTGTGTTTGTGCGTGATATTTCTCTCGTCTCATCTGTGGTGTCAAAACAAAGTGCTGTGCTCAGGTTCTGAGGAAGAACGATCTGCCGCCTCCTCCCGTACCTCAGCCTGCTGCCTTAAAGCAGCTCTTTAGAAATCAGGTATTTGTCACTTTTAATGAACATTATTTCACACCAGGCCTAAAAAAAAACAAAAAAAAAACATATACACATATTCTAAAATAACCACCCAGAGTCCTAGTTGTATGCTTGTGTGAGATGTGACAGAAGGTGTTATTTCATTAGGAAGGACCATATTAGTGGTGTAGAGATATCCAAAAGGGAGAGTAAAAATAGCAGGGTTCTGTTAACATCATCTCGTAAAGGTACTGTTATTGTATGCCTTTTAAACATCCAGTCAGGCAAGTGCATTTATCACTAATTGAAGTTAGGCTTTCGTTTTAAAAGATTAAAACGAAAAAAGAATCTTGATAGTTTTTGTTGTCAAAAAATAAAATATTTGTGTGATTTTTCAGAAAAAAATAGGATTAAGTTTGAAACAATTCACTTAATAAATTAATTTGCAATTAGGATTGCACACCTGCCTGCAGTCAAACATCTAAGGTATATTAGCAACATTTCAGGCATATAGCTGATGAAGGTCATGATAACGAATCATCTCAGTTATTTTTGTAACCATTGGAAACGTTATGTAGACGTCACCACCATGTTGGGATCACAATACATCGAAGATGTCGACATAACGTTAAATGTCTGAAAGGGAACCTTGCTAATAAACAAGTTTTGATACTTTTTGCAAGTGTTGTTAGAGTGTGTGGTTTCCTTTTGTTTTTTGGATTAAACTAAATACATTAATGAAATAATACATTTCACAAATAATTACAAAGAAACCGAAAGTAACACATTAAAGGGGTCATGAACTGGCTTTTTAAATGTTTTTGTTTTGTTGTCTGAGGTCAACTTATGACGTTCGCTTGGTTTTTACATTCAAAAACATAAAAATGAATAAGTTGTGGGCTATTTTCTTCCCTAGTTTTCAGCCTACTTGAAAAATGCTCGGATTTTATGGGCGTATCGCATTGAAGACTAGGAAGTAAACGCCCACTGCTGTGAGTGGATAACAGTTTTGCATATTATAATGAGCTTCAACTCTGTCGTTGGTTTCGGTGGGTGCACATGGGCGAATTGTTTTGAAAACCACTGTTGTAAAATGGCAACCGGAATGATTCGCCCATACATGTTTGACCCAGAGTCCGATCCCGAATCGCAGGACAATGAACCAACAGCACCTCGAATACAACGGATACTTGTAGACACATACACATAATTATTAGATATCAAACAATCTGTAACAATGGAATGCTAGCCGAGTAGATTATTATTTCTAAAATAAAAATATTACTCACATAAGTGTGTTGCACCACTCCTGTTGGATCCAATATAGAAGGTAACGTAGACTAATCATGTCAGGGCTGCCAAACTCTCACGCATTGAGCGTGAGACTCACGCAATTGAGCTAATTCTCATGCTCTCACGCCACACCCCCGATTTCTCAGCGCTAAAGTGTTAAGCCAGTCGGCAAAATACCTGAAAGATAAGCTTATCTATAAATCCACCAGTTGAGCCATGATTGACTAGTTTTACCGCAAATTAGGTAAAATATCCTCTAATCTAGTCTAGAGCGATCGTGCATACGAGACAGATGTTGAGCTCCTGAACGGCGCGGACGCAAAACCAGGACTGGAGTCAAAGCCAATTCCTCTCTGCACTCTAGCGTTCTGTTATCACTCCGATGACATCCACCACGGGTTTTCCAGTCTAACTCACTGGAAAAACTGCTCTGTGTTCGCGTGAGCAAAGTGCACACATTTCTCTAAAACACCCAGCACAAACAGAATGCCTATTCTTAAAGTCTTGTGCTGTTTTATGAAGCCAAAAAGCAATATCATGGTTTAGTTTTTTAGTTCATTGGCAAAATATAATGCTAGAGACCTTCAAGTTAGTTTATACATTTTACATCTCATATGTTCGGCAAAAAGCAGACTCGAACTCGGGTCCTCAGCGCATCAACTCTTTCATAAACATCACGCTTTACAATCTACGCCACTGTAGCTGTTTCGTGACGGGCGTGTTTTTGTTATAAAGACAGGCACTAAAGGGGGCTTTAGTGCAAATATAGGCTATGCTCCCCTGCCCCCTGGAGAAATCTCACGCCAAGCTAAACTCAAAAGTTGGCAGCTCTGAATCATGTTCCGTACAACAATGTTACGTACAGATTAACTTTAACCGCCGATCGCTGAATAAATACTTCTAGGTCATACACAAAATGCATATCTGTGTCGTCTTAATTTCTCCCTCTTATATTATAATGAGTTTAACTCACCCATCGGTGCACGTGGGGGAAAACATCCAATGTTGTCAAATGGCAACCGGATTCGCTCATACATCTTTGACCCAGAGTCTGTGTGTTGCACAATTCCTGTCAGATCCAATATAGACGGCACACCACCGTTCTTTTCTCTTAATCGGTCGGCAAATCCAGCCTCGAATTGTTGACAAAACAATCCTCGGTGAAATGAAGCGAACATACGGATAATGTTTTACACTCATCTGCTGGAACGTCATTAAAAACTAATTTTAACCAGGCATTGGTTAAAATTTGGAGAGACAGCCTGGAGAGACAGCTGACAAGAGGGAAGCAAATGGGGCTGGTAAGGGTTAGCTACCCTTGTCGGCAGTATCCAGCTCTGTGTTTCCAGGATGCCCAATGCTTCTGAGAAATAAAAGAGAAAAATACTCCTAGAGTCTGCGAGAGCGGGGCGGAAGATGACTCTATGTTGGACAACAATGACTTAGGAATGGAAACGGATATGAGTATGTAGAATAAAGGCCATTGCATACTGAGTACGAAATTTTCGTTTGCGTTTTTTGTGTTTGTCAGCCTAAAAATTTGTCACGCATAGAAACCTTGCACACCGAGTCCGATGCGTATTTATTAAACCTTTGTGGAAAAAACCCGCAAAAATACCAAATGGATTCGTCAAACAGTGAGGATGATTTTGTTGCCCTCTCTCTTGAAAAGAAAAGAAAGAGAAAATATTACGTCCATCCAATCCTGAAATTGCGCCGAGAGGAAGGATCAAGGAGTTGCGAATTTATCCCTAGCGATTCAACTTACTCATTCAACTTTATTCAATTTACTTCAGAATGTCAGTGGGACCGTTTGATGCTTTGCTAGCGATTCTGGAGCCACATATTAAAAACAAGACCACCAATTTTCGTGAACCAATCGATTCTGAATGGAGACTGGCAGTATGTCTAAGGTATGGACACACACACCCGCGCGCGGCCCAGTGGAAGCGCTGGGCAGACAGAACAGCTGTATAGGCTGTTATATATTGTGCCCAAATAATACATTAGTTCTCGAATTGGCTGCTCAATCACACGTTATTCGATCCTAAATTTCAATCTGATTGAGGGGGGAGGTTTATTAATTTCATAATCCAATATAGAGAAGAGAACATAAACACTTGATCGAATTGAAAACCCAAACTGAAAGCACGGCACATATGTGCAATGATTTGAGGACGAGCTCCCCCGGCCCTGAATTGTCAAAAGACCTCTCAAAATGCTGGCTCTGGATGCGAAAAACACAGAAAATCGAACCCGATCTGATTAATTTTATGACGGACGAAAGTTCGGAGGCGGTGTGCAAGCATAATTGACATAACGTGCAGTCGGATTATTTTTTTTTATGTGCGAAAATTTCGGGTGTGAATTTCGGACACAGTGTGCAAAGGCCTTAAGACTCAGTTCAAGATCTGCAGTTAGTACAGTCATTGAACTCCAAGCTAGTGTCTGTGGCTGGACCAAGGCGACAACCATCAGAGGTTTGAAGATTCATCAAGGGAAAATGAAATGCTTGAGGGAGAAGGGACAAGGGCCTCGACATTGATCAGTCAAGTCAGTTGATCAGTCAAAACAGGACGCATTGATCAGTCAAAACAGGAAGCAAACCACAGCTCGCAGGATATCAGCACCCCTGTCATAGAGGAGAGATTGCACAGTTGGTGATGAACATATTGATACTTGTGAACCCAGTCAGACTGACCAGGCATAGAGAGAAAATAACCTCAACGGCCAAAGGCCTGGAGTTAGATGGCCAAGAGCTTGTGAGAAAACGTCTCGCGTTACGACGGTTGCCCTGACTGTAAACACTGCATCTGAAATCAACACATTGGGGAGCGCTCTTCAGCGTGATGTGTCTGAAGCCTGAATAGAACTAGCCCAATTTCATTTGTTGTTGCGTCATGACGTCAGCCGTGACGTTGCACAGTGACGTGTGAGCGGAAGCTATATAGGGATGCCGGAACAAAGCAGCGTCAGCTTCTGATTGGTCGAAGCAAGTCATTCTCAGGCGCGAGCAGTGTGGCCGAGGAACGCAGCGTTTCATTCCCTTGTTTTATAAAAGTGTGAGGGGAGGTCCATCCTGCGGCATCACAGACCTCCTGAAGGGAAACTCCTGCAACCAGAGCCTTAGAGGAAGCATACAAGTAGCTGATCCAACTTCCTCCAGCCTGAGGTTTTCCGAACATACATTTCCAGGGCTCGAAATCGGGCACAACAAATTTAACTTAGACCGTGCCACATTTGATGGTATCTTAGGCACATAACCAGGGTGGGTATCTTAGGCACATAACCATCTCCAACAAGGGTGGAGAATAGCCTTTACTTTACCGGGAGTGAATTTGAGGCAAGAAGGAGCTACAGATAAAGCCTGCAGGTCCCCTACTCTTTTTAGGGACGTGATGGCGAGCAGGAACGTTACCTTGAAGGACATCAATTTCTCCGATATTTTATCCAAAGGGTGCCAGGGATAACCCCTCGAGAACTACTGCCAAGTCCCACGTGGGGAACCTGGACTGGATTACAGGCCTCATCCTCCTGACTCCACAAAGGAAACATACAATTAGTGGGTGTCTCCCTAAAGTGTCCACCCTTAAAGGCATGTGGAAGGCAGCTATGGCCGCCACATAGACCTTCGTAGATGTGGAGAGCCCGTCAGAGAATTGACTTTGGAGGAACTCCAGCACTGAAGCCACTGGGCAGTTAACTGGGTCCACCTGAAGTTCTCTGCACCATAACTTGAAAACATTCTATTTTAATGCATACACTTTCCTAGTGGAGAGGCTACTAGAGTTTAAGATGGTCTCAACAACCTCAGTTGAGATACCAGAATTTTAAGAGTTTCCATATCTCTGGCTGAGGGTGAAATATTGTGCCCTCGGCCTGAGAAAGAAGCTCCCTTCTGATCTTACTTATAGTCAACAGGATGTTCAAAAGGGATCATCAAAATAAAGTGTTACCAAGAGACTGCAACCGGACCCATGCAAAAACATATTGGAAGGCCATTGCATGTAGTCACGCAATGCTGACAATGTTAACATTAACAATTTGAGAACAAAGTATATTTGCATGGTTTTGCATGGTATGATAACTTATAAGCACTTGTTAGATTTAATCAGCGTGAATTTACTGCAATGTCAGAACCAAAACAATAGTGGATGTTTCTTACTAGATCAGATGACATTTTCTGGTGAAAATTATTATGTTGGTCAAACTTCCAAAAGAATAATCTGTGATTCTCCACAGTATCCACACCGGCGTGGCAACTGACAGCCATTGGTCCAGTCCGCGCTGTGCAGTGTCAAGGGTGTTGAAGTACAACTCACGTAAAGTTGATAATTCAGCGAATGACGGTAATTGCAAATTTCAAACAGAGATGGTGACAAAGAGGAAAAATGCCGGACTGCAGCTTTAAATACAGCATGCACTCATATATTTAAAATACATTCCTTAATATCTAATGCACACAAAAATTACTTTAATCGTACCATCGTTTGTTAAGGAAAACAAGAAAACGACACTTATTTAGTTTGCAATGAAACCCAGATGTGTGTTCCAGAACATATACAATACGCTTAAGCAGAGAGGTTTTGTACAGTTTTGTTCTTATGGGATCCAAGAAATGAGGTGATGGAATGGGATACCTTCCCAAAATATGCTGAAAGCTCATCATTCGTTTGGGGCCCTGCTTGGACATGTCCAACCACAGGACTTTTTTCCCAATGTATTATGAAATGGAGGTCTATGAAATGAAAATGGCCCAACATATTAACAACATATATTTGATTGTTTAATATTAATTTATATGATAATTATGATTGTTAAGGGAAATAATCATGTTTTAAATCTGCCTATATACTGTATTATAATGGCTACAATTAACAGATGTTTAAAGTTTGGTAACACTTTACATTAAGGTTAAATTTGTTTAGTTAATGTTTTAACAAACAAACAATGAGCAATGTCTGTTAACAGCATTTATTAACCTTTTTTACTGTTAGTTAATACAAAAATTTCCACATTCATGTTGGTTCACTAACCGATAAAACATTTTAATCTTTAAATTAGTAAATGTTTAAATTAAGACTAACAAATGCTGCAGGCAATTATTCATTGTTAGTTCATGGTAACAAATGTAGTTAAGTGATGTTACACTTATTGTAAAGTGTTACCAATGTTTCTAAAACAAATTTGAGTGATGAGCCAGAATTGGTTGCTATAATGGGGGTTTGTCTGTTTTTGACTGGCTTACATCACGCAAGCCCACCCCAGTCTCTATAGCATTCTGGTTTCTACAGTAGTTACTTACGACCATTTTATCATCTGCAAATCTAAAATTGATATCGCTTAAAAAATAAAGTAGATTCTACTGCTGCCCTCTTAAAGCACAAGATGTGTGTGTGTAAAGAAAAGGTGTAGAGAGAGAGAGAGAGAGAGAGAGAGAGAGAGAGAGAGAGAGAGAGAGAGAGAGAGAGAGGGAAAGAGCAAGCTGTCACCAAAAAGGCAGCATACATAGCACTGTGGAGTGATGTACAGTGAAGCAGAAGAGCATCATTTGTAATGGAGTTCACATCTCTAATGTCACTCTCTGAAAGACCTTTAATTTCCGCAATAAAGAAACACAAATTACCAAATTATACCTCTGTGTGACACAGAGAGGAAAATCCCAGCTTCTTTGACTCGTTGTCACACGGCTATGGATCTCTGATGAACGAGAGGGAGAATATAATCCAAAGTGCTCAGATCGGCTATACTGAGGACTTCCTCTCTGTGTGAAAAACAGAAGCCTGGGAGATGACAAGAAGCAATCCATCACAATCCAGCAGATGAATGGGGCTGATTCTCAGACAAGCAAACTCTGTGATGATTTGATAAAGTGCGAAAAAAAAAAAAAACATAAATTGAAGGCATAATGAGGAGATATTTATATTATTTAAATGTATTATTTCACCTGAAAGCCAAAAGCTGATTTGGGCTGATCATTTGGTTATTTTTAGCACATTCCTAATATCATAAGTTCACTATCAATCAATCAATCAGTCAATCAAAGTGAACTCATTCACTGATTGAAAGAAAACCGATATTATTTCCACCACATCTGAAATTACACATTGTGTTTAAAGGCATTCTGCAATGAAAAACATTTTTTTTTTTTTGGATAAAGGATCCAACTTGATTACGAAGTGTTGCTACTGACGTATAAGGCCACAAGATCACAAAACTCTTGTCTTTTGGTAGCACCTAGGGTATTTAGGGGTGCTTTACACAGCAATGTAGTAAAACAGAAAAGTTTGTACAGATGACAACAATGTAAGAAGTATCCCTATTCACACAGCTCCGCAAAAATGACTAAAACGCTGCATAGACTAGAACTTTAATATGCATATGCATGACGCATTTTTCTTTTTTTGCATCATTTAAAAAAAAAACTTGCACTTAGTTTTCAAAAGTTCACATTTTGATGAATCGAATCTGCTCCCAAGAAGGCAATTCGTTGGCTAGAATTGGCTGAGTTTTATCCTGAGTCCTGGCATTTTTAATGGCTTAGGAGCAAGGATCTATGAGTGTCTAACTTGGCCGCCTGACTGGGCCAATATGAGCCAGTCGTCAAGGTAATTCAGGATGCGTATTTCCTTCTTTCTCAGGAGGGAGAGAGGCCACATCCATGAATTTTGTGAAGTGTGCGGTGCCAGAGACAGTCCAAATGGCAGGACGGTATGCTGGGAAGAGGTAAAGCACTCTCTTTTGATTTTTTTCTTCTTCGCTATAACAGCAGTCAGTAGCATGGGTGAGTGAACATTGAAATGAATGGGTTTGCCAATACCAATGCTATATATAACTATAGAGACTATACCAGCTATCTCACGAACAATTCATACAAGTGAATAAAAGGTGGCTAATTAGTACAAATTCGCACAACCTAACTTAAAGATTTATCTAAACCCAAGTGATGGGTAGGTTTAGGGGCGGGGTCACAGGCAGGTCATTTGTATGAATTCCTATGAATTGGGCAACTCGTAAAATTTTTACAAATCACTGTGAGATTGGGTTGAGTAGTATGTTTTCGGTTCGGAGCCAAGAGAACTCTTCACTCCACAAGCCACATATCCTGAGTTTATTACTGTGACTCACCTCTTCGAGACGAGCGAGCTCTCCAGGGTTGGTGTGACGGCGTTTTCCCAGCGAGATTCTGCATTACCTGCGTTCTGTGCAGTGGACTGCCAGACTATGTGTGTTTCTCCAAGTCGCATTCGCAGAGCTTTTCCTCTCTCCTAAAAAAGCTGCACGGTGCGACGTCTTTATAAAGATGCCTCGCCTGTGTTCTCTTCTGGTTGCGGTCGATATCTGTCTTCCGCTGTCTTCCATTCGGTGTCTCCAGATCGCGGCATCACAAGGTGGGCTAGAGTCCTCGGGAAGTGAGGATGCGGCTGTGTTGCCTCCCTCGGGAGTGCCAGCTCTGTGCCGTGTCTGATCCTGAGATGACTGCCATGCTCTTCGGGCCGCCGCGAGCATCGGGTTAGAGTGGAATCCTCCGCCCTGTCCCGAGCGCTCGCGGATGGATGATTGATTTTTGGGCAAGGCTGCCGCTGCAAGGCCACAGCCGACCCCAATTCCTTTCTTCCCCGAGCTGCATGGGGAGCTGACGAAGACATGGAAGGCTCCTTTGCACCTCCTCTCCAATGCTCGTCAGTCTCCTCCGCCTTTCCCCCTCTGACGGCAAGGTCACCCATGGATACACTGGGATTCCCCCGGTGGAGTGCTCTGTTGCGATGCAACTGTGTCCTCAGAGTGCGTCCTCTCGGGGTACTCCTAAGCACCCGTCCAAGGCCTGTAGGTTCTCATCATCTATGGTGGTGAGGTCCTATTGAGCTGCAGGACAGGCGGCCGCCGCCATCCATGCGATAAGCACCTTGCTGGTTTATCAGGCCAAGATGCTCAAAGATATGCACGAGCGGGGGACTGACCCAGGGGCCTTCGACGACTGGGGCGATCAAGGTGGCTGCACGTTCCCTGGGACCCCTCCGGTTGGTGTCTTCAGTGTTCTTCCATATGCTGCCCCTGGGCCATATGTGTATTCCTGAAGTCCTCCCTACGGGTAAGCATATCTGCGGCATATTTCTCCTAAGATATTCTTCCCAGTGTACCTTGGTATTTCTGTGCTCAGTGGAACTCCTCGTCTGTGCTAAGTTCCGCGACAGGGGTTAGACTTTTGCAGGGCAGTGGAAGACAGCTGTGAAGGTGGCGTGAAATACAGGGACCCCCATTCTAGTCATCCGACGTAACTCGGAGTGACTACGAAAGGGAACGTCTCGGTTACGCAGTGTAACCCTCGTTCCCTGAGTAGGGAACAGAGAACGCTACGTCTCCCTGCCACTTCCGCTGTACCACTAGGTGAGACGCCTGAGTTCAGTCTCGGCTCCTCAGCGAAGACATACAGCGGTTGCGTCCGCTTCCTCCTTCATACTCACGAGGTGAGGCAGATACGCTACTGCAAATTCCGCAGACCCATGGCATTTCCTTGCCATTGGCTCGATTTTGCAATACTCGAAGAGGATTGGATTTATAAGCGAAATCCCCATTCTCGTCATCCGACGTAAACGTCTCCGTTCACTACTCAGGGAATGAGGGTTACATGTCGTAACCAAGATGTTTTATGTAAAGCTGCTTTGAAACGATATGAATTGTGAAATGCGCTACACAAAAAAATGTGATTTTAATTGTCATTGTGTACAGAAGTTGATGCCGACATTTTTATTTTTATTTATTTATTCATTTATTTATTTATTTTCTGGGGGCAATCTCCTTGAACAGACCAAAATATTCCCTTTTAGTCTTTTCAAACTCTACTGGCAAAATGTTACACCAGAATATCAAATGATTTTTTTTTCACAAATTGCACCCCCCTTAAGGCTAAAAACTGCAGCAGTTGCCTCACACAGTGTTTGGAAAGCTTCCTGGCTTGTGTACGGACACCAACGTCTACAGCTTCTTTTGTTTACAGATCTCTTGCCTCCACTGAGTTCCTGATGAAGCGGTGATGTCATGTGCATAGCATGGCGCATCTGTGTAGCCAACCACAGAGGATAATCAGACACATGTTTGTGTATTTTAGGGAGGCTGGGCCTCAATCTTCATATTTCATACTTCACTGGCTTCCACTGATGGATTATTATGATTCACTCGTGTAGGGTGCCAGTGAGGGGTCCCCGGAGCGTGTGTGTGTGCAAGAGAAAGAGGAAACCTGGGGTGTGCTTTGAAGTGTATTTGTGTGATCCTGTTTTGCAGATCCTAGTTGGAATGAAGGTTAAGTGTAGCTGATGCACATATACACACACACAAATGCATACACACACACAAATGCAGACACATACAGCAAGAGTCAAGCAGGGCCATGCCTCAGTGCGTTAGATGAGGTAGTGTCAGGGCAGGCTGGTCTGTAGCCAACAGCTAGGTTACTGCAGTGCTTTCTCTCCCTTTCTTTTTCATTCTTTTCTCTATCATATCCCAACGCATTCTCATCCTTTAGCGTCATATGTGACGCTATATGCGAAAACGACGGCGCTATGCTACGCACATGGCACCCGTTATTCGTTAAACCAAAGGTCTCCTGCTAAATATTTACTCTTTGAATTATTACACCCGGGAACAATACAAGTCAACAGCATTACTAAAAGTTTGCTAAGAAGTTTTTCCTACTAAATCAAGGCAGGATAGGCCTTTACCCCACTTCCTATATCTGGTAAGGGGAAGCAGTCTATGCGCTACACTTTCGGTACCATCACAACACAATCAAAATAATGGCTGAATCCTCTTGGCGGTGTTACTGCACCATATCCAGCTGCTTTAATTTTAAATGACACCCTTGTCTACATTTTTTATGATTTCCCGACACAAAAAGGACTGAGGAAATCACGGATGAGACTGATATGGCAGGATGAAGGTCCTTCTAAAATAATAAGTGAGAATACTGTGTAGTAGACCGCATTTGAAAACTGTGGTTATTTTCAAATGTTTACATTTTCCACCTGCTGAAATGTTCCTGTAAATATATTTCCCTTCCAAATGTGCATTCTGAATAGATAGCCTAATAAATAAATGTATTTCCCAACTAACCTGCCGCAGTCCAGTGCTTGACTTCTCATTAACAGTTTACTTAGGGGAGCGCGGGGCACAACCTGACGCGGGGTTAAATGTAACACAGACTTTTTACATCGTTCGTCCAGGATCAGCAGGCTGTCTTTCCACTCTTTCTCTCGCTGCCAGAAGACGGTCTCCCGCGAATTTGCGGAAAGGTTTGATTATATTTCATGAAGATGCTGGACAAAGAGTGTTTTGACACCATATACATCATATATTTTTTTTCAGGTTTCTGAGTTGGGTGTATAGGTTTCCAAATCTAACTTTACATTGCCTTAATCACTGTCTTGTTTGCTCAAACATAGCACCGTTTTGAAACGTGTCAGCAATTCCTAGCAACTGTTAGCTAGGCTTAAAATATGTAATACACAGTGGGGTTAATTGTAACACAGTGTTACAACTAAGCCGCCAAGTGTACAATGATAATCAGATGAAAACGAAGCCACACAACTTTCCAGGTTTGAGTATACATTTAACTTTGTTGGACTTTCACAAACAATGTTGGAATTTAAAATGTTTAAAATTTAGTGTACTATGAATGATAACTTGTTTATTTAATACAAATATGGCATGTTTTTAATGCAATAAACCCTTTACATTTTTAGTTTAAGCTCATTTGTATTATTATCACTACTGTTATTATTAATAATAATAATAATTGTACATGCAGCTGCCACACACAAATCTAATTTAATTGCAATTACAATATCTTATAATTTTATTTATTATTATTTATTGCAAAACTATGCTGCCCTTTTCTATGTCTCTATCCATGATCTTGATCCACAATAGAAGGATGATTGGATGAGGGATGGATGTATGGATATCTGTCTATACAGATGCACAAACAATATCAAACTATACAAATAAAATAGTACTGAATTATGTGTGTTACACACAAGTGTTACAACTAACCCCTCTGTCTGTTACAATTAACCCCGCATATGGGGTAAGTTGTAACATTTGCACTTCTGTCACTTTCAGTGCAACTGTCCGAAAATGGTAGGTCCTAGAAAAAAACTGTAAGTGTTCATTTGTAGCAGATGTGACATGTGTAAAAATTAGGTTGCTTGTGTAAAAAATATAAAAATAATCTAACCTAATTATTTTTTAATTAATTGAGCCAAAGCCTAAATGCATTAGGTTGTGCCCGCTCTCCCCTACTCTACTGACCATATTCCATGCCTGTTAAAAAAGTACATTTTTAATGAATTTGACTGATAAACACCTTTACGGAAATGTAGTAACCATGTTTTTCATGGCTTGATTATCATTTATATTGAGTTTTACCACAAATACCATAGTTAAACTATCAATGGTTAGCAAAATCATATATTTTTGAATGAGTGTATAAATGCATAAATGTATGTCATTCACTACACAGTTAATGACTAAAATATGTAATACAAATACATAAACATGTTCATTCTGATCTTATTTGTAAAGTCAAGTCACCTTTTTATATAGAACGCTTTTTACAGCTCAGATTGTTTCAAAGCAGCTTTACAGTGACAAACAGGAAATGAATGCAACAATGATTGTTTTGGCTGTAAGCAGCTTTCAGGGTTGCTACAGGTATAAACCATTTAAATTTAAGACTTTTTAATAAGCCAAATGTTTAATAACCAAAGTAACGATGGAAATATAAATTAAAAGTGAAAATACACAGTAATATTTCCAAGTAAACACAAGTAAAATGACAATAACCAATTGCATCATGTGCGGTCATCTGTGGAGGGCACACAGTACCTTTTAAATAATAAATTAAAATTAATTTGCTATATTTCAGATCAATATATTTGTTTTCCTTGATTTTAATTAACCCTAACTTTATTCTCATTATAAGAATTATAAATAATTAATTTCCGCATAAAATATTATTACAACACTTAAAAATAAACAGATTAGTGCCCTGTTTTGAGGACAAGAAATGAAAACTAATGTGATATGATGAATGTCCAAAAAATGGAACTCTGTAACGGCCACCTTTATTGTATGTGTGATGTTGTTATGTGTGTGTACATTGCGTAATGTGAGAGTGAGAATGCTTGCGCAAAGAGGAAGATGACCGATCTATCAGCGGGCTGTTGTTTTATTATAATCCGTTTACTTCCACTTTGATTTGTCAGCGTTTTACAGAGTGTTTTCTTTACCCTGTTAACATCCACTCTTTCGACATGTAACTTATGTGAGGAGTGTGCTTAACTGAAAGAAAGCAACTATAAAAGGTCTCGTGGAACTACCAGGTCGTTTGCACTGTCTTTCCTATTCTTCATCTGAAAGTGTGTTTTAATGCGAGTATAGGCAATAGGCATACACAAATATATAAATAAACACTTTGTAGACTGAATGTTATCCTTTATGAACAAAATGACGGATGTTTTTATGTCTCCACCACTGTTCGATCGCACCCGTGTCTTTAACACACACACAGTTTGATCGCGCCCTTGTCTCTGCGCACCCACCCACTATTTCTAAGTGGCTATCAACCATTGCTATGTTACCTGTAGCGAAATTACGAATCCCGCCATGCCTACACCAAGACCCGCCCACGAAGCAGCTCGATTGGTTACGGGTTAGGCTAGCCGATTGGTCAGTTGATACTGATAGGTCATCGTTACGTTACCTTGTAGAAAATATTCAACCTGGCTGGCAGAACGATTGCCATGACATGAAAAACATATTTAAGACCTATCCAATCTGAATTTAAGACAATTTAATACTTTTAAAGGCCTAATTTTTTGGAAAATTGACTTAAGACTTTTTAATACTTTTTAATGACCCGCGGCCACCCTGGCTTCCCTGGGAGGAATCACATAATAAAATAAGTGTTTTTCTCTAAAACACGCTGACCACCAATTACTGAAGAAAAAAAAGTATATTGCCATTATTTAGGGTTTTATTGACTAGGGCAATAAAAGGACAATAATTAAGAAGTTCCAATCAACTAAAAAGGTCATGATTCTGGAGGAAAGTTTGAGTGGACAAAGAGTCTCCAAGGATCACAGATGGAGAATTGCAGAGATTAGTTCAGTCAAGGGGTCAGAAAGCCTAAAAAATAAATAAATAAATAAAAATTTGAAAAATAAAAAAAATTGTGTCACTGAGCAGTTTGAACCTTCTGCCATGACCATTCAAGTCCCCTGACCTGAGCCCTATAAAAGATGAGGGGGTGAGCTGAAGGATCTGGAGAGATTCTGGAGGAATCGTCTCTGATCTCATGTCAGGTGTTCTCCAAACTCATCGGGCATTATACAGTTGGAGAAACCTCAGAGCGGTAATCTTGGAAAAAGTAGGCTGCAAAAAGTATTTAATAAAAGGGTGCCAATAATTATGACCAACAATGGGATTTTCTCCCTACTTTCATTTATTTTATTTTATTTCATTTTTTTTAATGAAAGAAAGATCAAAAGGATGCAAAACAATGCAGATTTATTTTTTACAGCCATGTTTGATCATATTTACCATGGGTGCCAATAATTCTGACCACAACTGTACACAATCTTCTAAAACCAACTTCACAATAAACAAAATTTAATTCCTCATGATTCCATTCCTTAAGATTGCTAATTAATCACTGCACATAGTCTCAGAGCCCAACAGTATTTACATTATACTGTCAGACTTGATATGACACATCACAGAGTGCAACAGCTTTCCACTCCTCTATTTCCAGGCTGTTTCAAGTGAGGACCCTGATTTTGACACTTGTGAGAAATGACAAGTTTTGTGATTAGCGGAGCTCTTTTTCATCTGGTTAGTGATTGGAGTGTTTGATGTCCTCAGAGTCGCTCTGAAGGCAGTGAAGAGGTGATTCCCCCAGAGGTCTGTACTGAGGCTGACACACATGCATGGGTTTGATGTTTTCTCTATGTTTTCTCCCTTTCACACTCATTTTTTTTAATGAATGAATCAGACAGGGTGTGAAAGAGAGACTTTGAGGATGGTGAGTTTAGAAGCTGATTTCTCACTCTGGAAATGGTCATCATGTATGTGACATCATCAAATTGATACAGTCGGCACGTGACGGAAAGAGTTAAAATAATATTCTTAGGACTTAAGAGTATAAATATTCATGATAAGCCTTTTACAATTTGCCACCACCAATAACCAATAAATAACATTACCACTAGCTTTAAGTATAATAAAAACTGTAAAAAAAAGCTCAATAAATATGTAATTCTAAGAGTATGAAGATGTAGTAGCCACCACCTCAAAGATCAATGACAGAGAAGTCCAAATTAAACATGATTTACTGACTCGGGTTTGTGTGAGAAAACAAACAAGTATTTATGTCGTTTTACCTCTTGTAACCACAGCCAAGTTCAAGTGATCTGAGGGCACGGGCGCTTCGGTCTGCGCAAATGGCGGAAAGCGCCAGAAGTGATCTCTCGCACGGTTGCGAAAAAATTCAACGTTGTCTGTTGATATATCGAAATCGTCTTCCATTGATTTCCTGTATATCTAAGATCACTTGGGACGTGTCTGTGGTTACGAGATGTAAAACGATATAAATACTGTTTTCTCACACAAACCACTAATTTTGTGTCTTGGGCCATCAATGTGAATGTATATTTACAAGTCATTAAATCATGTTTAATTTGGACTTCTCTGTGCATGCTCTTTGAGGTGATGACCATAGACCTTCATTATATGACAGACATAAAAATTACAGAATTGAAACTACTGTGGAAAACAAAGACACCTACATCTTGGATGCCCTTGAGGTAAGCTAAAACGGTAACACTTTACACTAAGGTTCATTTATTAAACATTAGTTCATGCATTAACTAACATGAACTAACCATTTGTTACTGTATTTGTTATTCTTTGTTAACGTTAGTTAATACAAATCTAGCTGTTCATTGTTTGTTCATGTTAGTTCACAGTGCATTAACTAATGTTAACAAGATTTTAATAAAGTATTAGTAAATGTTGAAATTAATATTGCCAAAAATGAACAAATGCTGAAGAAGTATTGTTCATTCTTTGTTAATGTTAACTAATGTAGTAACTAATGAACCTTATTGTAAAGTGTTACCGCTAAAACATACCAAAAATTAATTTCAAAGTGAACTATCCCTTTAAGTGTTGGGGGTCCTGGGTAAACCTAGAGCACTGAGCCCTGTATTGTCCCACGGATTTATGGACTGATTGGGCATTAGTCATTATTCTATGGCCTTAATCTGAACTAATACATCGCTCTGTTAAACTTACAAGTCATCTAGTACTGTGAGTGACTGTGCTTAATATCCCAATAATGATCATTTAATATACACTGCCATTAAAAGGTTTGGGATCAGTACAATTTTTTTACGTTTTTAAAGGAAGTCTCTTATGCTCACCAAGGCTGCATTTATTTGATAATAACAGTAATATTGTTAAATATTATGACATTTTAAAAGAACTGCTTTTTTTATTTGAATATATTTTAAATAGGGGTGTAACGGTACACAAAAATCACGGTTCGGTACATACCTCGGTTTTCAAGTCACAGTTCGGTACGTTTTTGAAACATCAAAAAGATAGAAATGCCAGGAAATTTCCTATTTGTTTAAAGAAAAAATATTTTTAAATAAGTGTGAGTTTATAGATCTTGAAACTTTTAGGTTTATAAATGGGGGTCATCTTTGAAGGATGAACAAATAATGTTTTGGTCATCACATTAAAAATAACATTTAAATATATATTTATTTATATAATATTTGAATTTTGAAGTGCTGGAATAGAGCCCGATCTCATGAAAGTTCGTACAAGTACCTATAGCATGAATGTCATTTCTCGTGGCATTTATACGCCAAAAACAGTTTTTGCGTGTATATGATACACACTTTTTGACGTATAATAAGCACGAACAGTGGCGAATTCAAATGTTTTCTTTACAGGATCTCTTAGCGTGGTGTGGTAACAGTGTTGCTTGATCGAGATCGGCTCGCGCTGCACAGATGTTGCTGGTCCGAACTGATAAACGATCCGTGAAGCACATAATGAGTAGCGCAGTTTCGTTCTGCTTTCATTACGCTTGCCATTTGATGTTGCGCAACGTTGTGTTGGCTGTGCCAGCACGACTTTTGCCGCCAGGAAAAATGGTCCAAGCAACCGTTCGGTTCTGTATGAGTACCGAACCAGGAAGCCTTGAACTGAAACGGTTCAATACGAATACATGTACCGTTACACCCCTAATTTTAAAATATTATTGATTCCTGTGATGCAAAGCTGAACGCGGAGTGGCGCGACACTGTTTGAGAGGGTCCCTTTTCACTCTTGCACTCTGTGGTGATACATACTTAGCATGACTGTGAAGATGGATAGGTTAAACTATAATTGATAGTTTTCAAATTATATTACAGTCTTCCCCATACAATGATTCACAATATCAATACAGCCTTTTGTAAAATATTTTTGTGGTTGGCATTGACATCACTGAATAAACATGGGCACTGCACGCTTCAAAGTCAAAACGCAGCACAAGTGTTTTTATATGAATGTATCTGAAGTGAATTAACGGTCTTTCGAAAAGTTTCTTTGTTATTACGATTGAATCCGTTTTTGTTTTATATTTCCTGATAAAAAAGCGTGTATGTGCATTGCGCTGCTTTGTGTACAGGCGTTACCAGGGAAACCGCTATTTCTGCCGCTCCTAAAGCGCCTCCCTGCACTTTTTGTACAGCCTATTCTCATCCCAAGGCGTCATCTAACTCACGCCTTGGGAAGCATTTTGACCATGCTTCAATTTCCGAAGCTTTAGGCACTCTTTAGCATCAGTTACATGACGAAATCTAGAAAAAATCACGAGACCCAGGATCTAGAGTCTAGAAAAAATCCACACTAGTATTAATACAGGTTTGCAAGGCTGTTTACAAAACAACGCATTCTCATCCCAAGGCATCATCTAACTGACCATTTTGACCATGCTTCAATATCCGACGCTTTAGGCACCCTTCAGCGTCAGTTACATGACGCGATCCCTAGGGTGTCATCTAACTGATGCTAAAGGTAAAGCGTCAGTTAGATGACGCGCTGAACCCTACCCCCAGAGCTAAACCTAACCATGTTATTCTGCCATGCAGAAAGCATGGCAACAGTTATCGTTAATATAACACACTCTGTGATGGGTAGGTTTAGGTGTGGGGTAGGGTAGGGTAGTCTCATATTATGCTAACGGATTTATGAAGCCTTGAGTTCACGTGTTATATAAACAATAAAGGGTACCATGTGCATAGTATAGCGCCGTTTTGTCATAAAGCATTCTATGTGACGCTAAAGGATGAGAACGGGCTGAATTCCACCAGTGGAGACATGAATATGTTTTAAAGGTTGGTCATATATGTAGTAGAATAGTATCATACATTTCTAATTTGGGTCCTTCTTGGCTGATAAAAGGCAGAAAATTACTTTTTAGTGCTTGTGGATTGTAGACAACAATCCACATAGTGCATTGCAAAGCTCAGCTCCGCAGGCCACTCCCACTACTCTACTCAACAATGTAGACTAGAGTTGAGCTCATCTCTACGCTACTGCCTGGAAATAATTACGCACAATGAAATCAGACAATGCACACTAATATTATGAAGACATAAGAGCATTAAGGTGGCACCTAAGCCATCAGTCAAAGATTTGGCGTGATTCTATATGGACAATTTGGACAATCGGCACACTTACTCGGACACAAAATTATACACGTAAAATGCAGCCAAACCTTGGAGTGTTTTATCTTTGGCATCTGCATTAATCCCCTCGCTATCAGAGTCGTTCTGGGAGTCTCCCGCATATTGATAATGGCTCCCTGATGCCCACAAATTAGTTAAAATCTACCGGAATCTAGAGTGAGCAAGTGTTCCAAACCGTATAGAACTGTGCTTCAAACCGTATAATGCCCGCACGAGGGAGAGAGCGAGAGACTTTGCGTGTGTGCACGCCTCATGACACAGAGATGATTTTTGCGTCATTGATAGGAGGAAGTGAAAAGGGTAAATAGCGGATTTCTCTGGTCTCAGGGGAAAATGAGAGAGTGTTGCACGGCCAATCAATAGTATGACTATTTTTCTAACAATGGAAATCTTAATGCAAATGGGTGGAGAGTCCCTTTAATTTCAGAGGATGGAATTCAGCGGGAACTGGAGAGTAGCACGCAGTGTTACGACACTGGACTAATTTGCCTAATCTTCATGGTACTTTAGACCACGATGAAAACGTAAACAGCAACAGGTCTGGGGATAAAAAAAATGGTAACACTTTATTTCGATAGTCCACTTTAGACATTCTACTAAATATAAGTAACTTTTCAACTACGTAACTAAATATAAGTAAGTAACTATGTCAACTGACTGTCATTAGAGTATTAGTAGACTGTCACCTAGTAGATATCTGCTAACACTTTATTTTGTTGGTCCCCCAACAGATATTCAACTGACTATGAGTAACTTGGCGACTACAAGTAAACATATTCTCCTAACCCAAAGCCTAACACCTAACCATAACCTAACAGTCTACTGTAATATACTAATACTCTAATGAGAGTTAGTTGACATGTAGTCGAAAAGTTACTTATAATTAGTAAAACGTCTAAAGTGACTATCGAAATAAAGTGTAACCAAAAAAGTTCCCGGGACGGTCCCACTTTATATTAAGTGGCTTTAAGTATTATGTACTTACATAGAAGTTACTACTTTGATTTATTGGACTTATTGTGTACATACATGTTTTTACATTGTACTTATATTTTGAAAATACCTGCATGTAATTACAACTGTAATTAATTGACGTAATTACATTTGTATTACACAGTTGACCCTTCCCTTACACCTTAACCCTGTCCCTAACCTTACCCATATCACACCTCAATAGCAGCAAAAGTGTTTTACAATACAACCTGAACACAATAAGTACATTGTACTTATTTTCCTATGTAAGTACATAGTACTTAAAGCCACTTAATATAAAGTGGGACCATCATTTTTTACAAACATAAATGGGAAAACATGCATCTTTTATAACTTTTGTTTTTCTTGTTAAATTGTTTATAATTAATTGATTGAGGAATACTAAGATACTGATGTCTAAATTTAAAAATGAATGATGAGGAGAGTGGTGAATGACGTCTCAGGTCACTAAAGACCGGAGTTACGTGTTTAAGCGTTAATTTTTAGGGATAGAAAAGTCATTCAAATTGGACAGTTTTGCTGAGGCTAATAAAAGGTGAGTAGTGAACTGCTTCAAAATTGATTGATTCGTGCAGGTATGTAGACTTTGACTGACAGGAGGAGGGGTACAACCCATGCTGATAGGCTAATAAACAATCTTATAAAGAGAGAGAATACTGCTGCTAGAGAGAATAGTCTCTGCCATCACTAAATGACTTCCCACAACTCCTTTTGATTGACAAGTCTGACATATGAAATACTACATTTATTCCCAGGTGATTGGCAGATGGAGAGAGAAACAGATATAGAGGAAGAGAGAGAGATTAAGAGAAACAGATAGAGGGGCTGCTAGATGTTCCTGGCAGGCAGGGTATGTTTTTAAGATTTTTACTCCCCCCAATCAAAAGGATTCCTCGTCGAATGGGCTAAATTTAGCACAGATGCAATTAGCAGAAGATTCACACAGTCAGTCCTGGAGCAGCTGAACAGCCAGAGATGAACAGAGGCTGGTTTTCAGTGAAGCAGTGATTCTGCGCTTCACTATGCTCACACCAGGAAGACTGTAGGCTGATCTATTTTATTCACCCTGTTTTCCTCACCACATTTTATTGAAAGGATTCATTCAAGAGAGGGAAAGAGAGAGTGAGACAGAGCATTGAGACATGACCTCATGGCTAGTCTGTGTGATTTGCACATGCTCATTATAATGCTTGGGTTACGTCATGCCCTGATTGGTTGTTGAACTTCCCAAAAGAGCAGCTTCGTACAGCTGTGGCCACACAACCTGACTAGGCACGAGATCAGACACAATGACAAACACATAATATAGTCCAACTGTATGTTCCCCAGAGGCTAATGATTTCTCCTCAAAAACTGACCTGGCAGAGGGTAAAATCTATGGCGAAGAGTGTCGTAAAGTTCAATATAGTTTTTTGTAATGTAGTCAGTAGAACGGTCAGTGCTAATGCATACTTTTGTTAAAGGGGTGGTTGATTATGATTTCACTTTTCTAACTTTAGTTAGTGTGTAATGTTGCTGTTTTAGCATAAACAACATCTGCATAGTTACTATGCTCAAATTCAAAGCAAAGGGAGATATTTTTAGGGGCTACAACAAACGGCTGGTAGGACGACATTCCTCCGACAACCCTAAGATTTTTTCTTCTTGAGTCTCTCAATCTTTCTGACTCCAATTTGAATAAAAGGCTAAACGTTTTTTTTTTTTTTTTTTTTTTTCAGTGCATGTCTGTATGAGGTAATCATGCTGCAAAATAAATTAGATAATTTGCATGCTATATAAACATTTCTGTGGGGTATTTTGAGCTAAAACTTCACATACACACTCTAAGGACATCAGAGATTTATTTTACATTTTGTGAAAAGGGCATTATATGACAGGGCTCGACATTAAGGCTTGCCCGCTTGTCCGGAAAAAGTGGATTTTTTGTAGGACAAGTAGAAGAGAAAATTAGTTGTCCGAACGGACAAGTTAAATTTCAAACAAAATAAAATGCCATGTTACTTCACGTTATGTGCCACTCGTTACGTCTATTTTACAGATTTAATTTTACCGATTTGAAGCAAACACATTTTTCGCGCTGCCTGTGAATGTCCTAATTGTGACTCACAGAAAGACGCGCGCCAGTATAATGCGCATGCACAGACCGCACGCCAGAAGTTCTCTTTCGCGCTTGAACGAACATCAACAACACACACAATTGAGCCAAAATGTAATTTGTCGAGTATCTTCATAACATAAGAGCAGTCTTATGATGGACATAAAGAGTTGTGACTCGTGAGAGAATGAGGCGCGTGTGAGATCTGCGTCTCTGTCCACAGCGGCTGCTCTTAAAGGGCCAGCTACCAATAAAGCGTTCTGTCAGTAAAGTTAATGAAAGAACAAAGGGAACAAAGAAAATGACTCACTGCTCTTGACTAAAGAACTTGTGTAGCTTTAATAAGGAGTAGTCTATATATAATTTATAATTTATGCAGCACAGACTGTTTGATAACTTTATTCAATTTCTGTATATGTCCTACCTGTTAGACAGTTATTTTTTAATCCAGACATCAATGGCTTATTGATCATTTTAGGTGTTATCAATCATTTAGTTGTTATTGCTAATTTCAGAATTATCACTAATCTGTGTGTGCATTTGGTTTAGAACCAAACAAGTTGACTCATGAAACCATTTGTTTATTATATTGCAATCGCATATCACAACCGCAAAATTGACTTCAATAATCGCAATATGACATTTTCCCCAAATCGTGCAGCCCTAGATAAAATTATAAATCTTTACCCGGACAAGTGACTTTTGTGCATGGACACGTGAAACAAAAATTTACTTGTCCAAAGGACAAGAGCCTCAAAAAGTTAATGTCAAGCCCTGTATGACCCCTTTCTGTGTGATTATGGCAAGATTCGTTTGAGAATGCCATTAATTTGGTGTCCTGCAGTTCCTGAAACCTTACATCAAAGCTGTTGCTGTTCTTACATTTAATATGTTGTAAAACAATTAGGGGTGGGGAAAAAATCGATTCTTAGATGCATCGCGATGCGGACGTGGACGATTCTGAATCGATTCACAAATGTCAAAAATCGATTTTCAAAAAAAAAAAATTATATATATTTATAATAACGTAATATTGACGCAACGTGAAAGACGGAACTCTGAAGCGCAGAAGTGCAGTGGCCGGACCGTAAGTGGCGTACACATAACAGAGACGCAGACGTGATGACTGAGCGCCGAATCCAAACACCCTCCTCGTTAAAAGCTGACGTGTGGAGAGGTGTGCGATAGCACGATTTTTGATCGTGGACGATTAAAATATCTCCACTATCTGCTTTTGAAGAAATATCGTAGCATCGTGTTACAGTGCATTCTATCAGTTCAGTTCTGGCGCATCTGTCTCAACTGTACAACGTGACGTAGCCTACACATCACACGTTAATGAATAGGTACGGGACACAGCAATTCACAAAAGTTCATTATTTGCATAAGCCATGCCGGTTAAACATTTAATTCACGTGCTGATGCGCTGTTCCCGACGCTCACACAGGCACTAGAAGCCTGTCAAACAGCGCCTGAACACTGGACTAAGTTATCTTTCGAGTCTTATGCTAATACTGTTAAACACATACAATGTTTACATAAACAGAACTGGCTATGTCTAAAGTGAAAGCAAACATTTGAGAGAAAATCTGGTGTAATATGCGTCTATATTAAACGCGTCGCTTGCTGGTCTAAGCGACAGGAGTAAATAGTACTGCCGCTCGTCCTTAAAGGGATAGTTCACAAAAAAAAAAAAAATGTCATTATTTACTCTAATGTTGTTCCAAACCTGTATTCATTTCTTTCTTGTCCTGAACACAAAAGAAGTTTTTTTTTTTTATGTGGGTTACCAAACAGTTGCTGGTCCCCATCAACTTCCAGGAGAGAGAGAGAGAGAAAAAACTATGGATAACAAGTATGCTGCTTGTTCAGGCACACATTTATTTTCCTGTTGGTTCTTTGCAATGTTAATCAAATATATTATTAATTCTTCATGGGTCATTACTTTTTACTTTTAAAGCAGAGTATTTATAGTCACAAACACACACACACACAAAAGATTCAGATAATCGATTTAGCATCGAAATCGAAGCCCTCTGAATCGTAATCGAATTCGAATTCGTGAGGTGCCTAGAGATTCCCACCCTAAAAACAATTGTAGCCACATCACTAATTTCTGCTATAGGCTTAACCTCACTTCATTCCTTCACTCATCTTTCCTCTTTCTAAAGCCCCACTCTCCAAAAACATGACAACAAACCCCATATACATTGATTGACAGATACAATTTCTGATTTTGAAAAAAACAAAACAAAACAAAGGAAACACGTAGATTTGTTGATAGAACTTGGCGGACATCTCGGAATGGATGAAGGAACATCACCTGCAGCTCAACCTGGCAAATACTGAGCTTCTCATCCTCTCTGCCTACCCCTGCCTCTACAGCACAACTTCATTATCTAACTAGATTCTTCCTCAATCACCCCTCAAATGATTCAGAATGCTGCAGCTCATCTTGTCTTCAACGAGCCCAAATGGGCCCACATCACTCCTCTGTTCATCTCTCTGCACTGGCTACCACTCGCTGCTCGCATCAAGTTCAAGGTGTTGACACTTGCTTACAGACTGACCATGCTAGTGGAATGATCTGCCCACCCTCATCAGGAATGCAGAATCCCTGACAGTATTCAAAAGACAACTGAACACTCATCTCTTCCGTGAGCACTTAACATAAAAAATAAATAAATAATAATAAAAAAAATAAATCAATAAAAAAAAATGGTTTCCTTTTCCTTTAAATCCTCGCTTGTCAGGCTTATGCTACTCCAAGCAATGTCTGAACTTTGTATTTTGAGCACTTCAGATATTATTGGTTGTTTTTGCCTCTTCACAATGACTCGCTTGGTTTAGTCCTTAATTGTATCTTTTGTTAAAAGTGTCTGCAGTGCTAAATGACTAAATGTAAATGTAAACCTAGGGGTGTCACAGAGACAAATGTGATACCTCTAGATTACTATTTTTGTGATCTGTCAGGTAATAGTGTTGATATTTCATGCGTAATTATTTTATTTATATGCAGATAGATGATGGATGGATGGATGGATAAAGATAAAGCTTACCACACCTTTAGGTCTGGATGTAGTACCGACATGTACTCTGAATTAGGGTTAGACTTTTGTTGCCTTCAAGTGTACTGGGCTCATTCCTCTGAGTCAGGCATTCGTCATTACAACGTCACATGTTTGAGTCGGAATAGCTGAGAAGAATCATAAACAGAACAGAAACAGAACATAAGATGGGTTTGAATACCTGGATCCTGTGCAAATAAATAAATAGATCTGGATTCATGAAACTATGAAAATCATTTTTTTTCTGAATGTTATCTAATAAAAATAATTTATTTTTCATAAAGCAAACAATAAAAGTTGAATGGTAGAAATTCATTTTGAATATTTTTCTAAATGCATGTTATAGATCTTATTGTGACAAATGCATATGTGCATCATTTTTGTTTTATTTCATGAAAATGTCATAACTGGACCTTCCAGTGATGAAAAAAGTTAAAAGAACATGCCAAACTTTTGGGACTTTAGATTATTCACCGTATCCCCCAGAGTTAGATAAGTCCATACAATTTTCATCTCAGTGCTGCGTTACGTAACTCTGTCTGACGCACCCACCACTAGCCTAGTTTATCACAAAGAGACTAGAGGTAAACAGCTCCAGATAGCCAACACATTCTCATCCTTTATCGTCATATAGAACGCCATATGACAAAACGGCGCTATACTACGAACATGGCATCCGTTATCGTTAATATAACACGCGCTGTGATGGGTAGGTTTAGGTGTGGGTAGGGTAGGCTCATATTACGCTAAAGGATTTATTGGATTTATTACGCCTTGGGTTCACAAGTCATATTAACGATAAAGGGTGCCATGTGCGTAGTATAGCGCCGTTTTTGCATATAGCGTTCTATATGACGATAAAGGATGAGAACAGGCTCAGATAGCATACCACCCAAGTAGCAGTGCTTCACCTGACAATATAATTCCCAGTATACTGTTAGAAGATGACTGTGTTTCACGTGACCTTGTTATTTAAACACTGACTATATAGATCAAATGTAAATATGAAAATGCTCTTTCATATTTTTTGTCACTTATTGGGAGCAGTAAGCTAGCTGGAACCGTTTACCTCCAGTCTTTGTGCTAAGCTTGGCTAGCGGTGGGTGCGTCATACAGTTACCGCATGCACGGAGATGATAGCGGTATGGACTTTTCTAACTCTGGGGATATGGTGAATGAGCTAAAGTCCCAAAAATTTGGTGTGTTCCAACACGGCAGGCAAAAACATTGATTTGTCATGCAGTTTTGAGATTTTGGGCCTGTTTTGCCTATGTGTTATCTCAAGCTGTTATAAAGAAAACGTTGCAAATATACATTAAAAGGTAACACTTTAGAATAGGGTTCCTTCGTTAATGAATAACTACACAAGATGTCCCATAATGTGTTATACATGACTTATGTGCATTGACCTTTTTAATTGTACATTTATCTATCTCTGTTCTGTCTCTACTGTTGCAAACCATAATTTCCCCATTGTAGGACAAATAAAGGTTTTCTTATCTTATCTTATCTTATCTTACATTTTTTTAATACTTCCCAGAGAAAGAAGTTTATTAACAATCTAGTACTATTAACTAAAAAAAAACTCTGCTTATGAATTAGTAATAGTGTGCAGATGAAAGTGTTACTAGATACTTCTGTGGGAATTACTAATTATTTGGATTCGTATTATAAAGTGAAGATCACTGGAACTAACTAGTAATGACTCAAGTGTTACTACATGATCTAGTCATGATTTGTGCAACCAATTGAGATTTTTGGTGAACTTTAGTATACTTTTAGAAAAGTCATTACTAGTTAGTGCCCATGGTCTTCACTTTATAATACGGATCCAAATAATTAGTAATTCCCACAGAAGTATGTAGTAACACTTTCATCTGTGCACTATTACTTACTAATTCGTTAATACGAATTTCTTTTAGTCAATAGTAGCCTAGTTACTAGATTGTTGATAAACTTTTTCAGTAGTTCTCTTGGAAGTGTTAAAAAAATAGTAGTTACTTAATAGTGAACTACCACTTTCACCTGTGTGCTATTACTTACTAGTTCGTTAATCAGAGTTTCTTGTTAGTTAATAATAGTTACTGGATTGTTAATATTGTGTTACTCATTACTCATCGAAGGAACCGTATTCTAAAGTGTTACTTATTAAAATGTTTTATTACATTTAGTTTACTTGCGGCAGTAAATTTCTCCCGAATGTAGCCTACCAAGAAGTTGTCAATAGCATTCCATCACGTCATCTTCCATCCCCGTCTGTTTACTGAAGTTTCAAGTCTGTCATGACCGGTGTCGTCTCGTCTGTCGTTGTTGGAAAGCTCTAAAATATCATGTGTAACCCAAATATGTGCATTTCCTTTCTATCAGAAAACAATCGTGAATGTCCAAAGGGTGATTTAAAATTTAGATTTAATAACGAAATCTCATTGGCTACTGCTGGTTTCTGCTAACGTGATTCGCTGAGACGCATCACGTGGTTTATTCTGCCAATGTTAATTCATTGATTTACTGATTTACTGCAGTTATAGGCCTTACATGCCTGCCATCTCATTAAATAATTAGTTTTCATGAGCTTAAAATATTATATATTATTATTATTACTAAGGGCCTGAGCATTTATTCTGTTTTTGACTATTTTTTTTCTCAATAGAAATGTATTAAATTCCCTACTTAAATCTTGAAATCCCCTTTTCTCAAAATGATTTTTTTTTTTTTGTCATTCTCCAGGACAAACATATCAGCCTATGTAGCACCTATGTACACCAAACTTTCCAGTTATACACTTAGCAGTATTCTGAAGATATGTTCAGAGGGATTCGTTAATAAATCATTCCTCGTCTGACCTGTGACATTTTAATCAAAAAACTATGGCGAAAATCAATTTATTAAGGGTATGGACAGTTCCTTGGTAATGAAAGCATATATCCTGAAATCCCTCTGAACTTTTTTTTTTAATTTTTTATCTTGTGTGTAAACAAAATGAAAAATATATATATATTTATATATTTTGCACCTGGCTTTATCATATGTTCAGATCTATCTACCAAAAATATATGCAAAAATGTGCAAATTTAATGAGCTAATGCTTAATTTGCATAATTAAACACAATTTTTTTTAAACAATACATTTATATATTATTTACCTGTAGTGTCTTGCCATAAAGTCAGCATGGAATCGAAGTATAGGCTTTCCTTGCATATTGTAATGTATAACCGAGTGAAACAACTTCTCAAATAAGAACAAAAATAAATAAATAAATAAATAAAATAGATGGACTTAATTTTGTCCATGCACTGATAAATCAACTATAATAAATACTGCAAAATTTCATAAAAAAAGGAGGAATGGTCTATTTTCTTCAATAACGTACTACAGATGTAATTTAAGTTGTGAATGCTCACCTCATTTCACCTCAGCATGGTGGCCAACTCTGAGGAAAAAAGGGGAGTCTTTTGGGGATTATGGATGTTATCCACAAAATGCCCCCCTTAGGTTCCTGACAGACATTGAACACCTTTTCTGATGAGGAGATGTGGTGGCTTTTGTGATGGCAGTGCAGCTGTCTCTGTCTGGACTCTTATCATTCTTCTAAATCGCATCTTTTTGAAACAGAACCTCTCACCACTGACATTGTTTTTTAGGCCCTCCTCAAACGGGCGCTGGTAGGTCACATGATAATGATGTCCAAATTACATTCATTCTAAAAAATACAAATAAAAGTCACAATTTCAAGAAGAAAATAAATAAAAAACTGTTTCACTAGTTCAGACTTATACTTAGAGTGGATAAGATTAAATGTGTATTCAGGCATGCTGTCCGGGGGGAGGGGCTCGGAATTTGGCCCGAACCCAGAGTACTCCCCCAAAAGGCTAAAGAGCATTGGACAGCCGCCGGACTAAAAGTTCTCACTGCATCCCTTGTTGGACCAAAAGCTTGCTGGACAGACAGAGGAAACGGGAAAAGAGAAAATGACTACTCAACTGGGAGATTTTCTCACACTGCGTCACTGGACGAAAGAGAAAACATTAGTGCTCTACGAAGAAAATTCTCACTGTGTCCGCTGAGGGACCAAAGCTAACTAGACAAAAAGAGGAAAACGGAAAAGAGAAAAATTGATGCTCACCCAGGGGATTTTCTCACACTGCGTCGCTGGACAAAAGAGAATCTTTTTTTTTTTTTTTTTTTTCTGATATGGGTTTGGTGTGCTTTTAAATGTGGAAACGGTTGGTCCTGATATAGCTTTGGAAAGCATCTAAGGACCACCTCAAGAGAGCTTGGATCTGCTGTTGGGAGAAGTGACTTGAAAAATTATTTGGTTGAATGCCTGCTGGGGAAATGGATTTGCTACCCTGATTTACTAACCAATTCGTATTCGATTCGTACGAGTGATTAAAAAGTGGCTAATTCGTACTGAATTTCGTACGACCTCACTCGTACAAATTCAGTACATATTTGTCTAGAACCCACGTGACGGTTAAGTTTAGGTGCGGGGTTAAGGGGGTAGGTCATTTGTACGAATTCATACGAATTGGCCAATTCGTAAAATATGTACGATTTTAGCAAAATCGTACTAATTTGTACGAGCTGAGGTCGTATGAATTGTTACGAATTAGCCACCTCGTAAAATTCGTACGAATTCCCTTGAGATCGGGTTGGGATTTGAGGTGTTTCTGAAACCACAAGCGTATCATCGGGTTTATCTGAAATAGTCAATGAACAGGGGTTCCAGAGGAGATTTAACTAGGCAACTTCTCCATTGCAGATATGCCAGAATTGACAAGTGCTGTATCATTAAAATATTGACAAATAGAAAATTGACAAATACTGTATTGGCGACGAGAGGTTCAAAATATAGATGAAATGACCTTTTTTGGTTTGGTCGGTCTTACTTCTGAGATGGTGGGTTGGATTTTGTGTTAAACTTTGAGGTTATAGCGTTCAAGCAATTACTAAAAATATGAGGTGAACATGTGTCAAGTATGCGGTCTGTATTGAGGGTGGTAGCTTGTGCAGAGGGGTGACAAATACATCTGGTGAGAAATGTCTAGCGTTATAGGTTGTTGGGCGTCAGAGCAGGGGGCGGGGATTTTGTATCCCTTTGATCAGCAAGGAGTTTGTGAATCATTTATCTCAGGGGAGGCATCAGTTTATGGAAAATGGCATGCTCAATAGAGCCTTCAATGGATCCTCACTATAAACCCTTAACACTATTAAGGAAGGAAATAAATGAGAGGTGATTGAAAGGAGAGAAAAATCTGGAATGGCATGCTATAAGAGACGTGGATTGTTTGAAACTTCTCCAAGCGTCAAGTAGGACTGGAGGGTCTTAGGAGAAACTGTCTGCAGAGACAGTGTCTAGCGCTGTTAATGTGTCAAGAGGGGTTACGGGAATATCAGATCTGAATAATGAGGTATGGAGTTTGGAATTGTCTGCCTCTGGAGCCAGCATCTGAATTTCTCAAAGGATCTGTGCACGGATGCTTTGCATACTGGTGGTGGTGGTGACGGGATTGGATGGGATGTGCATCAGTTGGCTGGTGACAGAGACATTGAGACTTTGGTTGAATGAGAGAGCTAGGAAGGGTGTAAGCTGGGGCTGCAAATGTTGGCTGTGGTCTCACGCTTGGATTACCTGCTGTTGCTTAAAATGAAAATGAACCTGCACGATAGAAAGGAAAGGAAGGGTGGTAGAATGAAGAGTGGGCTTATGGTGAAGCGGAGGTGGGCTCGCCTTGTCTCAGCTACTGGAGCTGCAGGCTATGGATGTGGGCGGGGTTGAAACCTGTTGGATAAAACTGATGAAAGGGTTTGGCCCTGCTATGTTAGCAGCAGTAGCCTCGCTCCAGTGTCTGTGACAGGAGCTGCAGACCACTCAAAAAGGGAAAGGGTTATGAGCAGTGTGAGAATCAAACTGAGAGGCTGTGGAGAAGCTGCTGGGCCTTGCTGTGTACGGCTTAGCGAACAGCGGGAGTCATGGTGGAGGGCTGGGCCTCGACTATAGGTGGGAGTAGACCGGTAATGGCGGAAACCAGGCTTGCTGAAGGCCTACGCCTCGATGGACGAATCAAGCCGGATCTTGTGCAGGAGGACGACGGTGGTGACTGGACAGGCGACTTTTGGGCCCTGCGGGCTCTGCTGTGCCTGGGAGTCATCTTGGGAGTTGGTGTTGACTTTGGAGAGTGGTTGGCTGACTGCGGGGTAACGTACAGTTCGCATAGCTTTGCTTTATTAAATTTTTGCAAAGTCTGTACATCTGAATTCCACAGCGCTTGTCTCAATTGCAGCTACAGTCCATTTCCCGATAGGTGGGATCGTCGGGATGGGAGGCCGGAGAGGATGATGGAAGTCTTACCGGGACGGCGAAGGCTGGCCTCGACATCTTGGTGAGCACAGGGCTGATTCGCAGTAGCGGTCCTGAGGCACGGGCGAACCGGGCAGTCGCCTGGGGTGGCATTTCTTCATGTCACATAGGGGGGCGGCACGAGCAGTTAAACCTCTGTGCCGCAAAGTTTTTCTATTTTTTTATCATTTCGATTCAATTCTTGGCAATGGCACCCTGCTTGCTGAGAAGGTGCCGTGTGCAGAAATGATGTCAAGGGGATCTCCTGATTACTTCACGTATCACGTCTTTTGCGCGCTCTTGAGGTCATTATTTCAAATCCTCTATATTTCAAATAGGCCACGGGAAGTGCGTCATTATGCGCTCACGGGAAGCGCGCTCATAAACTTTTCAGTATGGGAGTGCACGTGCACCCAAACACTTGGGTGTTTTTTCTCTTCTCCATAAATAAATCTTTTAGCAGAACTACAGCAAGCGTTTTTCTGTGGTGGAAATACATTAGCTACTAAAACGTCTTTGTCGTTGTGGAGAGCGCAGTGTAATGAGTGCATGGTTCTATAGCAACGACAGCCATGGGAAAATCGGTACGAATTTTACTATTAATAATAAAAGATAAGCTACTGTGCATTATAAATGTCAGGAATGTATCTTTATTGACTCATTCTTTTTATAGAGATGATTTAAATGCTGAAATATGAGGTTTATCTTTTTATAAAACCTTTTTTTGTGTTAACCTTTTTTTAAGTTTAGTAGGTAAGATAAAAGACACTCCTTTAAAACAAATCTTTAATGTTATTAACTTGGTGAATTGATTTCACTGTGTATTAGGCTTTTTGAACAATATTCTGTGTATGTGATCATTTTGGTCACTATATTATCTAATAATTTTCATAATGATCAACTAAAATCAACTTTAATTATGTGTTTTTACAGTAGTTCGAAGGGGTCTCGCCCTGGGTGTAATTCAAAGTAGAACCGCCACTGGCTGATCGGGCCGGAGTGTGGCCGTGTGTAGAAGCCCAGGGTTAAGGTGCGACGTCCAGGATAGGAGGAATAGTCGATGGGCCGGCGGAATGCAAAGGCACATCCCTGGCGATACAAACTTCTTCGTCGGATGAAGAGCTTGGTCATTGAGACATAGCAGAGTGGTAAACCAAGAAGCTGTTAACTTTGTGTGTGGCACAATCCTGGTGAATTGTTTAGTGAACTTGTCACAATGTAAGACTGACATTGCAAAGAGGCTGTTGTTGAAGAATGGGGCAGCGGCAACTAAAATGGCTTTTGGTTAAAAAAACATTGACTAATATTATAAATTATCTTTATAGACAAGAAATGACAACAAATTTGATTTGTTGTTTTTAAATGTTTTACAAAACCTGGCTTTTTGTTTAATTTTGCCTCTCTAGTTTCCACTCTACTGTATACAGTGTACACTGTACAGTAAATATTATTAATTTTGACTCTCAAGAGCACATTGCATGCATACATCAGGATTCATAACACACTTTCCCCTTCCCTTCCCAAAATTCCAGCAGAATTGCAGTCATCCCCAAACTTCAACAAACACACACATTCACCATCAACTCAGGTGAATGATGACAACACGGCATCTCTCTCCCTCTTTCCCCACTCATCCCCTTCTGACATTTCTCCGCTCTCCCCGACACCCCCTTTTCTCAGGAGCTGAGTGTGTTTGACCTTAAACCGTTCCTCTGCCTTTAGACTGTCAGCTCCAGTCTGTGTTTTCAGGGCCTGAGAGATCCCCGCCTGCAATATGTCTACCGACAACCCATAAGAAACGACTTGCTCTGTGTTTATCCATTAATAATTGAGCAGTTCTGAAGATGGGAGGGGGGCAGTTTGTCACAAGGGGAATTTATACCTTTCACTAAGGTTTGGGCTAAACGGCACTTTCTTCCAAGCTGAGAGACAGAGAGAGAGGGAGAGAAAGGAGAGCTTAGTGTGTTGTTGTTATCCATAGCTTAAGGGTGTGTTTATGTATGAGTCTTGGGAGAATGAAATGCCATAACCTTGTGTCTCCTCTTCGTAGTTCTGAACAGACTGTGTATGTTTGTTTATTTATATGTATGTACATATCAGGGTGAAAAAAAGTTTAGAAATAAATATTAAAATTGCAATCCACTGATTGTGTTCATTTATATGGGCCTGTTTTTACACCTGGCCACTTCGTGCATTTCTACTGATTGGATAGCTATCAGATTTGTTAAAACAGTTCCATTTACAGATGGCCACATACATGTGTCTACGTAAAATGTATTCATGTCAACGAAAGCAACATATGAGCTGCATTTTATTGATTATGAGCTAATTTCAAGATCAAAGACCACAATAGGAGAAAGAGTTTTATTTATTTATTTTTTACAATTTTAGGAAAAGTCAAATTTACAAATATGATTTCAAAAGCCAGATGCATTTACACTTGTCCAGATTCGTCTGGATTACCTCTTAGACCAAGTTATGAGTGACTGGATTAAAATTCATCTGAAAATCGTTTCAGAGGGCATTTACGCCTGGTATTTTCACAATTGGATAGCAATCAGATCAGAGAAAACGCATGAAGTGACCAGGTGTAACTATTGTCAAAGAGGTTAAGAGAAAGATATTAGCTATCCCAATCATTTTAATGCCAGTGCACATAATTGGACATCCTAATGTCATGTGAATAAATACTCTGGTCCCACAGAAAAATAGCATCATGACAATACTTATAATCTGATGACACCACATGAACCATCAAATGGTACAGCAATAAAACAAGGCAGGCACTCACTCACTCGTTTGTTTGTTACATTATATATTTTAATAATCCAATCTTGTCTTATGTAGGGTTGCAAAGATGTTGGAACCTATCCCAGCAATTAATTTAAATGTTAAAAATGTGCAATTAATTTTCCAACAGAATTGTGCAAGATTGTGTGCAAGATTGAAAGGCATAAAAATACATGTCAATAAGGAAATATGCTTTGTGTCTGCAGAATGTTCACAAAAAATCATACATGAACCCATGTTCAATTAGCAAAGTACTCATCATAGTATAGCAGATCCTATAGGGATCAATATCAATATTTTCATGCATCTTATTTCATCTTTGATGCTATAGTATTTAGCCATATATATTAGAAGTGAATTTATTCTGTATAAATAACCCCTGAGAAAAAAGAGGTGCTTAAGAGTGCATTTAAACAGGTAACGATCAGTCAAGCTCCTTTTATTCCCTTTGTTTGTGCTGTATTCACATCTGAGGATAGCCTTACCTCTCACTTTCTCCCTAATTAAGTAGCCTTTAAACATTTTCCCTGCTGAGAGCTCGCTGTCAGAACAAAGTAGACATTGTTTTTCCCTTTGAGGCTCTCAGTGAGCAGGAGCCTCCTAACGTTACTGCGGGCCGATAGGCGGCGGTCCTCAGAGGCCTATGATGGAGTAAGACGTGGAATCGGCCCTATCTCCTGTCTGGGAGGACGATTGTTTAATGGGAAAAAGATTGCTGTGTTCACTGCTGATTGCATTTGGACAGGGCAGCTGATGACGGTGGGAGGGAAAAGGACAATGATTAGTGGAAACTGGAGACGAGGAAATCCAACTTCCCATGGAGTTGAAGGGCAGCGGGTAATGACCCGGTATGGGCTTCCCCTCGGTTAGTTGAGACAACCTCTGTTTACACACAATGAGCTCTAATTGGAATGGTACTGGTTTTATTATCTGCTATTTCTTTAATATAAGACATGTCATGGGCTCTGAGGTTGAAATAGACACTCTCCCTTCCGTGTGTCAGGAATTTCACACCTGTTTTTACAGCAGTCAATAGATGCCTAGTAGCCTTAATAGACCTCAGATGTCTCAGTCGAATTGATGCTTTTCACAACTCAGGGCTTATGCAAAATGAAGATGCTTCGTTACAAAAACAGCGCAGTCATGAAGATGGATGTGGGCGGCGCAAAAAACAAACAAACAAAAAACTGCCCCTCGTTCAGATCCCAGAATCAGTCCAGCTATGCACATACCCCCACAAGCCTCATTCTCTCTGATATGGAAAAAAAGCACCATACCATGCTGATATATTTACATTCATATATCATTAACTGACTATCAAACCCCTAGAAACAGAAAGAATTCTCTGAAGGGTGACCGCTGTCTTTCTGCATGGCTCATTAGTGCATTGCCCTCACACAAATTTATCAACAATGTTCTAAAGCTAATACACTCTTAGATTTCCTCTCCTCATGATATAGGCAGAGAGGACCGGGGGTCAGATGTGCGTTTGAGTGCAGGCGATTGCCTCCGCACAGAAATGATTTATCAGGCATCACCGTTCCGCTCCGCTCTGTAGAGTTTCCTATTGATGTGACGAGTTGAAATGGTTTCTTCAAGAAAACGGCAACGTCAGTATAGCCACATGAGACGTGTCTGCGCGAGCACACGCACACACAGTTCTTGTCATCAGACGCCTGTGTGATTTTAATTTGAAGCAGACTCCTTGTTTGAGTAGAGAGAAGCAAGGATGAAAGATAGCGTTGTACCTTCCAAGTGCATCCCACTTCCGTGTTGTTGTTTTATAGCTTTTACGATCACCATTATGTAGGATGAACGAAACATAATGATTGTTTGCAATACTGTTTAAGTTGTCCAAAGTGGTTTTGAAGTGGTCATCTGTGTGTTAATTTTACAGATTAGCTGTTATTTGCAGGTGGCGGTTCTAGATTAGCAAAGGCATTTCGTCTTGCCTAAAACTTCTGCCTAAAAAATTTTACGGTGTCCGTGATACAGAGTAATTACTTAATTAATTAGTAGTAAACATTGTAATAACATGTAACAAAATGTAATTAACATGTAACTAAGTTATGGAATAGCCTGTACTTACAGATTGTAATTACACTCATGTAATAGGCAGCTACTGTTACACATGTGTAACAGGACGAGTCGGTTACATACGTGTTACCGACTTGGTACAATGTAACAAGTACTTAATACTGTATGTTACACGTGGTCATTTTGTACGTTCTAAAATAAAGTGTTTCAAGTACTTACTGTAAGTGCACTTCATGAGTATCTACATTCCTTATCCATGTGAATTAACACACTAGTTCACAGCTTAAATACATGCAGTAGCTTCTTAATTACATTCAATTTACATAATATTACACAGGTATATGCTACGTAAAATAAAGTGTATCAAGATAGTACTTAAGTGTACTACATGTGTATCTACAAACCTTGTCCATGTAGTTTAGTTTAAATTAGGCTTAACTCCCTCGTTCACAGCATAAATGCATGCGTTATAACTTCCTAATTACATTGCAATTACATAATATTACACAGGTATAAGCTACGTAAAATAAAGTGTATCAAGACTGTACTTAAGTGTACTTTATGCGTATCTACATGCCTTATACACATGAAATACACTTAAGTACAATCTTGATAGACTATTTTAGAAGGTACAAAATGACCATATGGAACTGCAGGCTTTTTTCACACCTTAGTAACATATTTAAATAGTTGTTGTTACATTGAGTAGTACAACATACTTTTTTTATATAATTACATTGTACCAAGTCGGTAACACATATGTAACTGACTCGACCTGTTACACATGTGTAACAGTAGCTGCCTATTACATGAATGTAATTACAATCTGTAAGTACAGGCTGTTCCATAACTTCGTTACATGTTAATTACATTTTGTTACATGTTATTACAAAGTTTACTACTAAGTAATTAATTAAGTAATTACTCTGTATCACGGACACTGTGAAATAAAGTGATACCCAACGGACCCAACGTTCTCTTTTTCTAAGGCAGAATTAGACATGCAAAGTAGTAATGCATTGGAAGCCTATTAAGATTGATTCTCTTTCCTTGTTAGTGTAAATCATTGTCAGTGTAGAGTGAGAGATTCTTACTATATGATATGGGGGATGGCAATCATTTAATATAGCTCAGATTCTTCTTTTAACACATACAGATTGCAGAGCCAGCCAGTGTTAGCTGCACATATCAAAAAGTGAGAACATGAGCTTGTGAATGAGATATTAGCAGTATGCCACAATAACGCTATCTGCACAGCGGCAAATTGCACTGTTGTGACCATTGGCTCAATAAGATGAGTATTTATAGTAGACTTAAAATGGAAAGAAATATACTTGTGCTGATGGGCTAATGGAATGTAGACCTCCATTAGAGATAATTTAAAGCAGACTGAAAGCTTTGTTGTGAAAAAAGTGGATTGATGTCAGCAATTATGTAGCTGCGGTATGAAGTTACAGTATCAATATGCTGTATTCCTTCAATTGGACCTGTGGCCTAGCAAAAAACAGTGTACTCCAGGTAGCCTACATTCAGCTTTGGTGCTTATGCGGGATACACAAGTTCAAAATTGAATTGTCCTGAAAATTGTTGGAAAAAATTATAAAACATTACATTAGAAAAAGAAAAGAAATAATATTCATAACCATTCTAATATTTCCCAAATAATTATTTCTATACATTTTTTTTTCAAATTATGACTGTCCCATGGGAGTTATTTCAATCAAATTCAGTAATTTTGTCTTTATTAAAACTGAATCAAATAATCAAAAGTCAGGCTAAATTAACTCGAGGCCAGCTATTTTTATAAACGGACATTTCACCAACTCCCTGCAAACCTGTCAGTTTTCAAAAAAGTGTTTGTTTACTCTGAAACCCGTGTATATATGCCTTCAGGAGCATGCCAAACCTGTAGGTGGCAGTGTAACAAGAAGCTCAAGCCCACATTAGCCAAATCTGGGAATCCCGAAAATAGCAACAACAGCTCTCTCAACATAACAGATCGGCTGTATTTGCAAATTGAACAGACAAACTGGTTTGCACCAACAAAAATGTGACGTGCTGCACTCCGAGTGCATCCATGAACTCACCGCAGCCACATGAAAATGTATACATAGGTTGCACTTTTGACGCAGGTACAAGTTATGTCGCATACTGTGATGTCGGCTGGCTGCTTTTTTAATTTGCAAAACTGCAGTTTTGCAAGTCTTCTAAAATATCCACTGCATCGGTCCGGAGTTTTTAAAAAAAGAATCGTTTTCAGAGGCGAATTCTCTGGTTTGTGTGTAAACGTAGGGGACAGACGGAAGGCGAGTGGCTCCATCTTTTCAAAATAACCATGTACGGTGTAGACAGGGCTCTTACTTTCCTTCAAAAGGAGTGGGCACACCTATTCGAGACTGCAGTTATGAATCATGTACACATGAGACTGAAAGAAAAATCGAAGGTAAATATTCCTTGTGAACAGAATGTTTTGTGTCATCTACAGTCAAGCTGTAATTTTGTGTAGGGCTGAAACTAAGGATTATTTTGCTATTTGTCTTTTTAATCGATTATTCAGATGAAACAAATCTGTGTTGTGGTCTGCGATCTGACTTCTACTCCTTCTTGTTCAGTTCTCGCACATGCGTCGTGGGAAATCTCTCTGAACTCTCGTCTCAGGCCTACAAGGAAGAAAATGCAATAGTCAAATAAAGTCGTTGTTTTTGTTGTGTGTTTTTTCGCACAAAAACTATTTTCGTCGCTCTATAAACTTATACATCTAAGCCACTGTAGTCACATGGAATATTTAAACATTTTCTTCAATTACTTTTCTGGGCCGTCAAGTTTCAATCCCTTGTGCCTATGTGGTAGTGACCCAGCTCTCAAATTTAATCAAAAATATCTTCATTTATGTTCCGAAGATGAACGAAGGACTTACGGGGTTGGTACAGCATGGGGGTGAGTAGTTAACGACTTAATTTTCTTTTTTGGGTGAACTAACCCTTTAAACTGGATACTTCACCGTGCGTATTCCTGTGGTCATTTGTGACAACGCACACCAGCGGTGCCTGAATACCGACTCCAGCTTTTTAAAATCATGCCTGCACCATAGCTACACTCAAATAGTTTTTCATTAAAATACAACGATTTTGCAACGATTTTGCAACGAACAAATGTATTTAGGTCTAAGTACTGACTTCTCATAATGCTGCTTATCACAAGACTTTCGGGCAAAAAAGTGCGCTTAGCGTCTTTGTTGCTGCATGCAGGTAAGCTCATTGCAATTACAGAGATTTTTATTTATTTTTATATTTTATTTTTTTATGGTATCTGCAAACCGTGATTGACTGTCGAAAAGATGAAACCAGACAAGTTTCAAAATCAATAATGAATCAATTTAATAATACATGTATTTAACACTAAGATGTGACTGATAATCTGTTAATTTTGGATTTTTTGTATTTTTTTGTTTGGCTTAGAAGTTCTGAACGGCTGTTAACTTAAAGAATGTAGTAGCCAAATTGGCCTTGAAGTAAAAGTTGATTTCAAACCCTATTGTGAACTGAATTAAAAATACACATATTAAATAAAACATTTCACATAATTTCACATACAAATTTGTAATGTATAATACACCAACCAATTGTTATGTGGCACAAGCTCAAATTTCATTGGATGGTGTGAAATGGAGTGGCTATTCCTGGTCACATTCATAAATTCAGTCTGTCCAGAAAAATAATCAGTTCTCTGTTGATGCATGCTTATGCACTATTGGACATTATTTGTGGACACATTGCGTGAGGTTGAGTTTTTTTTTTTTTTCTGAAAAGTTCTTACACCCAAAAGTGCCCACATAGTTAAAGAAACAACCAAACATGCTTGTACTGTAGCATTTTTGGGGACAATGTTACCAGTGGATTTGGATACACCAGGTTTTGAACATGGGGACAATTTTAAGCAGTTCCACATTAACAATTGTTTTCTGCTTGGTATTTTGTACAATCTACTGTAGCTGCCTAATATAATGTCAGCAACAATATGTAGTAAGTATGTTATATCAGAGTCCTGATGTACTGTATTAAAAGCTGTACCAACAGTACTGTTGGCTCTGAGAGTGCCTCATGTTCTTGCCCAGGTGAAAGAAACTTTGAAGACAAACTCTGATCTTTCTCCTACTTCTCCAGGTGCTTTGTTCTGGTTAAGCTGGCGAAGCAAACACAAAACCCATCTCTGCACACTTTTAAAATAATCATCACAAGGAATGCGAGAGACAAAGAGAAGAGACGAAGATACAGAGAGAGAGAGAGGGTAAAGGCTCAGAGAACAAGGTGAGAATGTGTAAATTTTTCATCCCGGCATCAGGATCAGTATGGCAGAGGATTGTAGTGCTGGATTAACGGTTCTAAGCCCTAACAAGGGCTGCTGAGAACGTGGCCACGGAGCAGAGATACTGCAGGAGACACATGGATCAAAAGCAGCTGGTTTCCATGACATTCAGAATCTTTGCAGATAATTATGCTGGCCAGGGATCTCCCTCTTCTAAAAGTCAGTATCAAACCAAGTTCAGAACAATGCACACAGCTGCTCACTTCACAAATCTCATGTATCCCTCCATGTAAAAATATAGAATAGACTTTGAAATACAAGCCTGCAAGTATGTAAAAATGACAATCTACTGGTCACTTTTAATGCCCATGATATAAATTCAAATCAATATTTTTCAATAAGGCAGTTGCCTTATTGTAAAGTTGACGTGACATAATTTACCCTATTTTAATTTACCATTATTTTCTAAATGCGGCATTCCCGGTCCAATATTGATCAATTAATAGGTGGATGAAAAGAAACCAGCTCTTAATTACATGAATGTTCCTCTGAAAAAAAATAAATAAATAAATAAACTTGGCTATTGCACAATATTAATTGAGAGCAAAATAGTTAAATAGCTATTTGCTTTACTAAATTTGCATTCAGTCTGACCATCAATTCTGAAATGAAATGTTATATTTCAGGATCCAGATGGATACAATCTACATCTTGTTCATCTTTGAATATCCTTTTACATTCAGAAATGTATCAGATTATGGTTTTCTAACATAAATTCTCTTAACTTTACATATATAGACAGATTTGAGTCAACAAAAATCTGTACCACCCCAAGTAAAGCTTTAACAACACACCAGTAGCTTCTATAACTCCCTCTAATTTGAAGATTAGTTAATCAGGTGCTAAGTCTGTTGCAATGCTCTCTCTCCTGCATTTACATGCTTGTCTGGCATGCATGCAGCTGCTTGCTGTTGATGTTAATGTTCTTCAGTGGGCGGATTCGGCTTGAGTGGCAGAAACACTTGAAAATGCTATTACGCCTCTCAGTGGGCTCGCTTGCACTGGTGGCACGGCACGTTCCGTCAACACGGCTGCTGGATTCATATGAGAGCCCGCTCAGGAGACAGATTGCTTGTCACTACATGGCTTTGCATCTCCACTGATGATGATAATCACAACGATTCCTCCAAGTGGCCATAAACACGGCGAGTAAGACAGAAAGAGAAAGAGAGCGAGATGGGAATCTCTCAAGAAGAGTATTGTCACATTCTGCAATCAAAACAGAGATTTGGTCTTGAGAGAGTTAAAGATGAATGTTCCCATGTATGGGTTTTCAGCTCTGAGGTGGCTTGTTTTGGGCTTATTTTCTCAACAGACTTTAGATTTGGGCATTGAGAGAGATAGATCCTCGTGATGGAATCTTTTTCCCAACAAGGTGAAATTAGAGGCCTTTGTGATGGGTTTGCAATCAGAAATAAGGGGTCTGAGTTGTCATTTTGGGAAAAAGTATTGAGTTGACATATTGGGAAAAGTATTTCTTTTTGGATTCTGTAATTAGTTCCATCTATGTTTGATGACATCATGACTCTATCCTCCATTCAAGATACACATCAGTCTGCACATTTCCTTGGGATTCAAACATATGACTTTGGGATTACTAGTGTCATGTTCAACTAGCTGTGCAACAGTAACATAAGAAAAGAGTAAGAAATATTAATCACAAAATATCAATACAGTATTTTAGACCAGTGGTTTCCAAATTGGGGGGCCCAGAGTTTTAAAAAAGGGGAGACTAAGGGAAAGTGTACAGTCAGCAGATTGTTATGGTAATGAAATCTGCTCACGGTGATTCAAGACCCCACTACGAAATTATCTTGCCTATTATTTGGCGACTTGTCACATAGGTTATTAAGTTTAGAGAATTAATTTAGAACTTTTTTTCTGTTCTTTTGTTGTGAAGCACTTTGGTCAGTCTGCGACTGTGTTAAATGTGCAATATAAATAAAGTAAACTTGAAACTTGGAACTTGGCTTACAAATCGAATCAATATAGGATTTTTTTTATGAACCAATGTAAGTGTGATGTACTGTACGTTAAGTCTAAAGGCCCATTCTTATCAAGGACAATAACTTTAACCAAAACTTATATATATATTATATATATATATATATATATGTATATATCTATTATATATATATATATATATATATATATATATATATATATATATATATATATATATATATATATATATATATATATATATATATATATATATATATATATATATATATATATATATATATATATTATCCCGTGGAAATCCACCAGTACCACTGGAATTAAAAACATTACAACACTGGTTATGTATTTGCTCAATTTATTTTGGATAATTTTTTACCCAAAAAAGCTATGGACTGCAGTTTTAAATGTAAATAGGCATAAAAGCATAATAGGACCTCTTTAAGAGCCCTGAAACATTGTGCCAATGCTCAGATACCCTGCAAAGTACAGTTTTGTGAGTCCTTACAAAGTCTGATGTGAGATTTTAATAGTTGGTTTGCATATGTGTGTGTGTTTTACTTCATTCCTTAGATTCTCTTATTTAATTAATAATACTCACTTCTACTGTAAATTCAACACCAACAGATTCACACCAAATCAGGTGTGTTAAGCCTTCTGTGAGTGTTTCATGCATGAGGTGCATTGTGCTTTCTTTACTCAAGCACATCAATTATTTTTAGGCAAAATGTGCTGATGAATTATTTTTAAACTCTGTATTTTTAAAGTGAAATTTGTCTTGTGATTTCACAATGTACTGTATGTGTCAGTTATCTTAAATGGGTTTTATTATGCATTTTTACAAAGAATTGATCTCGTTTTTGGGGTGGACTAGAATATGTTTTAATGCACGATTGTTTAAAAATGCATTATTTTTCACAAATTTTACATTATTTACTGCTCCTCTACCCAATCTGATTTAACACGTCATTTTCAATGAAGTCTCTCCTTCCTAAATGCAAAATATGCTGTGATTGGTTAGCTGGCTAAGTGTATTGTAATTGGCAGTGCCTACCAGGTGTTCGAAAAATTTCACATTCCTTCAAAACTGCGAACTCTACTCAAATGTACATCTTCAATTTCAAACCATTTCCAGCCAGATTTCGTACACAGACTTTACGTGCACGGATTTCACAAGACGTTTTCAGTAGTATGTTGTTTTTTTTTTTTTTTTCGGTAATTTGCTTATGGATACGATGTTACCCACCATTTAATCACATTTGTCAGGGAAACTATGGTTATGCAAACAGTAATCGATCACAAAATCATGGATACTTTTCCACGGGGCAGTGAACAGTCTTTAATACTATAATGTTAGTTAGCAGGTTATAAGTTGGGATGACTTCATAAGATCCGGAAAAAGGATTGTAGTCCAAATGAGCTGTTCATTCTGTTTCTTGAAAAGTGTATTATTTTAAATAAAATATCTATCTTTGGAGTGGACTTTGAGCTTTGTAACCTTGCAGATCTTTGTTTATGCTTAAACAGCAACATTACAGACTAACTAAAGTAAAAAAAAGTGGAAAAGCATTAAATTGAAAAAGTGGAAGCGTTAAATTGAAACGGAATTAACTAAAAATGAACTAAAACTTAAAATAATATTATGGCTTATACTGCTACTACTAAAACTAATATGATAATGACAACACATATTTAGATACATATCGTCGCTGTCCGATGAAAACCGCGTATGTCCATTTTGCCAATTTTGAGATTTTTTGACGGATAGAATGTCCAGGTTCATTTCCGTATACAGCATGCTTCACATTATCTAAATGACCGATGAAAAGTTGTGAAATCATGTCATCTGATTTCCACGTATTTCCATTTGCTGTCAAAGCTGTCAATCACGCAGCGTATCTCCCATAGACAGTATGGTATCTCCCCGCCCTGTGGAGGCATCTCGCCGGTCTCGTGAAGTTTCTCGCCGGTCTCAGTCTCTGAGACTCCTACACCTGGTATTAAAATGCGATCTGTATCCAGATAAGTTATCCAGATAATATGAGATAAATACGTTGTGATTGGATAGTGATCGGATCTGCCTGACCATCTAGAGGTAGTCTGGCTCGCATTGTGTTTCGGATCTTTACAAGGTAAACGCAATCTGGTTGTTGAAACCACGCATGTAACATTATATTTGACTCCTCCCAAAAATGCTAAAAAATAAACGAGTGAGAACGTGTTATATAGGCTATATGACGTTATAGTCAGATATGATGGCGCTACTGCAACACGCATCACCGCAGATGATCGTATATTCATCAGGCCAATGTGCAAACATCGCAAATAAAAGTGAAAGTAAGTCACAGACGCTTAATCATCTTCACAATCATCTTCAAGTAAAGAAACGAAATGATCTTACCTTGTTGCCACTCTCTTATTAATGTATGTCTTCGATTTTGAAATTAGCTGATGATCAATAAAATGCAGCTCATCTGTAATAATCTGTTGTGCCAAGCATGACAACGTACGTTTCAAAATTTGCTTTTGAAATTACGTGTTTTTTCCACTTCCTGAAAAGTAACCGTTTTGGACTATACGTGAGTTCATTTCGGGCAGCGACAATGTATATATATATATATATATATATATATATATATATATATATATATATATTAGGCTGGACTTATGTGAAAAAATTAATCTAATTAATTAGAGGCTTTGTAATTAATTAATCGAAATTAATCGCATTTTAATCGCATAAATATTTGGACTAAGAACAGTGAGAAGATTTTTTTTTCAAATGGATTTTTAGTAGGCCTATACTATTGAATAATGACTGAATACATAAGCTTAAGCAACAAAATATTGTTTATTTTTGTTCAACCAAGTCCAACAGACCAGTGCAATTGTATGTTTTGCATTGAGGTGAAACTTGAGGGTCGATGTGATATGCGAATTCCTTGTTGCATAGCTTGCACACAACCCTGCTCTTAATGACGCTTCCATACAGCGCTTGACATTAACTTTTTTGCTCACTAGCCAATGTGGCTGGTTTTACAAAATTACTAGCCACACAGCACTTTTACTAGCCACATTTTAAATGGGGCTTTAAACGTACTAAAATTTAATAATTTTATCATTAGCTCTGGTTGTAAAGCTCATTTTTTGAAAACATGTTGTCTATTCTTAGATTCTATAGATTCTTATTGTATATAATAAAAGTGCTGCATCTTTTTTTACAGCAGTAAATAATACAGAGTAGAACAATTATCTGCATTAGAAACAATGAGCAAATGTGATATGACGTGACATAAGGGGAGCCCTGCTAGTAGTTACACTGTGTACCTTAATCATGAAGATTATTATTTTTTTCTTTATATCGGCCACGCACTCACAAACTGACTGAACGCTGTGTTGATGTGTGTGCGCGCGTGACCAGTTGCGTGTGATGATCATTTGACAAGTCTGGAATGGATGTACATATTTGGCGTGCGCACCCTGCACAGCGGCACTGCAGGAGAGCGAGACGCGCCTATGTTCTGGATTATCCTGCTATTAAAAAAGATCGCTATATCAAATTAAGTTGATAATTAAGGGCAGACTAAAACAGCCCTCAGTCCGGTCGGCCAGCCCGAGAGTTTAATCTCCACGTGTTTAATGTCGTGCAATTCGTTTGTTATGTCAGCTGTCTTTTGACAAGACTACAATTTTTTAACAAGCCAAAGTGGCTAGTGGGAGTGACTGTGTTACCCGCCACGTGAAATCCACCCGCATTTGGCGGGTGTTAATGTTAAACCCTGCATCCGTCGTTTTTATAACATAATTTTCCATCCACGGGACCAACCAAAGCGGTCTCATCAGCTTCTTCGTGTTCACTGTTTGTTGTTTAGTTGTCTTAGCACTGTAAAAAAAGTCATGAACGCTAGCTGGTGCTCCAGTATAACCAGTCCGCCGAAACTAATCCAGAGAGAAATGTTCCGCGGTGGGAAAATACGTGCGATCAAAATGCGTTAATTTTTTGTGTAGTTAATTAATGCGTTAAAGTCTGTAATTAATTATCAGTATATGAACGCCTAAAGTCCCGGCTGATATATATATATATATATATATATATATATATATACATATATATATTAGGGCTGTCAAATGATTAATCACATCCAAAATAAAAGTTTGTGTTTACATAATATATGTGGGTGCACTGTGTATAATGATTTTGTATATACATAAATACACACACATGCTTGTATATATTTAAGAAAATATTTTCATGTATATACTGTATATAGATTTATATATAATTTATATTATATATCTATATAATATTATATATATAAATAATATTTCTTAAATATACATGCATGTGTGTGTATTTATGTATATACAAAATCATTATACACAGTGCACCCACATATATTATGTAAACACGAACTTTTATTTTCCTTGGATGCGATTAATCGCATTAATCCGTTTGACAGCCTGAATATATATACATCACCTGCCATACTCTATCAGGTACCCCATGCTAGTAACGGGTTGGACCCCCTTTTGCCTTCAGAACTGCCTCAAATTCTTCGTGGAATAATAAAAACTATAATAGCATACAAATGATACTAAAATACCACTGCAATGTGCATGTAACAATGTGTCTCTGTGTCACACCCTCCTGTATGTGTGTGTGTCCTCACAGTCACCTTCATGAGTCAGAAGAAATCTACAGACAGGCAAGTGACCAGAGGGAGCGGCAATCCCCACCTCGAGCGTGTGGACATGTCCTTGAGACATCTTCATTAAGGGCGTCATCTCACTCACACATATAGGCAAACACACGAACACACACAATCACACACTGCTCACCATCGTCAGTATCTTCAGCTCAGCAGGAAGGGGCAACCCTCTCCTTTCAATTGTCGTCTTTTCTCTATATTCCCTGTCCTTTATCACACTCTTCCTCAGCCGGCTCTGTCTGCCAGTGGGGTCAGGCAGCCAGGGGGAGAGGACGGTTGGGGGAAGAAGGGGAGAGGAGTGAAGGTAAAGGGGTGCTCGACTTGAAGGCATGGACAAATTTGCACACTGTTTAAGGTTATGCTGCCATTAGCATTTCAAAAGCTGGCATGATGTAGCCACTCAGGGACACTGCCTGGCCCATGGCATGTCACAATGTCAGCAGGCGCGCCAAGGCCTTGATGGAATTAATAGAGCAGCCCATGATTTATAATACCCCTCATCTGGCATGCCTACCCTTCTCTCCCTCTCCTGCTCATCTCACATGCGTCCTGTTTTGGATGCTTGCTCGCTTAAAGAGATTACTTGTGCATGTTTATGCATGGCCCTTTAGGTACGGCTGCGCCACCAAAGCGATGGTCCCTACTTCCCCTGCCTTTAAAAGTCGTTTGAACCCAGTGTGGAGCACTGGGTGATGGAGAGAGCTTTGCTAGGTGTGAAGGAGGAATAAAAATCCGACAACAGAGTGAGCGAACATGAGACAGGTGTGAGGAGGAAGAGAGGAGTGCAGGCAGCGATGGAAGAGTTTTCAGGTGTGAGGATGAGGTGTTGATGGAGATGATATGTGTAAATAAGAGCAAAAAGTGAAAGAGACTGTACATACCACCAAGTCTTAGCTTAAAATATCTTGCACAATTACTTTAAGGCTAATATGATTTAAAAATGTGTATTTTTCTGGTAAAAAAAAATCATGATTATGATGAGGGGGAAAAAGGTATTTAAATATTCTATAATTATAAGATTTTTAATCACATGGTGCACCTTCCCAGAAACTTATACTATTTCTCATTTCTCACTTATTTACTCATTTGTTTTTTTTATTTGTTTTTTTTTGTGTTGTTTTTTTTTTAACCATGAACGTATATTTAACGCTTTACGCCCTGAAGGCATTGACGTTCCCCTACATGTGAGCTGCATCTGGATCAAATTACTCAGCACTTGTTAAGAGTTCATCATTAAAAGCATTAAAAAGCTGTGTTTCTAAGTTTTAAAATGATACCCATTTTTTGTTTTTCCATTCAGTGGTTTCTTAGCAATTTGATTATGGATTATGGTTTAAAGCGGTACACTTAGGGTGGGTTTAAAGGGTTAAAGGGATACTTCACCAATGGCAAAATGGGCTTAAATAAAAACTTGACTGCCTAGAAAAGCAAGACAAAAATATTAATAATAATTGTAATCAATGCTATACACTGTTAAAAGGTTGTTGTAAATTTTACAGTAACTTACTGGCATTTTTTATGATTTAAGTTAAGTTTACTTAACTCACCCATTTTTCAGCACTGGTTCATGTTAGGTTGTTGTTAATAAGTGAATGCATTTAAAAATATCTTGGTTTTACATAAAATAATTAATTATAATTATTATTTTTTATAATTATATTTTATAAAAATAATTATAATTATAAAAATAATTATAATACTAACCTTTTTGAAGTCTTTCTTCAGCTACGCCACCAACCAGAAATTGTTTTTGAAAAGTCTCTGTTGTCATTGGTAAATTTTTCACGATCATTGGAAACCAATTTACAGTAGAAAATAGTTACAGTAGTAAACACATATTTTCACATAATCTATTGCTATTTACAGAATTATACTGTTGGCACATTTAACAGTATTATACTGTACATATTGTACTCTGTAGAGAAAAAAAGGCTGTTGTCTTCTCTTTTGCCAAATAGGTAAACTTTAACACCCATAAAGCACCATAGGCATCTTGCCATCCAAGGCAAATCTCTCAATCTCACATGGATACACTTACCAGTGTCAAATAAAACTTTGTATCAAATAAATCTTGTTACTGAGTGCAATAAATCAAAGAGTAAATGTTTACCAGGAGTTACTTTCAGCTTCCAGTGAAAGACCCAGTGCATTTTGGCTAAATGCTGCAAAAAATCGTAAACAGGGAGCCAAATTCTGCAACGGCGAATCTTAAAAAAAAAGCAATTCGTGTTCTTGCACTTTGAGACTGAACAAGACATTCTGTCAGAGATCCTGGCCTGTAGAGGTTCCTGTTTGCACACCTCTGTTGAGAGGCCAAAAGGGTTAAAACAGGTAATGGGTATATTGAGAGAGTGAAAGAGATGTGACACTGCATTGATGCTCTTGGGAATGGGTGTCAGTGATAAATAAAGAGAGAACACCAGTGTAAAGAGCCAGTGTTTAACACCAACTAATGGATGTTATAATCTGGGCATAGAGGTCAAGATGTCACTCTATTCCCCTCTCCCCCCTTGACTTGCATATCTCCCTCTCTTCCTGATAACACCTTCCCTGGTTTTCCATCAGCATTCCACTGAGGAATACAACGTATTTCACAGTTCTCTCAGGGAAATACAGCTCTGCATTTTTTGGGTCGTTTCTTTTCTTTTTTTTTTTTTGTTCTTAAACAACCAGATTTATTGTTATCAGTCCTAACCGCAGGGAAAGAGGGTTTGGCTGTGATCTTCTGTGCTGCGGTGTGGGCTACGAACACACTCACTCTGGCTGCGTTGCTCATATTCATTTCAAAAGCAGTTAATAAGCACATATTATTGCCCCTCCAATCACTCACTGCCTGAAAGATGAAATGAGAGAAGCACTAAAGGGTCTCTCATCCTTCTTGTCTGCCCCCCCATCCCCCCCCCCCTTTTTTCTTTTCTCACTTATTCACTCATCTACACTGGCCATTATCCCAGTGTATTGAAGCTGCAGAGATAAAGAGAAAGAGAGAGAGGAGTGTGTGAAGGAAGAGGGAAAAAAACATGTGAGAGAAAAAAGAAAAGAACAATAAAAAAGGCAGAGGGGCGAGCGTCATTTGAATCAATTACATCCTAAAGAATTTTTCATTTGCATTCGTATCTGCACAGAACCTGAACAAATGCCAGCTGCCTTTGTGTCTGGATATTTTTAGTTTTTTCTTTTGATAATTGTGTAGGAAATATCAAATTTGCATAGAGTGATTATTGTTGATTGTTTATCTAGCCGTTCAGGATGGCTCAATATTCTAAGGCTGACAGGTTGTCAAGTACTTAAAACTCATTTATTTGGTGAAATTTGCATGTAATTTGGTGTTAATTAGGGGAGGCGCAGGGCGTGGATTAGAGCCCAGTGATACAGGAGGAGACAGAATGGACTGGCTGTCATCTTTCCTCACAGCTAACCAAACATATACGCACACACACACACACATGTTGGTGCAACAGCATTATGAGGACTCTCCATAGGCGTAATAGTTTTTATACTGTGCAAACTATAAATTCTATCCCCCTACACTTAACTCAATCCCTAAACCTACCCATCATAGGAGACATGCTTCTTTTTTATTTTTTAATAAAACATTGTTTTTTTTATGTTTTTTTTAAGCCATTTGATTTATGAGGACTTTTGAAATGTCCTCATAAACCACTAATAAGTTGTAATACCAGTGTAAAAGTTAATTTTTATTGTTATTCAAATTAGAGAAGTGTGCTAGCTCTACCGACTAGCTAAATTAACAAAAGAGGGTAGAGGACAGTCCCCTTTGAAAGTGTGATAAATTAGGTTTTTATTAACAAACAAAGAACAGATGACGCCTTCACTAAACATGGAAGTGAACGGACTGTCTCAGTAACCCTTCATCCATGTTTGTTGTTGTTTATCTGCATTTTCTTTCATTATTTCTAGGGTTAAGGCCCTTGAGTCTGAAGGCCCTTGCACACTGAGTCTGAAATTCACGTCCGAAATTTCCGCACGTTAAAAAATAAATACGATCTCATGTTATGTCAATCACGCTTGCACACGCCTCCGAAAATTGGACCGGGTTCGATTTTCTGCATTTTCGCATCCACAAGTGGTTTGAATGGTGTTTGAATGGTGTTTTGACAATTCAGAGCCACCAAATCACGATACAAAATTTCAGGACTCGGTGTGCAAGGGCTTTTTACACTCCATACAAACTGGTAAATGTTAATACAAATTTACAGTTAATATATGGGAACTTGCTGTTAACCAGCTAAAATGTTTTTACTGAATTATTTTCAGTCTTTCACTGATCATTATATTTTTTTAGGTGAACCACATGCAACTTTAAAGACGTAAACAAGATGCCTTCTAAAGCTCAAAGTATACTCCTTTTTTGCGCACAGTCGAAAGCGTATCTTTTAAAAATACACAAGACACTAAATAATGATTTGATAGCGTGCGTGAACGCATGCAATCAACACATGCCTTCTAGGCAGTTTCAACTTTGTCCAGTGTCTGCACTATTTTTCTCCGGGAGTTATGACCGATTGAAAAATGTCATCGTATTTTTTTATTTTTTTATTTTATTTTTTTACTTAAGTTGCAGCTATCTCATAAAACCCTCACACAAATGCTCTTCATTGCGGGTGTCTGTTGTTCTTCTGTCTTTTTAGTTTTGTTTTCTTTTGTGAAACAACCGCCCTGGCCAGTGTTACCACCTTGTGGAAGAAGCGATTAGTGCAAAACAAATGCAGTTGGCATATGCAACGTGTGTGTAGACGTATACTATTCTGGTGACGGAATTTACATCACGTGCACGGTATGGGGCCCTTGCGTGTGCTTAAAAAAAGAAGTTTACTTTGGGCTTAAGAGTGCTCAAGGCTATGAAGGAACTTGGCGCCATTCCCTCCACCTGAAGACCTCTGATAGAAACTGAAAGACCTCTGTAGTGTACTTCGAAGGGGGAAAAAATGCTAAAAACTTTTTTTTTTGTGGTCTTTGTGATACTGAGGAGGTTGTTGCCATCACTCGCAGCCATGAAACATTCAGTCCATCTTAAAAAATTGACCACTCCACCCTCAGAGTCACGCCACTTTAAATCAGAGCTTCTGAAACTTCTGTCTGATTTTATTCTAAACCTCTGTAAATCCAAGCAGGGCTCCTGTGTGAGATTCACTTGCATTTGTGTCTACTGGAAATCCATGTGTGGCTCTTAGGTCAAATGGCAGCGTGATCTATCCTCCTCTTCTCCAGCTGTGGGTCCACCTGCCGAGGATCCATGCACCGGTGACAGAGCGTTTAAGGCAGGGGGTGGGGGGCTAATAACTCCCAGAGCGGGCGGTTAAAAGCCTGGGTCACAGCTTTAAACAGAGTCTGTGCGTGAGCAGATCTCTGCTTAACAGTGCTGGAAAGGATCCCTGAATGGGAGCAAGTTCCTGAGTGCTTTCAAAGGCAGTTAAGGGGAGACGATCACTGCCCTGCTCAAAACTACTCTAATGCAGGTACACACAGAGAGACGGAGAAATGAGGTGTTTGACAAATGAAGAGGCCCTTCACAACTGCCTCTCTTTCACATTTGCTTTGCTAAACCACAGCATAGACAGCATCTCTCCCCTCCAGCTCTTCATCACTGCATCTCTCTGTCCTGCTCCGACTCACACGCCACCTTAACTCCTCTCAGCACACCACCAATACTGGACAATTGAGAGAGGCTTATTAAAAGTTAACCACATTGCAATAAGGGAAAAAAATGGATAATAGGAGATTTGGTTCACAATTTTAGAACCTATATCTCAAAAGGTCACGTTGCTAGAATACAAATTACTTCTTTGATTAAGCTTTTTTTTATTATTTAAAGGGTTGGTTCACCCACAAATTAAAATTCTGTCATCAATTACCTTTCAGAACTTTTCAGAACACAAATGAAGATCTTTGGGAACACTTTATAATAACTACACATTAGTTAAGCATGAGTAAACAGTTAATTCATCATTCATAAAGCATTAGACATTAATAAGCAGTGTATAAATACAGCTATACATGCTTTCTTCTTAATTTAAAAGCATATCTATAGTTTGTTTAATAACTGTATTTTCATCCTTTATTAATGATCAATTTATCATTTCTTAATGAAGAATTGCATTTTTTATAAACCAGTTTTTTAAGAGTTGTCAGTGGTTCATAAGATTACTTAGAGTGTGTATGTAAATGATTCATAAACTATTTAAATGTACATTCATGCATCTTATTATTCAGACATATAGTGATCGGTTACTTAGTGTGTTAATAAATGGTTTATTACCATGTATTTATGCTGTAATTCAGGGTTAATTTGGTATAGTTATAAAGCATTTAGTAGTGGACTATGTTTGTGAGCTCATCTAAAGTTAGGACTATTCATGCCTTATAAAGCATTTAAAGGAGATTTAAAGGCTGTTATAATACTTCTATGTTCTGTAGTAAACATCATTAAAGTAATTCATGTGACTCCAGTGGTTTAACCTCAATTTTATGAAGCAAAATCAGTGGTTTGCTTGAAAAAAACAAAAACACTTATTTACAAAATATTCATCTCCAATTCGAGTTCATGAGCGCACCACGACAACGTTCTTATTATTGGGAGAAACAAGGGTTCATGGCTCCAGCATTGCAGAAGGTGTAACGGCTAACTTGGATCACATGTGCCTTGATAACCAATCACATTACAGCCTTGATGTCATTACATTTTGTAGTTGTGTGAGAAGTGCCGTAAGCTGAGTCATACCTGCGTGTTGCTCAATTGTCAGTGACTTCTCTTTTGAAACAGAACTTTTTTCGATGTACACTATGAAAATAGATTAATCAAAAATGAATTCTATTTTCCTACAAAAGCAGTTTATTGTAAGTGAAACCTCTCCTCAATTGACATCCATAAAAAAAATAAAAAATAATAATAATAAAAATGTTCTAGTCTCTGGTCTTCTTTACAGAATTACAAGAAAATGACATTTTGGATATGCAATTAGAATTCTCATGCTCAAAAGTCTAGCGTGACCGCAGCTTTACAGGTTTGGAACAACATGAGGGTGAGTAACTAATGACAGAATTCAAATTTTGGGCGAACTAACTCTTTAAATGTTCTTGCTTGTTGTTTTTAGTGGTAGTAGTGCTATCATAGTTATATTATGACTACCAAGGATACTCATGTTTATACTTATTACATAAGTGGCCTTTCAGCTGCATCATTAGGTTTTTAATCATATATAACTATTGATCCACAGTCAGTACATCATAATGATTACAAATGATAGAAAAGACATTGATCACAACTGTGCTTGATCTTGATGACCTCTGTCTGAAATTGTTCTCTAATTTATTGTCTTTAGATAATGGAGTTTAAAACCCATTCCCTTTCCCTAGCTTCACACACATCTCCCTCGAACCTCTAGAACACACAATGCTAATGTAAACAAATAAGTGAATCGAATAGCAAAGTGCAAACAGAGCTTCCAGAATGTGAAATCAGATGGATTAAATTAATTCAGATTGATGAAAATTTGTGCATTTAAACATACCTAATAGCGGTGCCATAATTATTTTGGAAATCTTTTGTTTTTCTGGATCTGCTTAGTTCTTTAAATAGATTGTGTTGTCCACTATAGTGCTCTTTGCATTTTGCTTTGATAAAATATACCATATCAAAAACTGTATATGGTTTTTGTATATGGTATTTTGTATATGGTATTGTATATGAGAAAAATTAATTTCTCATTAATGCAATTATCTAATCAGCCAATCACATGGCAGTTGCTTCAATGATTTTAGGGGTGTGGTCCTGGTCAAGACAATCTTCTGAACTCCAAACTGAATGTCAGAATCTGCAGCGCAGTCTCATCCCGAAGACGTCATATAACTGATGTCAATATATGCCTTTTTCAGGGGCCCCCTAAATGTCGGTTAGATGACGTTATCGGATCCTAACTGTACCCCAGACCTAAACCTACCCCTTCACCTAAATGGCGTTAAAGGTAAAGCGTCAGTTGTATGACGTCCCAGGATCGTCGAGCCCGTTCTCATCCTTTAGCGTCACATAAAGCGCTTTATGACAAAACGGCGCTATACTACGCACATGGTACCCTTTATAGTTTATATAACACGCGAACTCAAGGCGTCATAAATCCTTTAGCGTAATATGAGACTACCCTACCCTACCCCACACCTAAACCTAACCATCACAGCGCGTGTTATATAAACGATAAAGGGTACCATGCGCGTCAGTATAACGCTGTTTTGTCATATAACGTTCTATATGACGCTAAAGGATGAGAACGCGTTGGATCGTCATAAAACCGACGTTTAGGGGGCCCTGAAAAGGCATATATTGACGTATGGTCAAAAGACGTCCCAAGATGTCAGTTAAATGACTTTTTGGGATGAGACTGTGTTAGAATGGGAAATAAAGGTGATTTAAGCAATTTTAGGCGTGGCATGGTTGTTGGTGCCAGACGGGCCGGGCCGGGCTGAGTATTTCACAGTTACTAGGATTTTCACGCACAGACATTTCTAGGGTTTACAAAGAATCCCGTATGAGCCAGTCCTGTGGGCGAAAATGCCTTGATGCTAGAGGTTAGAGGAGAATGGGCCGACTGATTCAAGCTGACAGAAGAGCAACTTTTACTGAAATAACCACTCGTTACAACCGAGGTATTAGGGGTATGCAAAGCAGTCGGTGATTCGTATCTGTATTTGTATTTGTTGAGGGAGGAAAAATATTTGTATTTGTAGTTGTATTAGGCCACGCCCCCTTGTCAGGGCAAATTATAATATAAGGACATACAATGCTAGAACTTTTATTTAAACAGGTTGTATGCTAGGGATGTAACAATACATCTATGGATCGATACATTGATCAAATGACTTACAATACATTTACATTTAGTCATTTTGCAGACTCTTTTATCCAAAGCGATTTACAACTGAGGACTAAACCAACAATACAATGTATCAATGCTACATAAAGCAAAAAATCTATACATTTTGTCAGCACAATGTCTGTCTATGCATTGACAGCACCAACACATGCATTCTAGTTTAAACTCGCCTGTCAGGTCTCATCAATAAGGACTGCCTGATGGCCCGTGTGAAAGACCGCACTGAATCATCATGCACATGTTTAAAGCCTTGCCAATATAACATTCAAACGCAAATAAAAGGAAGTGAGGATTTATTTTAGTTTGTACAGTGTGAAATGGCAGCTTACGAACAGAGGTGGAAAGTAACGAATTACATTTACTCGCGTTACGTAATTGAGTAGTTTTTTTGTGTACTTCTACTTTTTTAAGTAGTTTTTAAAATCTATACTTTTACTTTTACTTAAGTACATTTTGTTTGAAGTATTGTACTTCGCTACATTTTAAATCATATCCGTTACTGAGTAAAAAATAATAGTACACGGGAGAAAAAAAAAATAATCACACTCCGGAACCTACTGCATTGGTTGAAAGGCGGGAGAACAAACGCGCAAGAAAGGTGACAGCAGACCCATAGACAGACCCAGCTGAAGCTGAAAACGAATCGCGCTCGAATTCTTATGAAACGAATTATGTCCTCGAGGATAGATATTTGTTTGCTAAAAAGGTGAACGCAAAGTGGCTGCAAAAGGAGGATATAGGACACTACCCCTCCTGCAGATAAAGGTATGTGCCGATTATAACTTCGAGTGACTCACGTGATGCAGAGGGAATCCCGAAATCCAGTCATGAAAGTGGAATTATTCACTTAACGCAGATATCACGTAAAACATGCAAAATAATGGATAGATACATGGAAAGTAGAACTGTGCAATAAATCCAATCGCAACCTGGTCTGTGAATATTTAAGCACAAAAATACTGCATGTAAATGTATAACCCTATTTGTTCTGCTGAGCTGTGCCGCTTTTTGTCTACTAAGTTAACTTAGTACATAATCAAGTATGCGTGACATTCATGTGCTGTGTCTGAAATCTCCACTCAAAGCACTACTCCTTAACCCCTATGTTGGGGGTAGAGAGCAGAGCACTATATAGTGAGCTCACCAGCATAATAGAAACACCACTTTCGGACACTACTCGATCGTCTCTCTGCGCCGTTGATTACATCATCTGTCAGCTGGTGCCCAGTCGGCTCTGGGCTAAATAGATTTTTTAAAATAAATACATTACTTTATATTGAGCTTATTTCTCCAAAATTTAAAAACTAAAAGTGATTTCTGGCCGTTTTTGTTTTAATGCACTACTCCACACATTATTATAACTTATTTTTACAATCCGCGCAATGCATGATGGTATGTAGGGCTTTGTTAGTGACCATCGGTTGTACACATGGTTGTACACTACTTTTCAAAATGCATTCTGGGATACATTGAGAGGACTATATAGGGTATAATAATCATCATTATACATTCGGACAGCACTACAAAATGGCGAGCTCACTATATAGTCCACTATATAGTGAGTAAGTGGGACATTTCGGACACAGCAATGGTGTTTTCAGCGTCTCGCAAACAATTTGTGAATATGAACATTTCCAGAGCTGCTCTGAGAGAACGCCTAATGGGCATTTTCATAATTTTATTTGAGAAAAACTGTTTTTACACTTTCTTGCTTTTGTGCTGTCCGAAATCTCCACTCAAAGCACTACTCCCTACCCCCTATGTTGGGGTTAGAGAGCAGAGCACTATATAGTGAGCTCACCAACATAACAGAAGCCACTTTCGGACACTACTCGATCGTCTCTCGGCGCCGTTGATTACATCATCTGTCAGCTGGTGCCGAGCCGGCTCTGGGCTAAATAGATTTTTAAAAATAAATACATTACATTATATTGAGCTTATTTCTCCGAAATTTAAAAACTAAAAGTGATTTCCGACCGTTTTTGTTATAATGCGCTACTCTACACATGATTATAACTTATTTTTACGAATCAGCGCAATGCATGATGGTATGTAGGGCTTAGGTTAGTGACCATCGGTTGTTCACTACTTTTCAAAATGCATTCTGGGATACATTGAGTGGACTATATAGGGTATAATAATCATCACTATACATTCGGACAGCACTACAAAATGGCGAGCTCACTATATAGTCCACTATATAGTGATTAATGGGAGATTTCGGACGCAGCATTTGTTTTTTACACTTTTCTTCACTTTTGGTCTTCACTACAACCCGTCAAAATAAAAGTTGGGTTTCACTATGAGAAATTATGACAGAAATATATTACTATTGTAGGCATACAGAAGAACGTAGCCTACCTCTCAAAATAATAATAATAATAATAATAACAACAACAATATTAATACATTTCATTATTTAAAGGAATATTTTTTTTGTCCATGGTTTAATTTAGTAAATCTGTTTTTGCAGCGCTTCCCCCAAAAATAAAAGGACACAAGTTTAAATTTACTTTTGATTACCACCGTTTTTGATAATATATTTGTATTAAATCAAAGAAACATTAATTTTCTGAATAAAATGCATTTCATAGGACAATATAATTCTTAAACATTTTAATAAATAATTAATGCTAAAAATAAGTTGTCATTATCAATTATTGAATTTAATTGATTAGACATGTTTTATTAAAATTTTAATAAACAAAACAAACAAATGGTTTCAAGTTTATTATAATTAAAAGCATTTGTTCAACCAAATAAAAACCCTGTTTTCGTAATAATTTTAACTGATGATAATAATAATAATTTATTTAATAATTGATTAATACTGTAAACCATGGTATTTTCAGAGACGTTATCACACTGTGAAAATCTCATACCATTACAACCCCACACGGGGATTCCCCCACCCCGGTGTTAAAAAAGTAACTCAGTAACTTTTACTTTGAGTAAATTTTAAATGAGCTACTTTTTACTTTTACTTGAGTAGATTTTTAGACCAGTACTTTTACTTGTACTTAAGTAAAATTTTATTGAAGTAGTAGTACTTTTACTTGAGTAGCATATTTTTTTACTCTTTCCACCTCTGCTTACGAATACCCAGGATTAGTTGTTAACCCTAGGTAAATATTATGAGCAGTGGGAAATGTGATGCAAGATAACCCAGGACTCCTTTTACCTAGGGTATACAATGACAAAGGGTTAACTATTTCAAGTGTGAAAAGCAAAGTATCACAGGCCAGCTAGTATTACAGCCTAGTGTTATAGACTGTAACAAGCAATTTTTGTGCTTGACATTCATTTAAACGATTTAGGGTTATGCTGTAAAGATTTCTAAACTACTTTATTATCCCCATATTTTTCAGGTAAACACTAAAGAAAAGTTTAACACAGCACAAAAAACACACAAGCCACACATGTTGTTAGAAAACACCTCTCCTAATTAGAAGTAGTTCCCTTTCGGAAGGGAACTTGCACTGCGTCAAACCGCTAAGGGACCACCTCAGTGTGACGACTGAAATACTGTATAAACACGACAATTGCTTTGGCCGTCGTCAGCTATGACATCATTCTCTTAACGCTACCAGGAAGTACAAAAGGGGAGCTTAGAGAACATGACATTCTCTTTCGTCTTTAGGGACTGTTTCACTGACACTGTAAGTGACAAATTATGGCTGGAAACAAGCACTTTAGGAAGTGTGCCGATCCGTGTGAGAGATTTCTCAAACCTGATGACACTCACAACCTTTGCGTGCTTTGTCTGGACGAAGAGCATGCACCCTCTGTCCTTGAGGGGGCAGAGTGCGCAAACTATAGAGCGCTTCTCAATGAGAACGCTTCATTCTCGTCTCTCTCTTCTCGACAGTCATCTTTGCCTCACGGTTCAGGTCCTGCTTGCTCCGAGGCCAGAGGAGACTCGTGGAGCTTGCCAACGAATTTATAGAGGGGTGAATCGCTCGCACTCGGCGGCGGTGACGAGAATGAGCTGCTGGGTAGGGATACGCTCCCTGATGCATCCTCTGGTCCAACAGCCAGTGCTCTATTGGCTTCAAGCATAGATGAGCAGGAGGGGGTGGAGTGGGTGAAGATGACGAAATGGTTGAACCTGCTCAGCCTCCCTGACTCGCATATGAGCTGGTGGAGTTGATGGAGGCTTGAGATGCCATGGCGGCAGATCAGAGAGGAGGCTGCTCGTGGAAGGCTTGATAAGCAATTTCTCTCTGGCCACACCGCACCAGCCCCAGTGAGCCTTCCAATCCTTCCCGACCTCCACATGGAGGTTATGAAGGCATGGAAGAACCCTTATTCTGCTGGCATTCACCGCTTCCAGCAATCCAGCTATTCAAATGTGGAAGGCATACGAGAGCATGGGTATGTGTCAAAGCCTCCCATTGAGGAGATGTTTGCAAGTTATCCTTCGCAAGGGGAGACATCGACTCTGAGAGCTCCGACCCTGCCATCTAGACCACTTCACACCACGTCTTGCCTAAATGGCATACACGGTGACCGGTCAGTCTGGTGCTGCACTGCACACAATGTCAGTGTTCATGCATACCGTGCCAGTAGAGGCCACACCAAGACAGAACGGGGGACCTGGCCTGTCTCGTTCTGAGTATCACAGTCATGACCAGTGGGACTCAGGTGCCGCTCGTGCCCCTCCTCCTGGCAGGAGTAGATCAACGCGGCGGCGTGAGTCCAGGAGGTAGAAGCAGGCTGTCAGGGAAGTAGCTCAGGCCAGACATGAGCGTCCTGGCACAAGCAGAGGCAGGTAATCGCCTCCTTCCCTGTGTACACCCTCCTCTTCCTCTTATCCCCTTCATCCTTCACCTACTGTGTAACAGTGGCCCATCGAGCTGGACCATTGATGATATACATTCTGATTGTCTGGCTCAGGCCTTTACTTTTGTGAAACGGACCGATCATAGTGAAAAAACAACCATGTAGCCTTACAGCACCATTGACAGAGTAGTTGGCACTAGGTGCCTCCTCTAGTTAAAACAAATGTAGCCAGTAGCCCCCCATGCACCCCATAACCCTGTGAAAGAGCTATATGTCTTTGTATTCAAAGACGGTGGTCAGATCACCTTCCTTTAGGATAGTGTCATGTGGTAAGACCATATTAGAGCCTCCATGAGACCATGAGTTTTTCCAAGAAACGTAGATAGTACTCCCCTAGTTAGCAGGTTATTTTTGTAGAGCGCTCCGTCTCACGCGATAGCCACCGAGCAAGCCTAGTACTCACCTGGTTCCCCTGGGTCATTATGCAGAGTACTTCACTTCTGGTCGAGTTTTTAGTTGGTCTTCACGAAAGTTGGGTCTCTATATTCCCAGTAGGCAAATAGCCTCATTGATTCGACCAGGCCGTCTCAAAGGCAGACTCCAGTCTTCCCCTTAGTCTAGGGTCGTTATGCTGAGTACATCTCCAGTGGCCATATATCTAAGCACACAAAGATGTTGTTGCTTTCCTCTCATTTGATAGTTGTCATGCTGAGGGCTAAATCCTCCTGAGCTCAACCAGGCAGATATATCTGTCTCTGCATAGAGAAAAGGCCCCCTCTCTTAATTCAGAGAGTTGTGTTTAGGCCCCTCGCTTCCTCGGCTCTGTGTTGTGCATAGCTCCAGTGGTAGTTGAGCTAGCTGTCCAAACCGTATGTGTCGGGCCTCCTCTCCTCCGAAAGTCATCCTACTGAGGCCTCCATTCAAACAGCTTTAAAGGTAGTAATACAGAAAAGAGCTCTCTCAATGGAAGGAGAGTTGTTCTTAGCCCCTTCACTATTCGGAGCTCTGCTTCTTAAAGCTCTGCATAGGTACTATTGTCTCTGGCTAGGGTCTGTGGTTGAGTATGTCTAAACTTTTTGGTTGCTTTAGCAATAAGCATGATATCCTCCCTGGTATGGGGGTTGACACTGGTCCCCCCAAAAAATAACTCATAGGGCCCATAGGCTCTGGGCCGAAACGTTCTCAGGTTACGACTGTAAGCAATGTTCCCTGAGAACAGGGAACGAGACACTGTGTCTCGTCACCATGCCTCTGGCCTGCTTGCACAATCCCTTCAGACAAAGAAGTGGATGACATGTTCTCTAGGCGCATCTTTTATACTTCCTGGTAGCGCTAGAGAATGATGTCATGGCTGACGCCGGCTAATGCAATTATCGTGTTCAAACAGTGTTTCAGTCATCAGTTACGCTGAGGCTTTCCTCATTCCCTGTTCTCAGGGAACATAGGTTACATTCGTAACCTGAGACGTTTCTTTAGACTAGCTCAAATATTGCTAGGTTAAAAGTTATCTTACTTTTTAAAGATACATGGTACCATTACTTGATTCATGATGCTGGGGAAAGCAAACATTCGTAACCGCTGTGCTACTGTATTATAATTTCTTGAAATTATGTTCCAATGCATTATTATTCTATCGAGGTACATTTTGGGTTTAA